>JAJEJO010050640.1:0-35000 GCA_020662805.1 Glaucomys volans | reverse complement strand
CACCTGGGAGGCTGAGGCAGGAGGATTGCGAGTTCAAAGCCAGCCTCAGCAACTTAGTGAGGCCCTAAGTAACTCAGTGAGACCCTGTCTCTAAATAAAATACAAAATAGGGCTGGGGATGTGGCTCAGTGGTCGAGTGCCCCTGGGTTCAATCCCCAGTACCAAAAAGAAAAAAAATAGAAGACCCTAAAAATTCCACCAGAAAACTTCTGGAACTCAGAAATGAATTCAGTAAAGTAGCAGGATATAAAATTAATGCTCATAAATCTAATGCATTTTTATTCATAAGTGATGCATCCTCTGAGAGAGAAATTAGGAAAACTATACCATTCACAATAGCCTCAAAAAAAATAAAATACTTGGAAATCAACGTAACAAAAAGAGGTTAAAGACCTCTAGAATGAGAACTAAAGAACACTAAAGAAAGAAATTAAAGTCTGAGAAGATGGAAAGATCTCCCATGTTCTTGGATAGGCAGAATTAATATTGTCAAAATGGCCGTACTACCAAAAGCACTATACAAATTCAATGCAGTTCCAATTAAAATCCCAAAAACAGACCTCAAAGAAATAGAGCAAGCAATCATGAAATTCATTTGGAGGAATAAGAGACCCAGAATAGCTAAAGCAATTCTTATCAAGAAGAGCAAAGCAGGGGGTATCACAATACCAGACCTTCAAATATACTACAGAGCAATAGTGATCTACTTTTTAAACTGAACTACCTTGAATTACTGGTTTACTGGATATTTGCCAGATGCAGACTCTCTTTTTCCCTGCAGTTTATAGTTCCTATGTCTTTGATAACCTTAACTGACACCTTTGAAGAGTTTTGCTCAGTGTCTGTCGTTTCTCTTGAATGAATTCAGGTTATTTTTGACAAAAATCACACAAGACTGATGTAGGGCCACATCAGGAGGCACATAATATCCATATGTCTTCTATTGGTGATATTAATGTTGATCACCTGGTTACAGGGGTGTTTGGCAGATTTTTCAATTGAAAGCTATTTTTCTCTTTGTCATTTAAAGTGTCATGTGGGGATATTTTGAGACTACATCTTTTTCTCATTGTAATTTCACTCTCTAATTTTAGTATTCATTGATTATTCTTGCCTGAGTCTCTTGCTTCTTTAAGGAGTTGTGGATTTTAATTTATATTTCCATCATTCCTTCTCTACTGATTAATTCTGTGTAAGGAAGAGCTACCCATTTTCCCTACTTATGTGTCAAGTCAAGTTTCTTGTATCACTGTAAACTTAAGGATATTTGTTTTATTACTGGATTATAACCCATCATTGTCATTATGCATTTGGTTGCTCAAAGTTTTCTTGGCCATTGTGAGTCTCTTAAGTTGATTTCTCTGTCTTCTTGACATGTAATTGTTAATTTTTAAGTGCTTGTACCTTTCCAGCACCTTCATGATATTCCAGGCTCATCTTGTGTTTTCTCTGCCCCATTTCTTTCTCTCAAATATTTACACACACATATGCAAACATGCACATATACACATGTACACTTTTATATCTGTGTGTATATTAAACACTATGTATTCATTCTGATACCTCCAGTTTCAGTTTAGCACCATAGGTTCATTCTCACTGTTTGTTTCATCATCATTATTATTTCAGCAGTTTTTCTTTCTCCAGCAGTGAAAACTCTAGTTCTAATTATGCACAACATATTTACTTATTCATTCAATTTTAGAATACTGATGATTTTAGGGATATAGTTCAGTGGTAGAGTTCTTGTCTAGCATGTATGAGACCCTGGGTTTGATCCCACGTACTTTCTCCCAATAAATAAAATATTTAAAGTATATATTTATTAATAAATAATTAATAAATTAAAAATTCATAAAATTTATATAAATTATTTATATAAATTTATAAAAATATATAAATTATTAAATAATAAATAAATAAATAAATTACATATAAATATAAATTATTTATATAAATTTATAAAAATTTATACAAATTATTAATTAATTAATTAAGTATATATTTATTAATAAATAAAATATATAAAGTATTTCTCCCAAATAAATAAAATATTTTCTGAATTAACTTATATTTCTGTGGAAAAGCAAGTTTGCCAACTAGTGTACATTATTTGTACACAGTCTTTTTGTCTTTTTCTAGAGCATACAGCCAAAATTTTATTTTCCAAAGTTTCTTTAGCTAATTCTTTTCTTCTACTTTCATTATGGTTATAGTTTAAGTATATGGAGCACTAACATGCTTCTAAAAAGTCAGCACTTTATAAAAAGGCATATATATTCAAATAAGTACATTTTCTCTCCTCATCTTGCCTACTCTTCCCCAATTCCTCTATTCTTTTCTCCTGGTGTCCACCTTCCATACAGTGGCACATTATTGCTATTCATTTGAACTTAAATTTATTCACTTAAGGATATATTCTGGAAGTCATTCCATGTTAGTTCATATAGTGAATCCCCACAACCCCCAAGCTGGGGACTGAACCCCAGGATGCTCTACCACTCAGCTGCATTCACAGCCTATTTTATTTTATTTTATATTTTATTACTTTATTTTATTTATTTTTTGAGAGGGTCTCATTGAATTGCCTCAGACTCCAAATTGCTGGGATTACAGCCTGTGCCACCACACGTGGTTAAATCCTTGGGGGTTTTTAACAACTTCATTCATTGTGTGGATAAGCCATAGTTTACTAAAGCACTCTCCTATGTATGTACCTTTAGCTTGTGTCCAATATTTTGCTATTAGAAACAATGTTGCAGTGAGTAGTTTTGTACATATGTATTTTCATTGTTGCAGGTGTGTCTTCAGGGGAAATTCCTTAAAGTGGGGATGCCGCATGTAAAGGTAAATCCTTTTGTAGTTTTATTAAATACTACCAAATTCTCCTCCAAAAGGATGGTATCAGTTTGTAATTCCACCAGCAGAGTATGAAAATGCCTTTTCTCCCCAACTGTGGAATGAATCAATCACTCTCTCCCTTCCCCTTTCCCTCCCTCCCTTCCTCCTTCCCTCTGTCATTTTTTCTTTTTTCTTTTCTTATAATGCTGGGATTGACCCTTGGGCTTCACGCATGCTAGACAAGCATTCTACCACTGAGTTACAAGGCCCAAACTTTGCCAATTTTCTTATGAGTGAAGGAGTACTTGACCACCAATTTGCTTAGGGCCTCACTAAATTGCTGAGGCTGGCTTTGAACTTGAAGTCCTCTTGTCTCAGAATCAATGGAATTACAGGTGTGTGCCACCATGCCTGACCTTATAAGTACAGTTGAACATCTTATGTTTAAGGGTCATTTAGAAAATTTTATTTGTGAATTGTCTTCTTAGGTCTTTCTTTTATCTTTCCACCAGGCCATCAGACTTTTTGTTCTTTTTATCTCAATTTAAGAGTTCCTAATGTCTTAGGAATACTATAACTCTAAGTCCATGAGGTATGTTGCAAGCATTTTCTTTTGGTTCATCAGTTATCTTTTGATTCTGTTCAGCTTTCTTTCCTTGTTTTGTGATACTGGGGATTGAAACCAGGAACCACAGAGATCTACCAGCTCTTTCTTTGACTTTTTCTTTCTTTTTTTTTTTGCTGAGGCTGGCCTCAAACTTGGGATCCTCCTGCCTCAACCTTCTGAGTGGCTGGAATTATAGGTGTGTGCCAGTGCACTTGACTGTTAAGCTTTATATACAGTTTTTCATTGTTCTTTTTTTTAAAAATTAACAAACTTTTTTTGTACATATGACATTAATATTTTATTTTATATCTCTTATTTCTCAGTGCTGGGGATTGAACCCAGGGCCTCACACATGCAAGGCAACTACCATTGAGCTACAATCCAAGTGTCCTTCTATTTTATTGTGGTAAAATGTACATAGTTTACCATTTTAACCATTTGTGTGGACAGTTTACTGGCATTAAGTGCCTTCATGTTATTTTGCAGCCATCACTGTCGTCACCTCCAGAGCCTTTTCATCATCCCAAATTGAAATTCTGTTCCCATTAAGCATTAACTCCCCTTTACAGCCATTTCTGTTAGTTTTAAAATTTGACTAATCTCTATATAGTTTTGTTTTATCTGCTTGTTTTGTTGATTTTTCATCCTGAGAAGTCGGGTAATTCTTGGTTGTTAAGGTCATTTTTAAGAGTGACCACTAAGCTTGGGCATGGTAGCACATGCCTTTAATCCCAGCACTTGGGAAGGTGAGGCAGGAAGATCTTAAGTTCAAAGTCAACCTCAACAGTTTAGTGAGGACCTAAGCAACTTAGTGAGGCTCTGCCTCAAAAAAAAAAAAAAAAAATATATATATATATATAATGTATATATATATATATATATGAATGGATGAAAGCCTGGCAATGTGCCCCTGGTTTCCATCCCTGATACAAAAAAAAAAAAAAAAACACTAAGGGACTGGGGGTGCAGCTCATGGTGGCACTTATGTAGCAGGCTTGAGACCCTGATCGAACAAATTCCTAGCACCAAAAGTAAAAACAAACAAAAAGAATGGCCACCAAGAAGCCACTTGGAAATTCTGAATACATGGTGGGACATCCCTTTAGTGTGTACTGTGAGCCATGCTGGGCCATTTTGTGGGAAATACCTGTATCTTTATGGGTTTTCTTGTGAACTAAGTAGATTGTCCAGAGAATAATCTTTCAATCTTCTGCTTGGATGGGTAAGACAAGACTGCCAGGAAACAAAGGGGAAGAAATGTTGGAAATCTCATATTCATTGTATAGTTTCATCTCTAAACTGTGCCTGGAATCCCTGTCTGCAGATCTTCTGTTTTACTCTTTCTGAATAATAAACTTAAGTCTTGGGTAGGGGAGGAGTAGCAGAATTAGGAGGGATCTGGAGTCTGTTCCTTAATCTTTAGGGCATATGGTAGCGTAATTGTTCAGGCCTTTTTGTTGAGGTGTTATGTTCTATCTGCCCACCCCATGTACTGGTTTCCTTCCTAGAGGTATATACTTGGATGCCAGTCTTCTGGAAGCCAAATGGGGAAGGGAGTGGAGAGGGAGTCCACTGAGTAAACTTATTTATCCTAGTTTAACCCAGCTTATCCTTGCTCTCAACTGAACAGAGTTTTCCTGAATATCCTTGTTATCCTCCCAGAAAATGAAGCTTTGGTTATTTGCCAAGGTAGGGGAACAGGCTATGGGGGTCCGAGTGCTATTGTTTTTTGGGGGGAGTAGAGGTACTGAACCCAGGGTCACTCTATCACTGAGCTACATCCCCAACCCACCTTATTTTTTTTACATTTTGAGGCAGAGCAGGGTTTGCCAAACTGCTGAGGTTGATTTCAAACTTGGGATCCTCCTGCCTTAGCCTCCTGAGTTGTGGGCATCACATACTTGTGCCACTGCACCCAGCTTCCCACCTGCTTTTTAAATTTTCAAATAGTTCTTCTTTTTCAGCTCCACCCACACTCCTAATTTTCATCTTGTCACTTCTAATGTTAAGCCTTTCTGAACTATAGCTATTTCTTGGCCTCCCTTACCACTGTCTTTGATTTCAGGCCTTTTGGCCTTCTGAGTCTGCCATAACTCATTCATCTCCTTGCTTCTTTCAAAATATTATTGTTCCTATCCCCTCTTTCATTGTCTTTGTCCTTGAGGGGCTTTGCCTTTTCAAAAATCCAATGTCCCTGCTGGGGATGTACCTCTGTGGTAGCTCTGTGGTCGAGCACTTGCCCAGTATGCATGAGGTCCTGATAAAGCTCTGGGTTTGATTCTGAGCTCTGGGGGAGGAAAAAAAAAGTAATTTCTGTGATGTCAACAGGATTTTGAAAAAGAACTGAGGTACATATGTTCATCCTTCTATTTTTCTTCTGATAAAAAAACTAATACACATTAAGGAAATACTCCCCTACCCACCCCCCAAGGCTGGGGAACCTTTTAATAGGTTCTTAGCAAGCTGAAATTAGAATATTGGTTTCTATTCATAGTCTAGTGTTTCTTTGACTCCACCTGTAGTGGCTGATGCTTAAAACCTTCAGTAATATTAGATCTTTCTAAATTGAGGGTAAATCATGTTTGCTTTCTATTGCTATTTATTCCCATCCCCCAACTCTTACCATGCTTCTGAAGTTGATGTGTGTGCTTGTGTTGGTTCTTGTTCCTTGTATTCACTTGAGAGCCAGAATAACTGGGTGAGAGCACCTGATGGAATCCTTTACCTGTTTAGTCATTCAGAGTCTTTGACTAGCAAGGAGGAGGCTGTTCTCTCTCTTGAGATACTAACATCATGTATTGATGGAGTATCTACCTGTGGATGACTCTACAGAGCAAAGGTACCTGCCCTTTAAAATTTCGCTGTATGAAACAAGTCGTTTTGCTATGGGCAAGCTCTAAATAAATAGATATGGAGGATGGGAATGTAGCTCAGTGGTGGAGCCCTTACCTGGCCTGTGCAAGACCCTGGGTGACAGTCCCCAGCATGACAGAAAAACAAACAAATAAAAAAAGCTATGGAATTAGTCTTAAGTGGTGTTTGCTTCCCTTTCCCTTCTCTGTTCCTCATTTTATGAATGAGAACACAAAATTTGGATGACTTGCTTAATGTCACTTAATGAGAAGCGGAGCCAATACTTAGAAATTTTCTTGAGGACATGAGGAACAGAGAAAGGAAAGGGAACCAAACACCACTTAAGACTAATTCCATATCTTTTTTTATCTGTTTGTTTTTCTGGGGACTCCATCAGAATCCACCTCTGTCCTAAGAAATGATTTTTGAAACTTATTTCTACCCAAGGCAAGTTTATGGCAAATGGGGTCTTGTTAACGTGCTCATGTCTTCCCTCTTTCCTAATTTGCATTGTGTTTAAAACCTTGATCAGGTAGGATTTCATTATTCAATTGTCCTAAATTGAAGTATATATGCTCTTTTTTCAAATTTTTTTTATTTCTGTGAATGCTTTCATGCCCTTACTTTTAGATTGATATGTAACATTTCTTTACATTTTCTTCTTTGTATCTACATCCAGATCTTATTATGCATCAGAAAAATGAAAAAAAATGAAGGAAAATTCTATGGAGGAAGAGAATCCAGTTAGCCTTTTCTGAGAAGTGGAATACTGGGTTTGGAGGCTTTAAGAAATTCTGTTTCACCAACACTTATGCATTCTGAATTCCAAGTTGGGAAGGCCATTTACATGGAATAGACCATTGAGTCATTTCCAGTGTTGAAAGAAATCTGTCTACACTGAATCCTTTTGTGAAGATCATATTCAGTGTGGCTACTCAAAATGCTAGCACTTTGTCTTCTGAAGTGAAAAGAAAGGACACTGAGCACTTCATTTCTTCTTCAAGGAGTCTCCTGAAACTCCAGCAAAGAAGTTCCTATCATCAGCAAAGAACTCAGACCATGAATACTGTGGAGAGAAGAGTCTCTTGAAGGCAGTCGCTGGCTTGCCAGCAAGTAGTGCATTATGTCAGACCAATGGTCACAGACCTAGGACGGAGCCACAGGCTTCTGAGTTTCCCAGGAAGTTCATTGGAGAAAGCCAAAGTCCAGGTGAGAGTGGCAAGATTGTGGTCACCTTGAGCAATCATAAGAGAAAGCACTTTTGTTTTGGCTGCTACCAAGGGCTAGAGCATCACAGGAGTGAGGGACCCCTGATTCCAAAAAAGTTCCGGTTAACTAACATTGAAGAATAAAAGTGTCTCCTCTGATGATGTATGAGAAGTTATCCATGATTAGATTTCAGTATAGGATTCTCAGATCCCAGCACTTCAGAATGAAAAGCAGTTTGTGAGCCAAGAAAAAACCAGCAAAGCTGGGTACAGAAGGTCACTGGGGACCAGTAGGAGACCCTTAGGGATAATACTGAGGGTGGCAGTTGCAGCCCATTTCCTTCCCCAGAATGTAAAGACCCTTCTTGTCAGCATCAACCACACTCCCGAGTTATGGACAGCAATGTTGTGGTGAAGGGAAATTTAGGTGAAGCATTCCCCGACCAACAGAACGGCAGTGCCACATACACTTGTGACCAATCACCTTGTTCCTCTTCTAAGTGGGAGTATACAGAGCTGATTCATGTCATTCACTTATCAGTACATCATTCTAGTAAAATGTTCACTTCACAAACTGAAAAACAAATCGACTCTGGATCAGGAAAATTAGACAAGCATTGTCAGTGATGACAGAGTAAAGTTGTCAGTGACCAGAACAGATAAATCTGTGAGTAATGTAGATGGGTCTGTGTCTGAAGAAACTGTTCAAAATGAGAACTTTTGCTCAGTAGAGGAAGATGGTTTCAAGCAGAACATTCTTAGTTCTAAGTTGCTGGACCACCTTGACTATACAAGTCCACTGGAAGCTCCCCTGGCGTGCAGTGACCTCAAAGTAGAAAATCAACTGGGAGATGAGAAGAACAATCCAAAAGCATCTCCAGTGGATGATGAACAGCTTTCAGTCTGCCTTTCTGGTATGCACTCTTCCTTATTCTCCCCCAATCTCTAGCCCATACTTGCTGTCCATTAACTTAGAAGAGTCCTGTTTTTCCCTCCCACACAATGCTTTCCCTTTAACTATTTGTATATCTTTCTTGAGACCTTTTATTTTGCTGTATTATGTAGAGCTCCACAAATTACTTTTTGAATCCTCGATTGCTTGAGGGACACGTAACATTGATTTCCAATTGTTTCTTCTATAACAGTGCAATGAAATTTTTCATACTTGCACATATGTTTCTGTAAGTTAAATTCCTGTTATTAGAATTGCTGGTGAAAGAATACTCATACTTAAAATTTTAGAGAATTGTGAAACCTTCCCAGAAGTTAAACCAGGAAGCTTTGCCAGTTTTATAGATTATATGAGAGTTTAAATTTCACATAAGTTTGGACATCTTTTTATGTGTTCAACAGTTTTTTGTTTGTGCATGGTTTTCCTGTGTCTGTTTTTCTATCAGAATGTTCCTATATCATTTATTTACTAGATAAGAAGTTCCTATGTACCAGCCACTATACCGGTTCTTAAGAGTGCAGCAACAAACAGGATACATTGATTTCACTCCCTCTTCCCCCACCCCCACATACTGGTGATTGAACCCAGGGGTGCTCATCTATGGAACTATATCCTCAGCCCCTTTTATTTTTATTGAAAGAGTCTTGCTAAGTTGCCAAGGATGGCTACCAACTTGCAGTTGCCTGCCTCAGCCTCCCAGATAGTTGGGAGCACCACTGCATGCAGCAGAACATACTGATTTCTCCCTTCGTGAACCACAGAATCATTTTGAAAAGATGAAAATTTTTTCAAAAATATCAGTTGAAAAGATGTTAAATTAATTACTAATTGTAAATGTCATAAAGATTATGCCTCCAAAGGGTAAAAGTCTTCAATATCCTAAATTACTTGTATTTTTTTCTTCACAGAAATTTTCATTTTGTACATGGTAGCGAATATTTGTCTTTGACTTTATGGCTTCTAGTTTTTACATCGTATCTTTAAAATCCTTCTCTTATCAAAGTTTACATCAGGCAGTAAGTTCACATAAACATTTTAGTAAGGCCATTAGCAGTCTTTGATCCATTCCCCTGCTTGAAATTTATCATAGATATAAAAGATCACTAATATTAAAAAACTGAAGACAACCAAAACAACAGGTTTCTATTGAAATATAAATTTCTGCACATTCAGGAAATGATATACATCATGCATCTGTTTGGAAATATATTTTAGGGCTGGGGATGTAGCTAGTGGTAGAGGCAGTGCCTGCATATGTTAGACCCTGGGTTCATTCCAGCACCACTAAATAAATAAGCTTGATTTGTATTTTGATATTGAAAGATGTCTATATAAAATCAAGCAAGCTGAAAAATGGTTCGATATAATTGTTAGTATGACAAACAAAAAGACACAAAAAGAAGAGGGCTAACAAATGATTTATTTAGGTACTGAGGATTGAATCTAGGGGTGCTTTATCACTGAGCTGCATCCCTTCCCTTTTTATTTTTTATTTTGAGATAGGGTCTTACTAAGTTACTAAGTTACTGAAAAATCCTCCTGCATCAGCCTCCTGAATCACGGGGATCACAGCCTGGTGCCACTATACCTGGCAGCAAATCTTTAAAAGAACTATTTCTGTTTATTGTCCTAGAATAAAAATGAATTTTCTTAATAAAAGGTAGCAGAATCATAATACTTAAACTGAAAAAAGCTTTTGCCCACAAATTCCAAATTTTTAAAATGTAATATTTCCATACTAGAATATGGCATGCAGTAAAACAGTAACATGACCTGAAGAAGTAGGAATTCTTACAGAATGCCCATTTAGTGACACACACTGTAATTTATTATTTTAGTAGGCTAAAGGAGAAACATGGCATCTTACTAAGTCTTGAAAAGCCTGTAAATAACATTGAGCATCCCTCTTGAATTTAAATCTTTCTGAAAACTAGAAATAGCTGGGAACTGGGGAGCACATCTGCAATCCCAGCAACTTGGGTGGGTGAGACCGGAGGATCAAAAGTTTGAGGCCAGCCTCAGCAACTTAGCAAGACCCTGTCTCAAAATAATAAATTTAAATGGCTGAGGATATAACTCATTGATAAGGCCCCCTGGGTTCAATCCTCAGGATAGTACCAAGAACAACTAGGATCAAAGGAAATGTCCTTCACTTACCTTCACCTACTAAAGAATATTTGTCAAAACCCGTAAGAGTTCCAGGTTTAAGAGGATGAAGTTAAATACATGGAATCTGTTCTTTCTACCCACTTCATAGAAATGATAAAAAAAATCTTCAAAGCACATTTATCTCCATGCTCAAAAATGAAAATTTGGTGGTTGAGAAACTCAGAAGCTTCCACAAGGCAGAAAATAAAGGGAAGGCCCAGAGGGGGAAAAGGAAAATCAGTGCAGAGAAATGGTGGAATAATGAAGGTGCTCATTTCCTGGAGTGGATATAAGGAGAGAGCCACAGTAAAAGACTGAATAGTTGGAAAATCTCTCTCC
Organism: Glaucomys volans; assembly: GCA_020662805.1. Taxonomy (NCBI): domain Eukaryota; kingdom Metazoa; phylum Chordata; class Mammalia; order Rodentia; family Sciuridae; genus Glaucomys; species Glaucomys volans. Next base: position 24,052 of record JAJEJO010050640.1, on the reverse strand, counting down.
GTGTGCCACATATTGGCAAAGAGGACAACTGCTGTCAAATCAAAATGCTAAGAACAGGAGACAGGACATTTGCCCCCACCCTGTAACACCTAGCAAGCATCACCACTCCCACTGAAAGCAGTTCTGGGCAGAGCACCAGCTACTGCCCATCACAGCCCCTTACCCTCAGCAAGTACCCAAATAGAGGTGAGCTCACAATCTTATCAGTCTGAAAAGAATCAATGCAAAGGGACAAATTTACCTCATAGAAAAAACAAACAAACCTGAGTTATCATTAGTACAGCCATCAGAAGAGCAAACAGTGTAGGGCAGTAGGCACAGTAGATACCCCCCTAACTGACTTCTGCAGCATTAGCCAGAATTGAGTTCCAGGAGATGCTAAAGGCTGGTTCTACCATAATTGTCACACTCCTTTCAGTTGATTTATACATTTATTGAGTTGGTTGTACTCATGGGAAACTTATTGCAGTTTCATGATTTTAGTCAATTCTGCATAAATTGATGAAATAAGCATAAAAAGAAAATTACCCCCTTGAAAAACCAAGTTGAGTGCCCCACCGTGAGTGGTCTTCAGATTGAACCCAGGACCTAGTTCATGGTAGGCAAGCACTCTACCACTGAGCTACATTCCCCAGCCCTATTTACATTTAGGAGACACAGTCTTTCTCAGACTGGTCTTGAACTTGGAATCCTCCTGCCACTTGTAGAAGACAACCCTAAAAGATTTGAAGTAGAATATGAAAATTTAGGGTTCTGTACTCAGATTACTTGTCAAGTGTCATCTTCTTTCACTTTAAAGAAGAGCTTAAAGTTCTACCTTCTATCTCATGGGTGTATCAGGAGATGATGGGAGGGAAAGTGAAGAAAACAACAAGGCAATTTTCCAGGCAATCTTATCAGTCTTATCAGTTTGAAAACTGAGTTTTCAAATTGAAAGGCTTAGGGGTGGGGCTATAGTTCAGTGGTAAAGCACTTGCCTAGCATGCCTAAGGCCCTAGGATCCATTCTCAGCACCAAAAAAAGGAACCAAATTTTAAAAGCTAAGTAAATGACAATTGGGATTAAAACACCACTCTAAATTTTGTTCAGTGGAATTAAAATTTGTGATCCTCCTGCCTCAGTTTTCTGAGTTGATAGAATTAGTCATATGCCCTAAACCTGGTTTAAAATCTGTTTTCTGGCCAGTACAGTGGTGCACACCTGCCTTCCAACACTCAAGACATTGATTTAGGAGGATTGCTTGAGCTCAGGAGTTCAAGACTAGCCTGGCCAACACAGTGGGACTCAGTCTCAAACAAAGGAAAACCCCACAAAACCTATTGTCAATTTTCCTTTTCTTTTCCACTGCTGAGGATTGAATCCAGGGCTGCTTTATCATTGACCTACATCCCCAGGACATTTGGGGTTATTTTTATTTTTTATTTTGAGACACAAAACAATTGTCTTTAAGTTGCTGATCCCTGATTTGTGATCCTCCTTCCTCAGTCTCCTGAGTTACTGGGGTTATAGATGTGCACCCCTGTACCCAACCCTTATTACCAGTTTTCAAGTATGCAGTTACCATACTGTCCATTATATCTCTGGAACTTACTCATGTCATAATGAAACTTTGTAATTTCTGATTAATATACTAGTCTATTAGAACTAATAATAAATAAGTTCTTTTTCTATTTTATGGAATAGTTTGAGGTGCACTTTGTACTATCCAGGCTGGTGGGTTTTCTCTCCTCTCATCTCCAGCCCTTGCCAGGAAGCCAGCCAGGTCAGTAACTGTGATTATTACTGTTGCCACATTTTAAGGATGAGAAAAATGCTAAGTATCTTTCCCAAGGTCAAAGAGCCAGACAGGGTTGGTTCCTGAGCTTGGGTCTCCAGAGAGCAACACTGTTCCCTTCCAGAAGGGATTTCTCCAAGCTTAGAGCCTTCCCCACACCCCCAGGAAACATGCTTCTCTGAACCTAAAAGACACATGCAGAGCAGCCATAGGAAGCAGCAAAAAAATAGGAGTATATAACAGGCATTGATTCTTGGCACACCTGACAGGAGTGAACAAGGGCTCAGGCACAAGAGACCTCCACATGAGGTTCAGGAAATGAAGTTCAGGTGCACATCCTGGCATTGCTGGATGTGAAGGGCGAATTGGAGACTAAGACTCCGTTGGCAGCCTCTGCTACAACATTGGATTGATAGGAAGCTAAACAAAGAGTCAGTACATGGAGTCTCTCCTAACTTCCACCTTGCAGCACACAGTCAAGTCCCAGGGATCCTGGAGGCAAGATAAAGGAGAGGGCTGGCACCACAAGTCACTGCAAGGGCCCTTATGGTAGTGTGGGTTACACATCCCACTGCACTCTTAATGTTCCACTCTGTATGTTTTACATGGGACTTCAAGTAAATTTCTATAATATAAAAAGAATCTCCTTTAAAACATTATACACTACTAGACTAGTACCAGTCATCATTAAAAGCTAAGGAAACTGACAGATATGTAAGGGACTGACCGAAAGCCAACCAGAAAGTTTGCAATGCAGTCTTATCTCTCTGTCTAACTAGGTACATCTGGGTGTGCTCTGAAGCCCTGTGACCTGGACCCCTGCACCCTCCAGGTACATAATCTAGCTCCTTAAGCTCCAAGTGCTTCAGCTTCAGGACCAGCCTGATGTCAGGGGCTTTCCCCAACACATGTATAATCCACAGACACCCCTGTCCCAAGCATATCCCCTACTCCTCATCTCCTGGAAAACTGCAGCCTCACCACTCCCTGGGGGGGCCCTGTCCACATGTGTAGAAACCCATAGTTGGAGTCCTGGACCCAGGGAGGTCTGTGGGATGGTGTGTGGAGTAGATCATCGAGTACAAGGCCTGTATGGGATCCCACTTGGTTCCTTCCTCTCTCTGCAGCCACACAACTTCAGACATATAGCTGGGGAGCAACAGGCCAGATGTAAGGGGGTCACAACCCACCTTGGCCTTGTCTCCCTGACCACCCTCACTCCTCAGCTTGGAAAGATAGAGCCCAGGGACCTCATCCAGACTGCAGTTCCCCTTTACTCCATTTCTTGGGGGCAAGAACCTACCAAGGCAAGGAAGAGGGAAGTTCCCAGAGGCTCCCAGAGTGCCCTGGAGAAAACCCCACAGAAAAGGAACAGTGGGTATCACAGCCTGGGAGCTGGGGTAAGGGCAGGGAGAAGACCCATCTTCACACCACCACACCAGCCAGAGTCCACCACTTGAACCTCTGGTTTACCAACTCACTTGGGACCTAGCAGTGCACAAAGTGTTAGAGAGCAGTTGCTGACATAGCACTGATTGTTCCCCTGAAGAAATTTCTCTTGGAGGGAAATGGGGATGGGAAGAGGGGCTCAGAACCAGCAGGACTGGGTGAGGCCATCTCCCTATGACCCTGCCTAAGTTGGTCAGCTAAGACAAGGCTCAACCCAGGCCTGTAGCAAGACTCCAAGGGCAGGGAAGCCCAAGAGTGACCCAGAGCCTCCTGCCTTCCTGGGCTCCTAGAAATATTGACTTCCCTCAATACAATTATGAGCAGCTCTCCCCAAACATGTGCATTGACCTCTCCTGCCTTCCCAGGGCTTCCTCATCACCTTGCATCTCCCTTTGCAGCATCCTTGCTCTGTCTCCATTGGCCACTCATGTCCTCCCACCACAGCCTTCTAGATCTTTTAAGATCCTCCTTGTGCTGCTCAGTTGCTCCAAAGACAGTGTCACCATCCACTCCCACTTCACTTTCCCACCTCTCATTTTTTTCTGAACATGTGCCTTCACTAAATTTTACTGTCTGGGAGGGCAGTGGCAGTGGGATGCCCTGTCATATATTTCCAGTCGAAAATCACATGGTCCAGGAAAATCTGGGCTGAAGACCTTCAGTACACAAAGCATAAAGGTCAAACTCAAAGGTCAAGTACTTCCCTGGACACTGACTAGCTTCTCCTCTCCCTAATTTCATTTTCCACTTTCCCCTTCCCCCCACTCCATCCATCAGCCTTGCCCCCTCCTCCCAGACTAGGTTCAGTCTTACCCCAACTCCAAGAGCTTTAGCTAGCAAACTTTCTGTCACCATGGGAAGTGGCCCAGCACCACTTCTCTCCACCCCAACTCTCCCATGACCCATGCATGAAGACTTATCTTCAAAACTGTTCTCCACTAGAAGGAACTAGGATTCCACATCAGGACAGCTCTGGAATATCCCACCAAAAACAACAGGAACCATTGTGCCCTAAGAGGTTCTGCCTCCTTTAAGGTGTTCACAGCACTTTAGAAACTAGTATCCTGCCATGCACAGTGGTGCATGCCTGTAATCCCAGTGACTTGGGAGGCTGAGGCAGCAAGTTCAAGGTCAGCCTCAGCAATTTATCAAGGTCCTCAGCAACTTAGTGAGACCCTATCTCAAAACAAAATATAGCAAGGATTTAGGATGTAGCTTCAGTGGTAAAGCACCCCTGGGTTCAATCCCTAGTACCAGAAATAAATTAATGTATTTTTTTTTAATTATAGAATTTTTAAGTTTTGAGAAAAAAATTTGTCTAGATGTGTATAAAGAATAGAAAATTTGGGGTGTACATAAGGTATAGAAAAATACTTAAAAAAAATGAAAAAGTTTTAAGAACTGAGCAGTAAGTTGAATACTATCCTCTCCACATGTGGAACCCTATCAGACATGAATAGAATCCAACAGCTCTGAAGCACCCAGACCAGCCTCTCTCCCTGGCTTCAGTCCTGGGGCTCCTGCTCCAATTCTGTGTCCCAAGTGCCCTTCATACTGCACAGGACCAAAATCAAGTGGCATTTTTTTTTCTTTTCTTATTTAAATTTGTTATTCTAACTAGTTATACATGACAGTAGAGCGCGTGACAGAATCTTACATAAATGGGGTATAACTTCCCATTCTTCTGGTTGTGTGTGATGTAGAATCACATTGGTCCTGTAGTCATACATGCATAAAGGATCATAATATCCAATCCATTTTTGTATTCTTCCTATCCACATACCCCTTACCCCTCCTTCCCTCCCCTCTGCCTAATCCAAAGTTCCTCTATTCTTTCCTAACCCCACCCCTTATTGTGAATTAGCATTCACACACCAGAGAAAACATTCACTTTCAACTTATTGTGATTAGCATATCCTCCAGCTCCATCCATTTCCCAGCAAATGCCATAATTTCATTCTTCTTTAAGGCTAATACTCCATTGTGTACATATACCACATTTTCTTTATCCATTCAGCTTGCCCCATCTTCTGCCCAATTCCTGCTGCCTCTCCTTCCCCTTATCCTGGGGAATCAGGGCCTCAGGTTTCTCTCTGTTCCTTTCTCTCTTTTCTTCTATCCCCAAATATTGATTCTTTTGTTTGTTGGTTCATTCATTTATTCAGATTTCTTTTCTTAGTGTGGCAGGGATTGAAGAATCCAGGGCCTTGCACATGCTAAGCACACAGTCTACCACTCAGATACACCCCAGCCAGAAATAGTTGAGGGCATCAAAGATGCATCAGTCAAGCCAGGCACCGTGGGGCACACCTGTAATCCCAGCAACTCAGGAGACTGAAGCAGAAAGATCCCAAGTTCAAGAACAGCCTCAGCAACTTAGTATTTCAAAATAAAACATAGAAGGGACTGGGGATGTAGCTCAGTGGTAAAGTGCCCCTGGGTTCAATACCCAGTAGCAAAAAATAAGGTTCAGTCCCTGCACTGGGGGTTGAAAGCACACTGCAAACAGTACAGCCAACCTACTTTCAGGGTGGTGAGGGCAGCTGCAACACAAGACCCTGAGCACCATGGGGAGTAGCCAGTGTAGTGCAGAGAGAGGGTATCATGGGAAAAGAGTAGGGAATGCAGCCCACAGAACCCAGGTACATGCAGAGAAGAAGCCCAGAGTGTTAAGCGCTAAGACATGCAAGAGGACTATTTCAGCTACTTATGGTTTCAGAGTCTGTGTCCAGTCCAAAAAGAGTAGTCTGAAGAATATCTCTGACTTTGGCCATTGATGAGAGCATCACTGTGACAGCAAGGGCAGGGGCTGGGCTGATGTGGGCCAGGAAGTGGAGCTAGTGAGCAAGGTCAACTCTTTCAGGGAATAAGGCACAGAGAGTACAACAGGATGTTAAGGATGGGGGTTGCTTGGCTTTTAAGATGAAACACAGATGTGTAAATGACCATGGGAAGGAAAGGTAGTAAAAGCAACAGTAGCATAGAAGGCACTCTGTGGTACCAGTCACTGTTCTGTGTGTCTTACACAAATTAATCCATGCATCCCTGTTTTACAGATAGGGAAACTGAGCAACCAGGTGGCTAAGAAGCATACCCAAGATCTCCCTGCTGGTATGTTGTAGAGCTGTGATTTAGACATATGTGGTCTGGCTCCAGAGTCCTTGCTACCAACCACCAAGCAAGTGACTCCAGGAGGAGTTGCAGTCAGGGAACAAAGTAGGGAGGGAATGAAAGTTGGAGCATGGAATCAGTACCTGAAATGGGTACTTCAAGTAATGGAAAGGAGCCCTGTCTGGTGAGTCCCAGAGTGCAGACCACATGTAGGTCCCTTGAGACTGGAGGGCCTCATTCTGAGCAGAGGAGGAAGGGCAATGGCCTATGGCCTGACCTGGGGCTGGAAGAACCAGAGGATGGAGGAAGGGAAAATGCTGCCAGGCAAACAGTGATGGACTGAAGTTGGAGAGAGAAGACAGGCAGACCACAGGGCTGATGAGTAAGGGCTAAGTAGAGGAGCCACAGATGGGAAGGGAACCAAATATGACTGTGGTGGAGAGGTGACTGAAAGGATGGGAGGTGATGAGCAGAGAGACTCCTCTGTCTTTCCAGCTGTCCAGAGTCTGCAACTTCCCCCTCCCATTGATGTTGCCCACCAGTCTTCCTTAAAAAGACTTTAGTCAAGTTATTGTCATACTTAATGAATCCCATGGAAAAGATGCCCACTCTTATCATTCCTATTTAACACTAAAAAGAAAAAGACACACAGATTGGAAAAAATAAAATGAAACTGTTCTTCACAAATGACATGATTTTTCCCATGTAGAATGAACAACAACAAAAAAATGCTAGGGGAGAAACAGTGATAGAGCACCCCTGATTCAACCCCCAGTACTGGAAAAACATCACCACTAAGAACTCCTGCTCTTGGGAAGGTGATACGAAGAAAATGAAATGACAAGCCACAGATGGCAAGAAAACATTTTCAAAACATAGATCTGAATCCAGTATAAACTCAATTAAAAAAAACCCCTTTTTTTAAAATGAGCAATAAATTGTAGCAAGCACATGACCAAAGATATACCCATGGCCCATAAGACATGAAAATATGCTCAACATCATTACTCATTAGGAAAATACAAACTCGAGCCTTAAGACACCACCACTCATTTATTAAATGACAGGTTACAATTTGAAAACAAAACAAAATAAGAACAAATGACAGTGTCAAATGTTGGTGGGGATATGGAGCAACTGAAATTCTCATACATTGCTGATAGAAATTAGAAGTGCTACAGTTTGGAAGACAAATATGGCTGTTTCCTAAAAAGTTCCACACGTGATTACCTTGTCACTCAGCAATGGCACCCCTAAGAATTAACCCAACATCAACAAAAACTTACATTCACTTTCCTGTATACCAATGTTTGTAGCAGCTTTATAGCTGCCAAAAACTATCTGGGCACAGTGGCCCATGCCTGTAATCCCAGCAGCTTGGGAGGCTAAGGCAGGAGAACTGCAAGTTCGAAGCCAGCCTCAGCAAGTTAGTGAGGCCCTAAGCAATTTAGTGAGGTGCTGTCTCAAAATAAAAATTAAAAAAAAATTCAAAGAGGAAAAATGGGCTAGGAATGTAGCTCATTGGTTAAGCAACCCTGGCTTTCAATCCCTGGTACACAATCAAAACAAACAAAAAATACTGCTCAAAACTAGACACAGGGACTGGATATAGCTCAGTTGGTAGAATGCCTGCCTCGCAAGCACAAGGCCCTGGGTTCAATCCCCAGCACTGCAAAAAAAAAAAAAAAAAGAAAAGAAAGAAAGAAAAACTAGGTACAAATGTAAAAATCCTTAATTTGGTGAATGTATAAGTAGTCTGTAGGGCATCCACACAATACTACACAGCAATAAAAGGAAATAAACTACTGATATGAGCAACAACATGGATGAATCCCAAATGCATTGTGCTATATGAATGAAGCCAGACGAAAAAGGCAACAACTCCATTTATACATAATTCTGGAAAAATAAAAGCCAGAAGGCTTTAGGGAGAGAAATTTACAACAAAAGATGATGAAAGGATTTTCTGGGGTAATGAAATTGGTCTAACCTTGATTGTGGTGTAGAATAGCGGACGGTATCCATTTGTTAAAATCCCTAACTATAGAGCAAAAAAAGTGAATTTTGTTAATTATTCCTCAATAAATGACTTTTTTAAAAAAATCCTACCATGGCTTTGAGGTTTCCACTTAATGAAAACTAAATTCCACACTTGACTTTGTGGGCTATCTTAATCTTGACCCCCACAAGGTCAACTTCATGTCCATGCCACTTGTACTTGAATTAGAGTCTTTTCCTCATTATTCTGTTAACACCCTACTTTCAGGTTTCCATGTCTTTTTCTCAAATAAAATGCCTTCCTCTCCTCTGCATCTTCAAAATCACACCAAGGATGTGTAGAATGTCATATCCTACTTTACTGGTGAACCTTACCAAACTCTGAGTTTCTTGCAGTCTGCTCCACCACTCAGGACCAACCCCTCTCAGAGTGTTCCTGGGGGTCTGCCGGTGTTATTCAGATTGCAGGTTGCTTATCAACACAAATGCAGGATGTACTCACTGATCTCTGTACCTTTCCCTCAAATAACAGGCGTCCTAACACACAGTAGGCTTGCAATGCAATGACCCTGGAGGGAGAATGACCACTGAGCTCCAGGGGGAGGAGAGATCTGAGCTGCATCCTAAGAGGTGTGTCTGGAAGGACCCATGAGGCACCCTCAGGAGCAGTGGAAAAAGCTCAGAAAGTGCTGAGTCTGAAAAGTACAAGATGCCTCTGTACAGCCAGGTATCGAGGAACACTCATTCCGCAACTTAAATGGCTCTCTAGGGGCACCTGGTGGTGCTCACAACCACGGCCTGGATCAACAGCAGCAGGATGAGCAGCAGGAGGCACGCAGTGGGTACACCCACTATCAAGCAGAAGACAAGTGGAGAAAGAGTTCTTCACTGGCCCTGCGCCTCCACCCATTTCATCCCTCCCTGACGCCGCCCTAGCATCCCCGCCCACAGACTCTTCCTCCCTGGATTGGGTTGTTAGTACAGTCCACCCAAGTGAATCCTCACTTCACCACGCTGTCGTCCCACCTGTCCCTTTTCAATCTTCATTACACTACTCCGTGGCCCCACTAGATTATTAACTCCACTGACCATCCTACCCTGCCTGTATCCCTGACCCCACTTATCTTCAACAAGTTCTTCACAGATCCTCAGAAGAGGCTTCTCCCTCTAGCCCCGCCCACATCAAACCGTCCTTCGGTTACTCTGCCCCTTGACTGTCCGTCCCTTCCTCCCCACAACCTGTGTTCTTCCCAGTGTGGGCCCTTGGGAACTGTGTGGATACACCTTGGTTTTATCCATGGAGAAGGGCTTGTGTTTCGTGCACATGAGGAATATCACACAGGTAACCAGCAGGGCACCTGCTAGAGGCAAAGGAACACAAGCAGCCTCAGAAAGATGCGGAAGGTGTGATGAGCCCTGCAGTTATGGACCCACTTGCAATGGTGATGAAGTCCTATGGTTGAGGACGCATGACCAAGGATCTGTCTGGCCTGGCCTCCCACGACCCAGCCCTCTAGGCCGCCTGCTCTTGGCCCTACACATGGGCTCCCATCTCCAGGGAGAAACTGGCATTTCCATTTTCAGAGCAGTTAGGACTCCATGGCTCATCAGGTCACCTGTTATGAATGAGTCTTGAGTTACACCTGCCTGGTGTAACTTCAAGCAAGATATAGAATAACTCTGGGCCTCTATTTTCTCAGACACTGGATAAAGATGAGAAGGACACCCTTGCCCAGACAGCCTTCTGCACGTGTAGCTTCATACAGGGTGCACACATGAAAGCCCGGTGAGGTGGCGCCCACCTGTAATCCCAGAACTTGGGAGGCTGAGGGGGGAGGATCAAGTTCAAAGTCAGCCTCAGCAACTTAGTGAGGCCCTAAGCAACTCAGTGAGACCCTGTCTCTAAATGAAATACAAAATAGGGCTGGGGATGTGGCTCAGTGGTGGAGTCCCCCTGGGTTCAATTCCCAGTACCAAAAAAAAAAAGAACTCAGGAAACCCTCCAACTGGGACACCCAGAGGTAGAACAGCAAAGAGTCCCAGAACAGGGGACCAGCTGGTGTAAAGTTCTGTGTATACAGTATCAGCAAGCCAGGGGATGGGACAGGTGCTGCCTTTCCTTCCCTTGATTCCACTGGCTCAGCACAGATGTGATGCCCTTTGCATGGCAGCACCTGTGTAAGCAAGGCCAGCCTCTCAGGACAGGTGCAGACACAAAGGTGATGAAATATGTAAGTGAACAAGAGTGGCTGAGAGCCACTTTTAGCAGTCTGGGAAGATGGTCTCATACCCAACCCTGGCCCACTTATGATGTGAGGTTCCGGGTCCTGGTCAGGTGCCTGAGATGGGTTGGTGAGTGGACAGGGAGGAGTAGTACTCACCTCCACATAGATGTTGCATCAGGGCTCACCTGAGGTAGTACTCACAGACCTTAAAGATGGATCTAAATATCCAGGCTAGAGACAGACCACAGAGACTCCACCAAATATCACCAGCATTACCAGCCATCTGCAGTTCCCTAAAAGTATCAGGCAACCTAGAGCTCTGCGCTTGCACATCAGGTACCCTCTAACTATATATCCCTCCTGACCCTCCCTCTCTACTTCCCTGTCTCTGCTCTATCATTGTCCATTTTCCCATATATCTCTGTAAGATGCCTGACAGCTTGCATGGGAGACTCAGGGGAAGGCAAAGAAGAGGCCACTGAAAGTGACCAGTGCTACAACATTGAATGTAGCAAAGAGGCTTGGGAGAAACCAGGAATATCTGACCAGAGGTTGGGTGGGGACATGACAACCTTTGAGAATGGCATGGTTAGGCCTCCTGTTCTCAGAGAAATGAGAGCTATCTCTAATTGGTTGACACCCAGAGTGCCATGACTACAGCAGTGAAGGAAAAAAGTAGCAACTGTGACATCTCAGAGGTTCTGGAATGGGGGCTCTGACTGCTTCCAGTGACTTCTGAGAGCAACCTTCCCTGTCCCCAATACACACTTATTGTAGACTGGGACATCCTCCTCTTATGATGTTGGCTTTGTTGGAGCTTGTGATAATAACCCAAAGGTTCATAGGCCATAGGCTTGGTCCTCAGTGTAGCAGTGTTGATGTGGTAGAACCTGTAAGAGGTGGGGTCTACTATGAGGGTCACTGGGGTTGATGCCTTCAGAAGGGAGTAATGTACTTCTAATGGGTCCCCATTAGTTCCTGTGAGAGTGGGTTCTTAAAAAAAGAACAAGAATGGTCCCTCCCCAATTTTCTGGTCATGCAATCTCTATCCCTTGCATGTCCTCCCACTATGATGCTAGTTACCATGTTGGGATGACCCTCACCAAAGATCATTCACAGGGGCTGTCAAATCTTGGACTCTGACCTAAATAAACCTCGTCTCAGATATTTTGTTAGAGCAATAGAAAGCAGGCCAATACTGACCATATAATATGGTCTCTGGGGAGATGGCATGGGAAGAAGTTTCGTGATTCTCATCACCCTTTCAGGTCCAGTGCTAATTGAAGCCAACAGTGCTCAGTGCTTATCCTATCTCTACTTTTTCCTTTTTGTGTGAGAGTTCCAGTTTGTGGAATGAGGTATCAATCTACCCAACTAAATAACTTCCATTTTCCCTCATTTCCAGGGTGGAATTTATGATACAATTCTGGTTAAAGAGACATAAGCAAATGTCTATGGAGGATTTCTGGGAGAGATTTTGCCTTTTCAATCAAAGGGAAGATGATGCAGTTGGCAGAGCTCTGCCCTCTTCTTTCTGTCTTGAAGCTAGGTCTGCTGGCTGGGGTGCCACCTGGGACCCGTTAGGCAATCAGTCATGATACCCAGATACAATCGTGACATTGAGTCCCTGTCCTATCCCTCAACTGCTTCCCCCTTAGCTGCATATTATGAGAAAATAACTGGGTTTCTATTACACTGACACACGTCATCATATTGGTCACTGAGGACCTGAAACGCTCTGTGTTTGGTGGATGTTTCCCAACATAAGTTTTGGTGAGGGGCAGAATCCATTTTTCCATCCCAATTGGAACTGAAAATGCTGAAATACCTGTGGCTTCTCCTGCAGTGATTGCAGAGGCCTGTGGCTCAGGTGACATCAGTTTCACTCTAGAACTGCTACCAGCAACTGAGAAGTCTGCTGAGATGCAGCAAGTGCACAGATGTCCATATGTATCCCCCCCACTTTTTTGGATTGGGGATTAAACCCAGGGGTACTGCGCTATATCCACAGCACTTTTATTTTGAGGTAGGGTCTCACTAAGTTGTGAAAGCTGGCTTTGAACTTGCGATCCTTCTGTTTTAGCCTCCCAAGCCACTGGGATTTGAGGTGTGTGACACCATGCGTGTTTAGGAAAATTAAATTGATTAAAAATAGATAAGGGCTGGTGCCATTGAAACTGATGCAAAAGGACAGTCAGGGTAGGTAACGAATGATTGGGTCAGGAAGATGGGGGCTGATTCAAAAGGAAATAGAATGCTAACACCACCAGAGCATTTACCCCTCCTCCAACATGTTACCAAGACTACCTGCCTCGGGGAATTGTTCCTCCCAGCAAAATGTTGTTAATGGGCACCGACAGGTGGCTCCACTTCCTGCCTTTCTGGGCATATGTGGAAAACAGGTAGATGTACCCCCGGGCGGTTCCCTTCCCACGTACGCCACATAGCTTGGGATAAAGGGGACATGAAAAGAAAGAAAACCTGCAATCTATAAAGGTGCAGGACACCCCCACTCCCTTGGGCACCAGGTCTGGACCCCCTCCTCTCTGGAGGTCCACCCCCCATTCTGTCCTTTAAATAAAAGTTTTTGCTCTTGCCCCAGCATTTTTTGGGTATAGAATCTTCATCATCAGGGGGAACAGGACCAAATACTGATTTTCAAGTCTGGTTTCAGATGGGGGCTCTGCAGAGATCATCACCAGGATAAACTCCTCCACAGCCACATCTTTCTGAGGTGCACCTCTCTTTCTTTCTGGAGGACAATAATGGGCACCCATTAGCTAATTAAATGCAGTTAGTGCAAGCCGTGGTCTACAAGGCAGAAGACACAGGTGACAGGATTCACAGCCTAGATGGCTCCTAATCACCTGTCCTGCAGGTCAGGCATGTTGGGTTCTGCCAAAGCTGTTTCTGACTATCCTAGCCAGGCTAGGAGTGTATTTGTGTGAGTACACAGTGTCTCTAATTCCTGTCTGCCTTTGGATACAGGAAGATGGACTAAGGGTTGGAACTACTGTGAGATTCTCAAAGAAGGCTTGTATATATGAGATAATTTTATTTTTCCTTCCTGTGCTATAGTGTTTAGGGAAGAACTTGTTAAGAACAGAGTGGTTTAGTGTCAGAGCATATAAGATAGCCATTTAGGTCTTACGGTGACTTGAATTTAAATGGGATAAGTTTTTCCCCTTTTGTATGAATCTGATTCCACCGCATACCGGTGACAAGTTCTGCTTCCTCTGGTGTTGAAGTATAACCCCAGAGAAGCACGCCAAGGCAAGCATGTTAAGCAGGCTTTATTTAAAAGTAGTAATACAAACTTCTCCCAGGTGGGAGAAGGGGGGCCATGGCTGATGTTCTAGAATCCCCCGAGAAGCGAGAAGCGAGTGCGCCCTACATCTTTTATAGGTTAGGGTCTTCTTTTGTTCTGCTCTTTTCTTTGACCCTTATCTATTTCTCCTTTCTGCCCATATGGTGGTGGTGACACAGCAAAAAGGTGAGATGCAAATGGGAGGGGGAAGGGCCACCTGGAGATTCAGTTGGGGGCCCAGGAAGCATTAATTAGCAACTCCCTGCCTGCAGCTTTCGGGGAGGGGCAGTTAAGCAGGTAAACTTGGTGATCAAAAGGGCTCTGGAGACACTGACATTCCAATCTCCCAGGGGCTTCTCCAACTTCCCAGACTCTGATGGTCTCCATTCCTCAATTTGACCAGATTCCCTGATTTCTATACTAACTGCCTGTCCAATTCTGGCTTTAAACAAGTCCTATGTAAACTTTGTAAACCTTGGAGAACTAGAGGTCTGGCAGAAGCTAAGAAGGCACGGGAAGCTACAGTACTGAGTTTGAGAGGTAAAACCTCACACATGGGGCATTTTAACCATTTTCATCTTTTGTAAAATCAGTCTCTAAGGTGTGGTCCTATAGTTTATATTTCCTCCAGAGACAAGTTTTCATTCCCCCAGTTGGTAATCATGCCAGGTTGGATACAGAATATTATGAGACATCTTTTTCCAACTATGAATAGGTCATTTCCCAGACCTGACAGCAGAAGAAAATGAGGCACTTTTTGAGTATCCAGCTCCCAGATCTGTAGTGGCCAGCATTTTCCACCCCTAGTTTTTAAGGACAAGGTTCTCCTCTGAACATAGAAATCCGAATTCTTTTACCATGTAGGCTACTGGTGTAAATGTTGAGAATGATGCTCCCATCTGAGTATGAGAAAAGAGAACTCAGGCACTTGTGCCAGAGAAAACTCCATTTTTTCCATTAGGAATGTCTCCCTAAAGAGCTTCTGATGGCCAGAAAACCTGCCTCTCACCACATGGTTCAGCCAAATCTATTGTTGGCATCCTGGCAGAATGAACAAGGGCCTTTGTTTTGCCTCATGCCACAGACCCTGGAGAATTCAGAATTAGAGGTTTGACTGACCTTTCCTACCATGTAAATTTCCAAATGTGATAATCCACAGGAAAAAATGACCTATGTTGCGTACATTTGTTTATTCTCAGGCAAAGGAATCTCTGGAGGGTAAGGAGAACATCTAATGGTTGTTAGATGCTTCATGCCCTTTTCCCAGAGGAGTTTACAGAAGGGGTGAATGAAAAATGCCTCCCTTTTGCCGCCAGGGAAACTCATGGAGCACAGAAACAATGGGAAGAATCTCTGCAGGCTCGTAAATCTTCCTATACGAAGAAATGGAACGCAGGCATTTCTTTTTTTTTTTTTTAATTTTTCTTTATTTATTTTGATTCATTGTACACAAATGGAGTACAGCTATTGTTTCTCTGGTTGTACACAAAGTAGAATCACACCATCTGTGCATTCATACATGTACACAGGGCAATGATGTCTATCACACATTCTGTTATTATTCTTACCCCCACCCCAACACCACCCCTCCCTTCCCTCAATGCAATCTATCCTTCCTCCATTCCTGCCTCCCTTCCACCCCACATTATACATCATCATTCACTTATCAGAGAGATCATTTGGCCTTTGGATTTTGGGGGTTGGCTAATCTCACTTAGCATAACAGTCTCTAACATCATCCATTTACCTACAAATGCCATAATTTTATTCTTCTTTATGGCTGAGTAATATTCCATTGTGTATATATACCACAGTTTCTTTATTCATTCGTCTATTGAAGGGCATCTAGGTTGGTACCACAATCTAGCTATTGTGAATTAAGCAGCTATGAACATTGATGTGGCTGCATCACTGTAGTAATCTGATTTTAAGTCCTTTGGGTATAGGCCAAGGAGTGGGATAGCAGGGTCAAATGGTGGATCCATTCCAAGTTTTCTAAGGAATCTCCACACTGCCTTCCAGAGTGGCTGCACCAACTTGCACTCCCACCAGCAATGTATGAGTGTACCCTTTCCCCCACATCCTCCCAACACCTGTTGTTGCCTGTATTCTTAATAAAAGACATTCTAATTGGGGTGAGATGAAATCTTAAGGTGGTTTTGATTTGCATTTCTCTTATAACTAAGGATGTTGAACATTTTCTTCATATATCAGTCAATTGCTTGTAGATCTTCTTCTGTAAAGTGTCTGCTAATTTCCTTGGCCCATTTATTGATTGGGTTATTAGTATTCTTGGTGTAAAGATTTTTGAGTACTTTGTAGATTCTGGAGATTAGTGCTCTATCTGAAACGTGTGTGACAAAGATTTTCTCCCACTCTGAAGGCTCTCTCTTCACATTGCTGATTGTTTCCTTTGCTGAGAAAAAGCTTTTTAGTTTAACTCTATCCCAATCATTGATTCTTGCTTTTATTTCTTGCGCTTTGGGAGTCATGTTAAGGAAATCTGGTCCTAGGCCAACGTGATGAAGATTTGGACCTATTTTCTCTTCTATTATGTGCAGGGTCTCTGGTGTAATTCCTAGGTCCTTGATCCAATTTGAGTTGAGTTTTGTACAGGGTGAGAGATATGGGTTTAGTTTCATTTTGCTGCATATGGATTTTCAGTTTTCCAGCACCATTTGTTGAAGAGGCTGTCTTTTCTCCATTGTATGTTTTTGGCTCCTTTGTCAAGTATGAGATACCTGTATTTATGTGGGTTTGTCTCTGTGTCCTCTATTCTGTACCATTGATCTACCTGTTTATTTTGGTGCCAATACCATGCTGTTGTTGTTACAATTGCTCTGTAATATAGTTGAAGGTCCGGTGTTGTGATACCCGCTGCTTTGCTCTTCTTGCTAAGAATTGCTTTAGCTATTCTGGGTCTCTATTCCTCCAGATGAATTTCATGGTTGCTTGCTCTAATTCTATGAGGTCCATCATTGGGATTTTAATTGGAATTGCATTGAATTTGTATAGCGCTTTTGATAGTATGGCCATTTTGACAATATTAACTCTGCCTATCCAAGAACATGGGAGATCTTTCCATCTTCTCAGAGTTTTTTTAATTTCTTTCTTTAGTGTTCTGTAGTTCTCATTGTAGAAGTCTTTCATCTCTTTTGTTAGATTGATTCCCAAGTATTCTATTTTTTTTGAGGCTATTATGAATGGGGTAGTTTTCCTAATTTCTCTCTCAGAGGATGCATCACTTATAAATAAAAATGCATTAGAATATGAGCATTAATTTTATATCCTGCTACTTACTGAATTCATTTATGTGTTCCAGGAGTTTTCTGGTGGAATTTTTAGGCTCTTCTAAATAGAGAATCATGTCATCAGCAAATAGGGATAGTTTGAGCTCTTCTTTTCTTCTTCGTATCCCTCTAATTTCTTTGTTTTGTCTAATTGCTCTGGCTAGAGTTTCAAGGACGATGTTGAATAGAAGTGGAGAAAGAGGGCATCCCTGCCTTGTTCCAGTTCTCAGGGGAAATGCTTTCAATTTTTCTCCATTTATAATGATGCTAGCTGTGGGCTTAGCATAGATAGCCTTTACAATGTTAAGGAACGTTCCTGCAGTCTCCTTTTGGGATTACAGAACATCAAATCTTGCAAGAGCTTCAGTTTCCACTTGCTGCTATTTGGTAGATGAGATAATTGAGGTCCTGTAAGAGGCAGACCATCTATTTTTTGCTCTGGTTTTTTTTTGGTACTGGGGATTGAATCCAGGGGCACACCACCACCGAGCCACATCCCCACCCCTTTTTTGTATTTTATTTAGAGACAGGGTCTCACTGAGTTGTTTAGGGCTTCGCTAAGTTGCTGAGGCTGGTTTTGAATTTGCAATCCTCCTGCCTCAGCCTCCCAAGTGCTGGGATTACAGGCGTGCCCCACTGCGCCCGGCCAGACCATCTATTAAGACACTGCAATCAGGTCCCTGCTTCCCAAGGCAATGCATGTGCCATTACTCCAGAATCAACTCATAATACTAGAGGTAATAGGTTCTTCCAACCCTAAGTTTTATTAGCTGGCTCTTTGTCACCTTTTGAACAAGCCAAGACAGTGTAAATTTGAGACTCAGTCTATATATATATACCAGATCTCATTTTCTTTCCCAAGATTGAATAATTTCCTCCTTCCTCCTTGATTGACTGACTACCTGCAGGTATATCAACTGGATCTGGGATTAGAGAGAGAGTTCTGGTATGGAGGTCACAGAGTCAGCTGTTATTGACAGATACTTGGTCATGGGAGAATCATTTGCCTTTTCTTTTTCTCACACTTTTCTCTCCTAATTGTTAGGGATAAATGATGATAAGAATCTCATAGTGCTATTGTAATAAAAAATTCCACATGGAAAACTTAGAAGAGACAATGTTTTACATACCCAGAAGGCGATCTACAGTCATCATTGGGCATTCATGGAAGGATTGAATCTTTGACTCAAAGATTTTGATTCCAAAATTCTTGGGTACTCCAGTCCTGGTATAAACAACACAGTATTTGCCATGCTCACATTCTTTCATGTATTTTAATTCATCTCTAGGTTACCTATAGTACCCAATACAATGTAAGTGATATGTAAATTGTTGTCATACAGTATTGTTTAGGAAAATGTCTACACATTCTGTGCACCTGTGTAGGAAAATGTCTACACATTCTGTACAGATGCATTTTCCCTCCATATTTTCAGTCTCCATTTGGTTGCTTCTGCCAATGCAGAGCCTCTAAATATGAAGAGCCAATGATGACATCCTTATTTGAGGAGGTTAAAGTCTAGTAGAGGAGGTTGACACTGAGGAGATTTATAAAACCATGCAAAGAGTATCATGTTAGGAGACCCAGGCCCCTGGGAGACTATATGGGACAGATACTTTGCCCAGGCTGGAGGAGGTAGGTACTGTGGTAGTCTAAAAAGACTCTTCTGAGCTGAGTCCTAAGGAGAACATTCTGCAGGGGAGAAGAGCTGGCACTTTCCAGAAGCTGTTCCACATGCTCCTTCAGAAGCAGGGTGTGTTAAGGGGGAGAGACACATGGAGGTCTGATCTTATAGGGCCTTCTCTGTTGGGCTGAGTTTGGGTTTGTCTTCAGGCCAAGATAGCTGACTTGTTAGCAGATTCTTCAAACCAACTGTGTGTGACACAGACCATGGAAGGGAGCCAAGATCGGCTGAGTGCCAACTGTGCCTTATATGCTTTACCTAAGGTCCCTACCTTAATCCTCACCACAGTCCTGTGCAAAAAGCCTTGTCACTAAGTAAGCCAAGACTCGGGAAGATTGACTTATACAGGTTACATTAATGGCAGAGCTCTCTGTATCTCTTTCCATCACACCATGGGATCTCTTCTACCTTGCAAATTACACCCTAGAAATAAACCAAAACAAAAATTGGAAAAAAAAATCCAGTCCCTGAATGTGATATGAAAAGATTGTTTTCCAAGGAATGAATCCATAAGCATTCATAAAATTTAAATTCCTACAATAATGATTATTTAAAACATTAGCAATTTATTTGGATGTAAAACGCAAATAGGATTCATGATCTTGTGACAGTTCCTGTCTTGAAAACCTGATTTTTTCTGCTTATTTAAAATAGTATTTCGTAAAGAGAGCAATTTTATTTTAAAATGCAGGAGGACATCTGGCTGGTGGTGATTTTGCAAAAGACTGAGTAGGGACTGCAGCATGAGGCAGACAGCAAGGGTGGCTTTGATAGAATTTTATAAATTCTCCCAAAATACTTCTCAGGTAAAACTTGAGCATGAAAATACTTCTCCTCTCAGTCAGAGAGCCCAAAGGAAGCTCATCCCTGAGAATTGCTTTTTGGTTCCAGAAACTCATTTGCTCTGAGAAATCTGGAAGGATTTTTAGTGCTGATATTCACAATTCCTATACTTTTAAAGACCTCTCCATATCCTTTGAAGAGCCCCATTTTTTAATACACTCCTGGAGGATCTGTCTTTAGAATTCCCTACACATTCTTAATTTGGCACATGTTCTTCACAAGACCTGCTTCAATCTATCCAACATGTTGACATTCACCATTCTCAGCTTTCAGCACACCAAACAGATTTATCTTTAGCCCAGATGTTGCTACTATGAGCACCATTGTTCCATTTCCCACTCATCTTTATAAAATATTGGGGCACACTGTAATAAAACCTAATGTAATTGCACAAACATGGCTGTACAAGATGATACTGCAGAGGATATCTGAATTCCATTTGTGATGTTGGTTTAAGGGTATCAATGTGAAAAGTCAATGCATGGAAATCAAGAGCTGCTTCAATGACTTTATTCCATAAAGACACTTTGTCACCTCACTAGAAACAGATTCTGTCATAAAGATTTGTGGGAAAGTGGTTTGTTAAAAATTGTTCCTGGAAATCCCTACCCAGAATTGGAGAAGTAGGAGAGGGGAGGAAAGGACCCAATCAAGGGTTCAATGTACCTAACCTGAGTCCCACGAAGAAGCCAGCAAAGGAGCTCCCTTGGAGAGGAACTTTGGGCAGTGTAGGTCACACCTCAGAGTCTTCCTCATTGGGAACAAGGGAGCCAGAACACTTACTTATACCTAATAATGGGTCATTGACCAAGACTATGCAAATTCTTAACCTTCTTTCTGTATTTCAGTGCAGAGAACACAAGCTGGGCTTCAAAAGCCTGAGAACAGCCCTCAGAAAGGAGATGCAACTGCTGGTTCTAGGGAGTGAGAGTGCTCAGAGTTGAGATTTGCACAAAAATTCTAAAAAGATCCAAGGGAAAATGGGAGACTCTCTTAGGATGCATTGGAGAAAGCACATTGTTTCCAGCCATTCTCATGACATTTATGTTTGAGTAGGAGAAAAACAGGCCAAGAAAAGCACAAAATAATCACAGATTGTGAGATTTGCAATGGCAAAAAACAAGCAAGGGCTGATATGCAGGATAAGAAATTTCGGTTATATAGATGTTCAGTAAAGGAATTTTACTGGGGTTATAGTTTAAGCTATGTCCTGAATGATAAAACAGAGTAAACCATACAACAGGTAGAAAGAGTTCAGTATTTTATGCACAGGAAACATATGCAGAGTCTCTGGGGTGGGAAAGTCAATGGCATATCCACAGAGGCTGGAGACTGAAGTCTGAGGGTGAAGGGGTATTCCAGTTATGTATTGGTGCCTCTCAAAGCCCCCAAAGCTTAGTGGCTTAAAATATCACTCATATCACTCTTGCAGCTGCAGTCATTCTGGTGGCTGAACCAGGGCTGGATGGTCTAAGAGGGCCTCACTCCTGCAACCACTACCTGTTCCTGGCTGGGCCATACCTCAGCTTGCTCACATGGAGGCAGCATTTGGGAGAAGTAGAGTAGAAGCTACAAGGCCCCTCAAACACATGCATTGCTTTAGAACATACCCAGCATCACCTCTACCATGTCCTATGAGTCAGCTAGTCACAAGTTCAGCTGAGATTCAAGAAATCAGGAAAATGACTTTGTCTCTTGGTGGGAAGTACTGAAAATGGTTTGTGGCCATTTTAAAATTTACTACAGGTGGGGCGGTTCCTGGAGAGCTCCAATGTGGAGTGGCTGGAGTTGCCAGCCACAGTGGGGATCTGAGGCCCTTTGATGACATTTTACAGTTTCCCCGGGAGAGAGCAATCACCTGCCACCACCTGAGCCCCCAGGGAGAAGTTCAGGCCTGCCTAAGCTATCAAGCCCAGTATCTCCATCACTGAGCCCCCACCCCAGCTAGGTCTAGTGCCCAGGCCCAAACCCTGGCCCGGGGTCTAGCACTTGTGCTGTATCTGATCAGCTATCAATACCAGGCCGCCTCTGCCCAGAAGCAGTGATCATTCCCAACCTGGAGGTAGTGGAACAGCACCCTTCCTGGATCAAGCACCTCTCAAACATCAGGTCATTGAAAAAAAGAGGTTTGAACTCTACAGCATATTTTTACCACAGAACATTTTTAAAATTAATTATAATATATGATTATCCCTAATATATCCACTATATTCCTACCTTTTTATTTTATTATTATGATTATCACTCTATCTCCCTCATATATCCATTTCCTTGGAGAAACTCTTTTTCCTCACGCTAACAACCTATTTAATTCCACTTCCACTATTCATATGACACAGTATATCTATAGACTCACTTCTTATCTCATTAGTGTTTTGACCAATACCCCTCCTCATTCTCACTGTCCAACAATAGGATTTGCAGTCCTTACTGCAAACCTACTTGTTATGCTGTAGATAATAATTTGAACTCATCTCTGTTTATTAAGACAACACTGTTAATATCTTAATAGGGACTATTTAGATTAAGGACACGTATGGTTTATATGGTGTGCTGCCAATATTGATCTCTCAATTCAAGGGGAAGTATTGAAAATAGGCAAGAACCCTGTAAGTCCTTAAGGGGAAACTGCAATACCTAGGATTCACACTACTAGAGGGGAAGATACACTAGAAACATGAGAAAACATGGGAAGAAAACATCTCAAACAAACCCAAATACTATACCAAAAGTACCCAGTGACAACATGGCAGAAGCATTGTCAGAAAGGGAGCTGTACATAATTAAAATGATACGAGAATCGAACGAGGAGTCAAGAGAGCAAATGAAGGCAATGCTAAAAGAACAACTGCAGGCTGCAAAAGATCATTTCAATAAAGAGATAGAGATTCTGAAAAAAAACCAAACAGAAATCCTTGAAATGAAGGTTACAATAAACCAAATTAAAAACTCAATAGAAAGCTTAACCAACAGGCTAAATCACTTGGAAGACAGAACCTCAGACAACAAAGACAAAATATTTAATCTTGAAAACAAACTCAACCAGACAGAGAGGATGGTAAGAAATCATGGAGCCTCCAGGAGTTATGGGACATCATGAAAAGACCAAATTTAAGAGTTATTGGGATGGAGGAAGGCATAGAGACACAAACCCAAGGAATAAATAATCTGTTCAATGAAATAATATCAGAAAATTTCCCAAATCTGATGAATGAAATGGAAAATAAAATTCAAGAGGCTTATAGGACACCAAATGCACAAAATCACAACAGATCCACACTCAGGCACATTATAATGAAAGTACCTAACATACAAAGCAAAGATAGAATTTTAAAGGATGCAAGAGAAAAGCGTCAAATTACCTACAGAGGGAAACCAATACGAATATCAGCAGATTTATCAGCCCAGACCCTAAAAGCAAGAAGGGCCTGGAACAACATATTCCAAGCATTGAAAGAAAATGGATGCCAACCAAGAATCTTATACCCAGCAAAACTTAGCTTCAGATTTGAAGATGAAGTAAAATCCTTCCATGATAAACAGGAGCTAAAAGAATTCATAAATAGAAAGCCTGCCCTACAGAAAATCCTCAGGAAGGATTTTCCAAGAGGAAGATTTGAGAAACAACAATATTCCAAGAGGAAGATTTGAGAAACAACAATGTAAGTCAGCAAAGAGAGGAATCACCCTAAAGGAACAGTCAATTAAAGGAAAAACCAAGTAAGATTAAAATCCAAAAATAAGTCAAAATGACCAGGAATGCAAGTCATATCTCAATAATAACCCTAAATGTAAATGGTCTAAACTCATCAATCAAAAGATATAGACTGTCAGATTGGATTAAAAACAAAGACCCAACAATATGCTGCCTTCACGAGACACATCTCATAGAAAAACATGCCCACGGACTAAAGGTGAAAGGTTGGGAAAAAACATACCATGCACATGGACTTAGTAAAAAAGCAGAGGTTTCCATCCTCATTTCAGATAAAGCAGACTTCAAGCCAAAGTTAGAAGGGATAAAGAAGGACATTTCATACTACTTAAGGGAAGCATAACTCACCAAGACATAACAATCATAAATATTTATGCACCAAACAATGGCTCATCCATGTATGTCAATCAGATCCTTCTCAATTTCAGGAACCAAATAGACCAAAACACAATAATACTGGGGGACTTTAACACTCCTCTCTCACCATTGGACAGATCTTCCAAGCAAAAATTGAACAAAGAAACCATGGAACTCAATGACACAATCGCTAATTTAGATTTAACAGACATATATAGAATATTCTATCCATCAAAAAGTGAAAACACTTTCTTCTCAGCAGCTCATGGATCCTTTTCTAAAATAGACCATGTTATGC
>JAJEJO010050639.1:0-38801 GCA_020662805.1 Glaucomys volans | reverse complement strand
CCCAGGCCTGCTGTGCGTGATTGTCATCTTAGGAATGTCCTGTGCCTGCCTCCTGTGTTGAAGTCTGTTTCCAGACCCCCATGTCACAACCTTGCTAAATATCCCCTCCTTTCATTGGAGCACGTTTTCCAGAAGGTTCCTGAGGAAAGGGCTATGGGAGGGCCTTTTCCTTCCTGTGAGCTTCCCCTACTGAAAATGAAAAATGTCATTTGTGTGTGTGTGTGTGTGTGTGTGGTGGGGATTGAACCCAGGACCTCTCACATACCAGGCAAGTGTTCTGCTGAGCTCCACCCCCAGCCTAAATGTCTTCATTTTTATCCTCACAATTTGATTAAGAGTTTGATTACTAAAATTTAGGTTGGAAATAATTTCCCACTTCAGCTATTTTTAAATAAAATTTAAGGTATTCTGTCACAGAATAGTTAAAAGAATTTCAGAGCCCGGTGCAGTGACACACACCCATAATCCCAGCACTTGGGTGGCTGAGGCAGGAAGATCATAAGTTTGAGGCCAGACTCAGCAACTCAGTGAGACCCTGTCCCATATTTTTTTAATTAAAGGGCATTGAATGTAGCTCAGTATTAGAGTGCCCCTAGGTTTAATCTCTAGTACTGGAGGAAAAGAAAAAAGGCATATGTTAGAAAACACATTCCTCTCAATAAATTAGAAAAAAAGAAGTGCTCATTAAGCCTACAGAAAATAGCAGGGCCAGGAGTGGTAGCGCAGGCTTGTTATCCTAGTGACTTGGGAGGTTGAAGCAGGAGGATCGCAAGTTCAGTGCCAGCCTGGGCAATTTAGTGAGACCCTGAGCAATTCAGACCCTACTTCAAAATAAAAAACAAAGGTTGGGGATGTAGTGGAGCTCAGTGGTATAGTGCCTCTGGGTTCAATCCCCAGTACCAAAAAAAATTAAAATAAAAAAAGGAAAGTAGAAGGAAGTGTGGAATATAAATAAGTGTAGAAATTAATGATCTAAGGAAAGAAGTACAGTGGACAGGATTAAAAGAAACATAACTTATATTTAAAAAAATTTTTTTTTGTCCCAGGGATTGCACCCAGCAGCACTTAACCACTGAGCCACAACTCATCCCTTTTTTAATTTTTATTTTGACATCGTCTTACTAAATTGCTTAGGACCTTGCTAAATTGCTGAGAATGGCCTTGAACTTGGAACTGTCTGCCTCAGTCTCAGAAGTTGCCAGGATTACAGGCATGTGCCACTGTGCCCTACTGCTAAATTGGATATTTGAAAAGAATAATATTTTAAATTCCAATGATGGAAATAAAAAGGGAGCATTACTCCAAATCCTACATTTTCCCCTTAGATGAGTATTTAATAAACAACTGCATGTGAATAAATCTGAGAACAAACATATGGAATGGGAACATTAAAAAAGGACTATTTATAAGTTATCAAAACTGACCCATAATAAATAGAAAACCTGAATAATCTTCATTTATTTTAAAAATAATATATAGTTTAAATTTTCCCACAGTGAAAACTGTTTGCCTTGTGGCTTCATTGGTAACATAACCTTTTAAGAAAGAAATAATATCAATATAACTAATTCTTAAGAAAGGATAAAGAAGGAACACACTGCACTTTGTGTTATGATCCTAGCACAACCTGACAAGACTATCATGAGAAAGGAATTTACAAGTCACTCATGAATGAAGAAACAAAGTCTGTCAATAATAAAACATCCTACTAAATCATGACCTGGTTGGGTTTATGTAGGAATTGCAAGATTGATTAAGCATTAGGCACTTAGTACAATTCACATTAATTGCATCAAGGAGGAGAATAATATGATTATCTTCATTACTGAGGGAAACATTTAATAAAAAGTTAATATCTCTTCATTTAAAAACCTCTTCAAAAAGTAGGAATAGAAAGATACTTCTTTTTAAAAAATTTTATTTGTTTATTTTTGATTCATTGTACACAAAAGGAATACAACTTTTCCTTTCTCTGGTTTTGCACAATGTAGATTGTACACCATTCGTATAATCATACACGTATATAGGGTAATGATGTTGGTCTAATTCCAATATCTTTCCATCCCCCCACATCCTCCCCACCCCTGATTTCCCTCTCCACAATCCAGTGTTCCTCCATTCTTCCCTTACAACCTGCCCCCCATTATGTAGCAGCATCCACTTATCAGAGAAAACATTCAGTCTTTGGTTTTTTGAGATTGGCTTATTTCACTTAGCATGATGTTCTCCAACTCCATCCATTTACCTGCAAATGCCAGAATTTTATTCTTCAGAAAGACACTTCTTTAAATCTGATTAAGGATCTATAGAAAGTCAGCAACAAATTACATTCTTAAAGAGAATGAGACAGATATCTGATACCACTTCTATTCCTCATTGTAATGGAGGTTCTAACCACCACAGAAAGACAAAAAAAAGCAAGTAAATAAATAACTAAGGACTGGAATGTCTGGAATGTCATCATTACTCATGACATGATTGTATTCCTAGAATCTCTACAGAATCTACAGATAAAGTATTAGAACTAATGAGCTAGGGCAGGGGACATAGGTGCAGGGAAGGGCTCCCGCAGACAGCCTGGGAGCTGGGCAGCCAGGCCTCCTTCCACCATCTGACTGGACAAAACCATCTTCTGACCACCAGGTGGCCATGCTCGCCAAGCCAGCTCCAGTTGGTTTCACACAGGCACACGAGAAGAATGTTCTGACCAAATGACCTTTCTGCTCATTTCAGTTGATTACCATGTGTCGTCACCCACCCCTTAGCTGCATAATTAGATGCTAATTATTAGGTTCCATGAGGAGCCTCCCAATTCCAGAAAACTTTATCCATAATCAACCCCTGCTTCTGAATATGAATTCCCTTCAACACTATAAAGCACATCCCACCTAAGAGGCAGCTCAGTTCTTGATACATTCTTAGCATGTGTATTTTTGCTTTTCAAAGAGTCTCTTCCTCTGCTACTAAAACCTGAAGTGTCCTGAAATTCCTTTCTGTGACTTCGTTCAAGAGCAAGAAGGGTTCAAATGAAGGTTTCCTCTGCTCTAAGAGACCTGGGAGACCCCTGGCCAGTGATACTAATAATTTAGTAAAGTTGC
Source organism: Glaucomys volans (assembly GCA_020662805.1). Taxonomy (NCBI): domain Eukaryota; kingdom Metazoa; phylum Chordata; class Mammalia; order Rodentia; family Sciuridae; genus Glaucomys; species Glaucomys volans. The sequence goes on along the minus strand of JAJEJO010050639.1, from coordinate 35,703 downwards.
TAGGCACAAGGGCAAGGTTAAAAAAATCAATTTTACATTGTTCCTCCCTACCTCTCTTCCAGGTCTTATCCACAAGGGTTGATGCTGACATGATAGCAAACCAACAGGTAGCCTCCTCGGGGACCCTTGGTACCACGAAAGCAGGAATCTCTTCCTGGGTGATGCCGGGCGAGATGGTCTTGAGTCAAGACTCATCTGCATCCCGAGGGACCCTCTCTGCCTGCTGTGAGCTGATGACATTGAGAGAGCTATCGACACGATCCAACTCGCCCTTCTTGATAACTTTCACTTGAAATGTGTTATTTTTACTTCAGTTGCTGATGCATTTTGCTCTCTGGAGTGGCAGAGACCAAGCATTTCCTATAGCCTTAATTAGCTTCTGTATGTTGACTCTCCCGCAGAAGCAGGTCATGGCCCTCCAGTCCTGGAGGGAAATAAAAAGAATTAAATAAAGACATTTAGTATTTCTAAAGAAAAAAATGTTCTGGTTCTATATTTCACCAACTAAAATAAAATTCCCATGTTTGTGTTCCTTCGATAAATAAAATTATTCAAAATTACAATGTATCTAGACCAAGAAAAACTTGGGCGGGGATAAGACAGTCCACTGTGCCTCCCCCAAAGTGATCTTTTGTCAAGCTACAGTAATCCTTGTGGCACTGGCACAGAATCAGTGGCATAACCAAGGAAACAAAGTTTAAAGGTTTCCAATTTGTGCTGGGCGACGTAGCACACAGCTGTAATCCCAGCTATTCAAGAAACTGAAGCAGGAGGATCTCAAGTTCAAGGCCTGCCTGGGCAATTTGTCAAAACCCTGTCTCAGCCGGGCGCGGTGGCGCACGCCTGTAATCCAAGCAACTTGGGAGGCTGAGGCAGGAGGATCGCGAGTTCAAAGCCAGCCTCAGCAATTTAGCAAGGCCCTAAGCAACTCAGTGAGACCCTGTCTCTAAATAAAATACAAAATAGGGCCGGGAATATGACTCAGTGGCCAAGTGCCCTGAGTTCAATCCCTGGTTCCAAAAACAAAGAAAAAAAAAACCCTGTCTCAAAATCAAAAGGGTTAAGGATGTAAACTTAGTGGTAGAGGGCTTGAAGAGCATGCAGGAGGCCCTGGGTTCCATACCCAGTCAAACACGTACACACAAAGTAGAGAAAATAAAAAAGCATGATTAATATACCTGCCTCTTCTCCTGGCCTTCAGGAGGAGGTATCCAGAGTCCCTGGGACTCAAGCTATAAAGGACTCTAGGGGAGGCAAACTCAGCCCTCTGGATCATTTCTTAAGAGTGCCCAGGACCCCCACTCCCACTCTTCACCCTAAATGGAGACTTTTGGAAGACTGAATGGGTTTGAAAGAGGGCAGTGGGAGGAGAAGTCCAGGTCTGAGGGGAGAGGCACATCTGAAGCCTGGGATCCCCTGGCTCAGGGTGGAGAACTCAAGGACAGGGACTTGGGAGAGAAGAGCTGACACCAGGCCGAGAGTAACAGCATGACGGGCACAGAAGTCGTTGCAAGATGGGAGGGAGCCTTGGCAGCCGAGAGCGGAGCAGGGGTGCTGAGGGCAGTGGACACTGAGCTGTGAGGTACTGAGCCCAACCCAGCTGTGACTTACTACCTCTGGCCACCCACCTGCCAGCTATTCAGGACTGCCCCTGGGGTGGGCTGTCCTTCCTCTGACACTCTCTCACCCCCTCAGCTCCCACCTTGAGCTCCTCTCTCTAAAGGAGGGAAGTGTTCACACCTCTGAGTGGTTGTGACCACCCACAAAGGTGGACGAGGTCGCTGCCCCGTGTAGTCACACCTTGGTCTTGCGTTTCCTTTCCTCATCTGCCCTCCCTCCCAGGGGCCAGAATACAAGTAGATCCTGTAGAATTAGACACAGCCGACTGCAGCAGCACGATGGCTTGCATTATGCTTCAGGGCCTATCGTGGTCAGCAGCAGAAAGCCTACCGTGGCTTCCCAATTCATGAGGCAAATTACCCACAGAAGAAAACGGAGAGATGTGTTCCCATAACCAGGGTGGCTCAGCTGATTGTGGTTCTTAGAATACACACTGAGTGCTTGGGTCTTCTTTCTTTTCTTTTCTTTGTTGTTTGTTTTCAGTGCTGGGGATGGACCCCAGGCCCTGCACATGCTAGGCCAGTGCTTTACCACTAAGCTATATCCCCAGCCCTTGAGTGCTTGGGTTTCAAAGATTAGTAGAAACAATAAAAATCATGTAGAGAAAGAACTACCGTGTGGTCCGAAGAGGGTCTTCTGACTTCAAGTGACAGAAATCCAACTCGAATGAGCTTTGGAGAGAGAGCCACCTGTGAGCTCATCGCAGACACTGTCAGCGTCTACACTCTTCCACTCCGCATCTTGGCTTTGCTTCTCCCTGGGATGGACACGTGCTCAGGCAGGTTTGCCTAACGATGTCCCCGGAAGCTTCAGGTTTCCTTTCCTCCAACCTAATGCAAAGATGGCACCTTCTGTAGTCCCAGAATTGATTGATTAGTCCAAGCTTGGGTTACACGTTCGTTCATGAATCAATCACTACTGTCTCAGAGAGAGACACTGTAATTTCACGGTAGGGCCTGGGCATGGAGGATTGGGATGCCAAGGCAGTACAGCTACAAAGAGTGGAGGAGTGGTTTCCACAAAAGAAGAGACAGACTTTATTACTAAAAGGAAGGATGCCAGACAGACAAAAATGCATGTCTCCTGCGTGAAGTATTTGCTCCTAGGCGACCTTTCTTTTTCAGCTCTGGAAGTCATCAAGAGATTCCCTGCCAATCCTCCAATTCCATCATCCTCCAGGAATTTGCAAAAGCTTGCCCATACCCAGTCTAGCAGGGACGTGTGTGTATACAAAACACAAAGACGAAGTGGGGGTTCCAACAGACGTCAGTGTCAGCTTGCTTTGTAAAAATATATCTATACCAAACATAGATTCATAGGCTTTATAGAATGAGAATAATAGCAGTGTCATTGTGGGAGGCTGAGGCAGGAGGATCTCAAGTTCAAGGTCAGCCTGGGCAACTTAGTGAAACTCTGTCTCAATAAAATATACGTACATGTGTGTGCATGTGTGTGTGTGTGTGTGTGTGTGTGTGTGTGTGTTTGTGTGTGTTTAGCTCAGTCATAGAGTTCTTGCCTAGCATGTTGGGGGGTGGGTGGCCCTGGGTTCAATCCTAATACTGCAAAAAATAAAATAAGTAATATGTTATAGGAGAATGTCAGAGAAAATCTCACAGGCTTTTATCTTATTTGTTATCTCTTTCATAAATTTTTTAACTCACTGGGATTTTATTCAAGACAATAGGTGACTCTCTCTGGGAGATAAACACTTCTCTTTACTTTCAAATAATATATTTCAAGAAGGAAGAATTGTTCATGGCTTCTTCTAATAAGGAAGGTCATTCTGACCTGTACCTTGTTAATTGAATTCTATTGTTTTTGCATTAAAATCCATTTTGTCCCACTGTCCCAGATGTGGAACACCTATAAAAGCTTATATTGTGTAACAAATATGCCACTTATGGTAAATTTGAAATAATATTTGAATAAGATTTGAAAATTTGGGACAATGGGTTAAAATTGAAGACAGATGATGTGATTTTTTGTGTGAATTTTTAAAACCACAGTGTTGAGATTTTTAATCTTAACATTTATTGATAGAATAACTTTTTAGTTAGTCAAAACAACCATACTGTCTCATACTGATCAGAAGAAAACATCAGATAAACTTAAGAGAAACATTCTACAAAATATACCTATCGAAGACCAAGTTTCTTCAAGGATAGGAATACGGAAAGATGGAGAAACTCTCTCAGATGGGAGCAGACTAAGGAGAGACCACAACTAAATGTCTTGTGGGAAACTAGATGGGATCTTGGAACAGAAAAAGAACATTCATGGGAAAACCAGTGGCATTCAAAATGGTCTATGATTTAACAGTAACGTGCCAATGTTAATCTCCTAGTTTTTTTGGTTTTTTTTTTGCAGTGCTGGGGATTGAACCCAGGGCCTATGTACTTGCAAGGCAAGCACTCCACCAACTGAGCCATATCCCCAGCCCTAATTTCCTGGTTTTAATGATTCTACTGTGATTATGTAATATGATAAGATTATGGGAAGCTGGGTGAAGGATATAAGGGGATCGCTAACATTTTTGCAAATTTTATACAAGTGTAAAATTAGTTAGCGAAAGGTTAACAATAAAAGTATAAAGAAAGGGGAAAGATTCTTAATTTAAACCTCTTAGTTTGTTAAAGTTACAAGTTTAGCAAAGCCCGTTGGGTTGTGTGGGTGTTGCTGTGAGTGCATGAGGGCAGCAGTGTGATGGTCTGCCTAGGCATCCTCAGGTGTTGGCTTTCACGGCTCTGGATACACGGGAAGGCAGAGCCGTGGGTGGGGACTCAGAAGGCGGGTCATTCCCTCTGCAAAGGCTCCTCCCCAAGGGAGCAGAGCGCATGTGTCAGTGCAGACCTGCGTGCCTGCTGCTCTTCTGGTCAGGGGCGCTGTCCAGCTGGGGTTCTGCCTGGAGCAGTCCTCTGTTCACGGTCAAGCATGGCTCACTGCGTGGGGCCTGTGCTGCTGTCGTTGCTGCTGGCACTGGGTGAGTGAGGACCTGTCTCCTCCCTTGGACCCCAAACCCTGGCCTCTGCCCTGCTTCTCAGAGGCAGTTCTGGAGGGTGAGAGGGAGATTCCAGGAAAAGCTGGAACACACAAAGGGGAGCCAGAGAAAAGGCCTGGCTGTGTGCCCCGCTGCGGGTGCTATGTACACAATCTTCGGGCCTAGCTGAGCCACCCACCTCCTAAGTCCCATCTTGGCCCCTCTTCCCCAGGTGCTTTCCTTTCCTATTGCCTCCCCTCCGCCAGCTGCCTTTCTGCCCCGGCCCCTTGCTCCACTCCTAGTCTTGGAGTTTCACACCGGCTTCTGGCCCAGCATCTTCAGTGTCTCGGTGCCTGACATCTGCTGTACCCTCGAGGACTGCCCCTTCTCCACCTGGGGCATCACAAGGGAGGGGTGACTTTCTGGGGTCTGGTGTGGTGTGAAGAATGGAGTCTGGTAAAAGTTTATGGCACAGGATATCTTGAAGCTGAGGTGCGCTGTTTTGAGAGTGGAGAGGAGGGAAGGGTGCGCCTGGGAAGGTAAGCAAAGGAACAGGTGGTCACGAGACCTCAGGGGGCACTAGGTGCTGCTCTGCATGGCTGAGGTCTGGGGTGTGCCCAGCAAAGCAGGAGACAATGCTGCTCTGGGCCTCTGGGGAGGGGAGAGCCTGCCCCTTTCCCATCTGCCCCCTCCATTTATGTACTTATTCCAAGCCCTCAAGCCCTCTGTCTGTCCTTCCTGCAGTACTGACCACTGAAGCCACAGCAAGAATCACCATAATCCAAGTCATCCAGTCCACAACCTAGGAAGAAAGAGGTGCAAGTGCCAGAGAGTGGCTGTGCTCCCAGTCCTGAGTCAGGATACCTCCACTCCCAGCAAGTCACACATAGAAGATTGATGAGGGGCCAGGCCAGGCCCTTTTTATTCAGATGGGGGAACCAGAAAGCCTTCTGGTTTCAGCAAAGGGCTGGGAAAGCAGGGAGGGTCAGCTTGGTTTCCGTGACCCAGGTCCTAGGAAGGGGCTGCCAAGTCCTAACTTTGGACACTATGGCTTGCCGGGATTTACAGGTGAAGGATGGCACATGTGAGCACAGCTTGCCCTCTGTCTACTTCACCTGTGTGATTCTACTGTGGCAGAAGCCCTCTCTGCTTCCAGCAGGGTATCACCTGTCACTAGGACATGCCTTCATGAAAACCCCTGATGAGTCCCCTAGTCCTGTGTCTCCAAAGTCCTGTGGCCTGCCATCAGGCACTTCTCTGAAACCACACTCCACAGCCAGGTCTAAGTGTCTCTCTGATGACCTGAGCCCTTTCAGGGAATCCTTTTGCCTGGCTGGTGGAGAGCTGGGGAAGCCAGAGTCCAGATTGGGCAGGATGAGTTAGACCCCTGAGGGTACATCTGGAAGGACTAGGAGGGACAACACCTCCTGCCACAGAGGAGGTGACTAGGAAAGAGGGAGAGCTAGAAACCTACAGACCCAAAGGGTCTCCATATGGGGAAAGAGTGGAGGAAGAGGAAAGGTCAGGCGTCCCACCGTGCCAAAAAGAAAGGATGAGCGGCCACTGTCCTCAGTGTCGCTTCCAATAAATCTCTATTAGGTTTCCAGGAAGCCTCACTGATTTCCCATCAGGGAGGGCCCATGAGGATGGGAGGCGCCCCGTGGGCTTATTTCTAGATAAGTGCCTTAGATCTGGGTGCGGGGGTACTTGGGGAGGATGGGCCTTAGCTTCTGCGAAGGAAAGGGACCAGCCTTCAGGCATCCCATCCATCCCTAACGTGTTGCAAGGAACACAGAACCTGCCGCTCCCCTTTCCGTGAATCAGGTCGGGTCAGTGCCAAGGGGCCACATCTTTGGTCCCCACTCTCTCCCGGCTTGGGTCTTGAGCGCCCTACAAATTCTGGGGGTGCGGCCAGGGTGAAACGTGCACGTAGGGTGCACAGAGAACTGAAGCCTGCCCCCACTTCCGCCAGGGTCTGCAAGCTCCGCTGGGGCGAACCGCTGCGTGGACGCTGCCGAAGCGTGCACAGCCAACGCGCTGTGCCAGCGGCTGCGCACCGAGTACGTGGAGCAGTGTCTGGGTAGGGTCGCGCACGGGGGCTGCCCCCGCTCCCGCTGCCACCGCGCCCTGCGCCGCTTCTTCTCCCAGGGGCCGCAGGCGCTCACACACGCGTTGCTCTTCTGCCCTTGTGAGAGCCCCGCGTGCGCCGAGCGACGGCGCCAAACCTTCGTGCCCGCCTGCGCCTTCTCGGGGCTGGGCCGGGAGCCGCCCTCCTGCCTCGCACCCATGGACGCTTGCGAGAGGAGCCGGGTCTGCAGGTGTGTGGGGCGGGGCGGGGCGGGGCGGGGCGGGTCCTCCCGCAGCTCACCTCCCTCCCGCCCCCCGCCCCCCGCGCAGGCCCCGCCTCCGGGCCTTCCAGGCCTCCTGCGCGTCGGCACCCAGCACCCCGGAGGGTTGCCTGCGGGACCAGGGCCCCCGTTGCCTGCGCGCCTACGCGGGCCTGGTGGGTACGCACGGTCGGGATCCGGCACGGGCCGGGGCTCTCCAGAGGATGCCTCTGCCACTGTGGGCTGATGACTCCGCCTTTGGGGTCCCCCAGGCACCGCGATCACCCCCAACTACGTGGACAACGTGAGCGCGCGCGTGGCTCCCTGGTGCGACTGCAGAGCCAGCGGAAACCGGCGTGAGGAATGCGAAGCCTTCAGGGGGCTCTTCACAGGGAACCGCTGCTTGGGTGAGGGCCCCCCGCAGGGATGACGCCAGAGTCAGGGTGGCTGCCTGGCTGGCAGAGCCCATTTTAGAGGGAAGGAAACTGATGCTTCTTGCGGCAGCCACGCAGCACAGGCCCTCAACTGCCTGTCGTCTTACCCCTGGGGGAATCTGCGCCCAGCTGTCTCTGGAGACCCGGTCACAGAATCCTAGTAGTGTCAAGGCCGATGTCCCTAAGGACAGGAGGGGAAACAGTTACAACAAGTTGCTCAGGGCCTGGATTGGCCAAGAGGAGACTGCTACTTCCAGCACTAATGAGCGGGTCCCCACCCCATGTGCAAACTCTCATCTGGTGATCTCCTCTCGTGGGGTCCTAATGAATGGTCTGGGAGTTAGGGGGCCTGAATTTGAGTCCCGACTCTATCACTTACTAGCTGAAAGTTGGTTAACTCCTCTAAGCCTTTTTAAGTTCATCTGTAAAATGGGGGCATAACTGTCACCTCCTATAAGGATAGAGTTTGTGAGTCACTCTGGGCACACTCCTCCTTATTTTGTTGTTCCTTGACATGTACCTCCCATTTATCCCAGAAGACATTCCTTGAAGATGCCAGGGGGACTTGCTGTGCCTGGGGTTCCCAGCCAAGCCCACCCTGGCTCCTTCCTCCATAGATGGTGCCATACAATCCTTCCACAGCCGATGGCCCTCAATCCTGCAGGACCGGCCGGAGTTCCACCGGGACCCTGAGCAGCGCCTCCTACAGGTAGGTGCAGCCAGTTTCCACACTGTGGCACTGTCACTTTCAGAGCCTTCCCACCCAGGCCTGCAGAGATGGAAGCCTGAGTGCCTGGGGAGGGGGTGCAGGCAGAAAGCAGTGCCAGGCTCCTGCCTCCAGTCCTCACTCTGCTCCAACCCCTAAGGTGTTCTCTGCAGACATGCCACTGGAAGGGAGCTCCCTGCAGTCCATCCTCCTTGTCCTGGTTCTCCAGGCCATGCTCTGACTAGGACGGCAGACCTTGGACCACACAGCTGTCTGCACACACTGCCTGGGATACAGGTCCATGTCTCTGGTTTATTGCCCTCTGAAAAGGGACTGGTTAGCCTTTCCACCTGCCCTTTGCCTGTCTGCACACCTGTGTACCCACACGCTGGAGTGAGGGTTGGAGGCTGGAGGCCTGGCTGCAAAGCCCCTGATTTTCTATCAGTAGTCATCTTGGTTATAGGTCCCTTTCTTCACAGACCTTGAGACAACTGGATTCTCCCACTGGGGATGCACAGGAGAGGGTCACCTACGCAGCTGAGGCCTCACTAGCATCCCCAGATCTAGAGAAAGTCAGAGACCATCTGGGCTCCTGGAACTCTAGGAAACTGTGTTGGCCTCCCAAACAGGTAGCACCCTAAGGAATGCATGGGAACAGACTCCCTCTAGCGCTGCAGCCTTTGAGGGCACCCTCCCAGTTAGGCAATACCCATGCCCCAGAATTAATGTTGGCAGAGTGCTTCCTGTTCCTGACATGCTACTTGACGGGCACCCCTTGGAATGAGAGAAGCCAGTCCCTCCCCTGCCCCTGCACTGCACTGGCTATTTGGTCCGTTTTCCCCATAGTTTTCCTCAGCACTAGGAATAGTGCACTGTGTTCAATAAACTCACCTGCACTGAGACTGACACTGTTTCCATGTTGTCTGTGTCCTGGGAGCCTGGAGACCAGGTTCGCTGTGGGGTGTGCCTCTCCTGTCCTGTGTGACCTCAGATGTCTCCAGAACTCTCGGCTCTGTCAGGCCAGCTACAGATGCTGAAATGAACCAACTCTCAGGTCCAACAGTCAGGGATTTTCTTTGCTTTATCTCTTCTCTGCTAGTTTTCAGATAAAGAAACTACATTTTCTAACTTCATTCATATCTGGGGTGGCCAGGTAACAAGTATTAGCCAGTGTGACCCAGCAAATGCTACAAACAATATTAAATTGCAGTCATGGGCTGGGCCTGTAATCACAGCAACGTGGGAGACTCAGGCAGGAGGACTGGGGCCAGTTTGGGCAACTTAATGAGATATTAAATAAATAAATACATAAATACATAAATAGAGATAGGGATGGAGTTCAGTGGGGATAGAGCTCAGTGGAAGAACACCTCTGAGTTCAATCCCCAGTACCTTGGGCAGGGGTATGTTTAGTTCCATACCCAACACTAAAAAAAAAAAAAAAAAAAAAAAAAATGCATTCTGGAAAGGAGTTTGGGGAGGATTGTGTACAACACAGGGGTTTGGGTTCTAAGCCTCTGCCTGCTTCCTTCTTCCCGGAGAGGTCAGAGATGCCTGATGAGGAAAGGGTTACCAGGCTGCCCCTTCCTAGACCCTTTTGAGGTTTGGTAGGAGCCATGAAGCAGGCTGAGGTGGAGGCTGCTGGTGCCTTGCTGAGACCTCTTGGGCCTGTGCAACCCACCCCTAGCTGTGATGAAGGGTGCTGCTTACCCAACTCACAGACTCTCTAGAGAATCACTGTCCAGAAATGCCTATTAGGTTATACTCTGCTCCTGAGGCAGCGATAGCCCAGGACTGACGGAAGCAGGGGTCCGAGGACAGGCCTGCCTGCCTCGGGTGGGAACAATTCTGTCTGCTGAGACCACCTCCTGGCTCGGCTCCTTCCCCTGCCCCTCCTGCCTCCCTTATTCACAGGTTTCCCTAAGGGGATTTCCTTCATTGTGTGAGACTCCTGGTCTTGGATTCAGCTCCTGGAGAACCTGACCTCAGACAGCGGTTAAGTAGAGACCATACCAACACTCAGGCCGAGGGCTGTTCTGACGAGAACAGCAGCTCTGGGACTGGTGTGCACATTGCAGCTCACACCAAACCCACAGGCTCCTTGCTGACACTGTCATCCAGCTCCCAGCTTCAGCCGGGATGCTCCTGATTGTAACAAAATAAGTCGAAGTGGTTGAATATGCACCTGAGTAACCTAGGCTTCAGGCACAGCTGTCTCCAGGGATTCAAATGATGTTGACTCTTTACATCTTCCCAGTGGCTTTCCTCTGTAGTCAGGCAGGCCCTCACCAAGGGGTGGGTGGGCTCCAACACTAGCAGTCCCTGCAGAGAAAGGTACCTTTTCCCAGCATTTCTGGGTATTGATGGGCAGAGCATGAATTATGGGCTTCTTTCTGTGGCCTGGAGCATGGTCACATGCTCAGCCTACCAGGGTCACAGCATCAGCCTACCAGGGTCACCTGGTTTTCCAAATAAAGAGAAGGTATTAGGCAGAACAAAACTGAGTTCAACCTGTTCTCCCCTCACAAAAAAAAAAAAAAAAAAAAAAAGAGAGACCTGGGTGTTCAGCTGTAATCCCAGCAACTCGGGAGGCTGAGGCTGGAGGACTGCAAGTTCCAGGCTAGCCTCAGTAACTTAGGGAGACCCTGTCACAGAATAAAAAATAAAAAGGGCTGGGAATGGCATAATGGTAGAACAGCCCTGGGTTCAGTGTTCAATTCCCAGTACAAAATAAAACATACCAAACAAAAACCAAAGAGGGACTACTCCCTTTCCTACACCTGCATGAGAATGGACACCTGTACCTGGGTTGGGGAGTCAAGATGTGTTGGGGGAGGGGGTATGAAAGCATCATCCTGCCACACAGTGGCCCAAATGAAGAATTAAATGTCTGCTAACGATTTTCTTATGTGAGGGTGTGTTAAACCCTGCCCCATTTTCAACTCAGTAAAATGTAGGCATTTAAAAAGAACGGAAATGACTCCAAATAAAAATAGAATCCAGTATAGGAAAGCATAGGCATATACCTTCCAAAAGATTGGGCAGATGAAGTGAACAGAACCTATTTGAAAATTGTAAAATTGTTCCATGGCTGCTGGTGGTTCCAAAGGTGCCCACATCCCAATCCCCGAAACCTACAAATGTCACCATACAGGCAAAAGAGTATTTAACCTTATATGGCAAAAGATGTGATTAAGTTATGGACCTTGAGAGGAGGGTCTTATCCTGGATTAGTCCAGTGGGCCCTAAATCCATCACATTTCTCCTAACAGCCACGCAGAGAGGGACTAGGTACAGACAGAGGAGCAGGCAGTGAAGCCAGGCAGAGCTCAGAGGGATGCAGCCACAAGCCCACGGATGTCAGGAGCCACCAGAACCTAGAGGCAAGGCATGGATTCTCCGCAGAGCCTCCAGAGGGAGCCAGTCCCTGCCAACATCCTAATTTCAGATGTTTGACCTCCAGAACTGTGAGAATAAACATCCATTGTTTTAAGCCATCAAAGGTGAGGTAATTTGTATCAGTTGCCCTCAAGAAACCAGTAAAGTTGCCTAAGCTTGTTAGAGTTTGGGTTTTGTTACTTCTACCTAAAAGGGTCCTAGTTTGTGCATGGTGTTAAGTCTGGCCAAAAACCTCGAGGCTGATTCCAGCTGTGGCCCCACCACCACATGTGTCCTGCCAGGTAGCTGTTAGTCATGTACATGCTGTGGGAGACTGCAGTCCTGACTGGGACCATACACACTCCCCAACTTGGTCTCTGTTACCTGTTGCCAATATTGATTCTGGTGGCTGGGGCTGGGGCTGAGGCAGAAAGGCAGGTGCTGGAAACATTTGGGATTCGTTGGTGGAAACTTCATGGCTCATGAATGCCTTTCTGGCTTGAAGCCCAGCATTTAAGTGCACAGTTAATGTGGAAAATACTCACTGCCCACTGCTCAAGGGAGTCAGGCCAGGCCAAGCTCACAGAACCAGCTCATTTTTGCAGGAAGCATGGACACTGGCCAATGAAATTTCCAGAAGGCCAGGACAAGCCGGTGCAGGACTTCCAGAGTGGTCCTCCATGTAGACAGCAGCTTGCCAGAAAACATGGCCTGCCCATAAAGGTGGCAGGGACAGGGGCCCACCTAACTGGCCTGCAAAGGCCTGCATTGAAGGAGGTCTTGTGTAACTGTTCTGCGGGAGACATGTCAGCCCACACCCAAATAAGCTGCCAGACAAAGGCAGAAGATACAGAGAAAAATTAAAATGATTATCCACATAATAAAACACACAAACTCAAGGGACTGGAGAAAAGGACAGGAATTAAGTAAAGAGCAGGAAAAGCTTACAGATGGGCCCGGGCAGCAGAGCTGAGTCAAACTCAGTGTGAGTTCAGCACACTTCAGTCACTGGGATCATCTGGGGGACAAAGACTGTGTTGGGGACAAAGAATGGAAGGGAATTCTTGCCAGGCAGGTTACAAAACTCATGCCAGGGCCATGAGGTGTGTGTCTGTTCAAGATGTGACCTGTGCATGTGTGTGGGGATGGGGACTCAAGATGCCAGGAATGACATTGCTGTTCATGACAGAATTTCCAAAAATGATAATCAGTTCTTGGTAAAACTTTTAAGAAAACAAACTTCAGTCTTCCCTTGATTTACAAGTAGTTTTGTTGCATTTCTCTAAATCTGCATATTAAACCAGCTCTTAAATACTTTGTGTATAATAGGCATATTTATCTATGTCTAAAATAATTAGAAATAAATTTTTTTCTCATCTTCACGAATAGCCAGCAAGACATTTGAAAGTTGAGTCAATTTCTTTTTAGGTGGGAGAGTCTTGCCCCTCGCAGCCCACCCACTAAATCACAGTGGCACTTTCCTTGTCAGCAAGTCAAACCTACCACCTACACCTCAAAAGTCCCCAAGGGGCAGCACTGAGCCTGTTGAGAACTACTGCCCCACATGGCCCAGCTCCACCTCACGCCTGCCGCTGCTTGTGAGGGCCCACTTGGCTCTGGACACCTTGGCTGCCTGGTGAGTGTCTGGACCCATCAGGCATGCTGCCACTTCAGGCACGCACCTGCTGCTCCCTGTTTGGAATGCTCTTATGTCAAGTATCTGTGTTCCCACTCCCTCCACTCAGCTCTCTGCTCGGCTGCCAACCTTACCTGAATGGCCCTCCCCAGCCACAGTATGTTAAGTAGCAACCCCCCAGCACTTTCTACCCCAACCCTCCTTTTACCTTTCTTCACAGAACTTTGACATTTTGTTACTTATCATCTGTCCCATTAGAATCTAAACTCTTCAAGGACAGGGAGTTTGTCCATTTTATTCACTGCAAAATATCTGACACTTTGTGCTCAGTAAAAAAAAAAAAAAGTTATTGAATGACTAGATGAATAAATTCGGAGGAATAATAACTAAAATGGGCAGGGTAAGAAAAAGATACCTGATTCCACTATTGTAGTTGATAGTGCCATTCCACAAAGTCTCAGGGACCCAGGCTCCTTCCATTCTGCGGCACTGCCGTCTTCCACATGAGCCCTCAAGGTTGATGGTAATGGAAGAGACACATTCTGAAGAACCTTGACAAGGAAGTGAACCCATCATTGGCGAGGACTAGTCACATGGCTCCACCCAGATGCTAGGGGCCTGGGTGACACAAGTGAAGCTGGGGTCACAAGAAGAGGAAATGGCATGGTGAGCATCTAGCCAGTCTCTGGTACAGTTCACTATTCTGTCACCAAAACCATTTATTGTTCTTGCCTCACTTGAGCATAGGGACCTCTCTTGGGGGGTCAAGGTCCCATCCCATCCAGACCTATAGGTGACACAGTCTCTCTCACCACCTAACAACTTACCCAACTCACCTCCCCACAGGCAGGGGTGACTGGGGCAGGGCACCCTCATAAACCATCTTAGGCAGCACTGGTCCTTCTGGACCCTGCCTTGGAGTGGGGGGAAGGCCTTGCTCAGGCCCAGTTCTGCTCTCTGGGCCACATTTAGGATGACCACTGGGTTGTAAGCCCTCCCTGTACCCGAGTTTCACAACTGCCTTCCTATCTTGAGGGTGCTCCTAAGGCTTCCTCAATAGTCTCAGGGCTGTTTTTGTTTTAAAGACTATTCTAATGGTTCCTTAAACTTACCAGATGTGGGTTTTTTGTTCATTTTTTCCATGCTGGGGAACAAACCCAGGGCCTCATGCATGCTAGGCAAGCACTCTACCACTGAGCTTCCTTATTCACATCTCTCCCTCAAGATGTTGGCCTGAGGTTAGGAAGCTCAAGCGGGGAGACTACGGCCTCGATCTAATTTTCACAAGGCCTAGTCACTGTGCTCAATTAAGTCTCATGGTCTTTGTTGCTCACCTGTTTGGAGACTAGCAGTTGGCTTTTCCTGCATTGTACTGGACTTCAGTTCTCTCTACCCTTTTTTGTATTCTGCTTGTAAACTGGCTAATTTCTCTAGAACTCACCTCTTCTTTGTGATGCCTTGCCCAAAGCAGCCAGTAACAATCAACACATGCCACATTCTTTTTCCCCTCAGGCTAAAAACTCAGTTATGTAACATAATAGCTTCCCCAGTGTTAGGGCAGTGGCTTAGCAGGGACCTCCAGACTGTCCTGCCTGCTGCATGCTTTCTCACTGCATGCCACCTGGCCACTAACCCAATGCCGAACGGCCGCAGTGCACTGTGCGTGAAGGCACAGATCTGTGCCTTAGTAAGAACAGCTAACAGTTGTAAGAAAGGCCCTCATCTTGGTAGAAGTTTGCCTTTCAGTGATGCAAAGACCAGCATGGATCTTGCTGAGCAGGTGGTTTGCATCTAGGGAGTAACTCAGGAACCCATGTTCCTTCCAAAGTGTTGATAACATGTGGTCTCCAGGGAAAGCCTGTCATGTGCCAAGTTTGGAATTGGTATTATCACTTCTTCTGACATGTTACCAGCCATGGCTCAGTTTGGCCCTAACCAAGTTAGGAAGGTCCTCGGGACTTGGGAGGGCAGGTAGCTGCCAAGTTTCTGATAGGATGGAAATTTGGCAGAAACAATGCTGTGTTCAGCAAACCTGTCAGACTTTGCTGTTGGACCTACAGACGAGCAGGTGCCTGTGAGGAGACGGAGAAGGAGAAAGGGGCAGCAGGAAGCGGCAGTGTGGGTAGAGAGAGAATCAGCAAGGCGGGCACAGCTGGACTCTGGGTAGGTGACACTGAGTGCCCAGGGCCTGGCGGAGCTGCACTGCAGGTGCACACAAGCTATCGCGGGGCAACTGCTCACAAGCTGCCTGGGGCTCCCCAACCCCACGGGCAGTTTCACATCACCTTCGACTGCCCAGTGCTTCCTCGGAGGCAGTCTGAAAACAGGTAACGTTTATGTTTTATTTTATATGCGATGCTGAGGATCAAAGACGGTGCCTCACACGTGCTAGGCCAGCGCTCCACCACTGAGCCACAACCCTGAAAACTGGTAACATTTTAAACATTCTTTTTTATTTTTTAGATCTTTCTGATTTGTTTCTTGTTCCTTTCCTTTTGGTTGACTGCCCTTCTTGGTTCTATAGAAATAGTGTTTGTTCCTAGAATACACTTTTTAAAATGCTGTTTTGTGCCAGTGTCAACTTTCCTATTAAATTGGACAGGTTTATTCTTCAAAAAAATAAAATAAAATAAAGGTTCTCATATCCAAAATGTCAATAAACAAAACCAAAATTAAACATTCAGAATAAAACTGCATTTTTACCAGATCTACTTTTATTTCATAAGGAAGTTTGTATTATAGTATTTACTTTTGTTTATATACAAGTGCTTCACATTTGTGTTTAAAATGCACAGACCTCCCTTAATTCTCTTGTTCCTGCTTAAATTAGCTGTTATTTTACAATACAAAAAATACCAAAAAATTGCAGTCCTAAATGTATGTATAACACCCACAATCCCAGCAATGAAATAGTTTACAATACTTACTCCATATTTACATGAGTGCAATAGGTGCTAAATTGTACATATTAACAAACTAAGCTTGAATCCAAACAAACGAAAACAAAAACAAAAACCCAAAACTGTAAATAACTATAAAACAAAAACATTTCCAGAGCCAGAATTAGTTCAACAAAACAGGCTTCACTAGTGTTCAGAATGTTTTGTGCACAGATTCAGTTTCTCAAAGTTGATTCTGTTATTGCCTTTGGAAGAGAAGTTGCCAGTTTTCCTCTGCACTCCCCAGCCCTCCCTGTAGGCATAGCAGCGGCTCTGCTTATCCGGAAGCCATCCTGGGCCATTGTTTGGCCAGTCAATGGGCAAACATTTCAGACTTTCGCAGGGGAGCCAGGGAAGGCCCAAGGACAGAAAGCCTCCGTCTTCCTTCTGCCCTCAGGATGGACAATTCTCACAGAAACGACCACAATGAAAGATCTCCTGGGATGACAGAGCTGGGAGGTGTTGGATTTTGTTGTGATTCTAAAGAGCTACTTTTCCACCTGGGTCACTGCCCTAGCCTTAGGTTAGTGTTTAGTAAATATCTGTTCATAGGGGATCCATGAAATGGAAGGATCAAATAGCGTTCATGAAAATGTCACCATTATCCAAGGAAGTGAATCACTTCCCCACCCACAACTATTCCACCAGCTGAAAGAGGAAGACCAGCACTGGAAGGTACAATCTTTTTCTTACCCAGAGAGTTCTGGTCTTATTTGCCCATATTTCCCAATGCATCTTAACTCTTGCCCCTTAGGCCTTACCCATGGATATTCCCATTCCCTTTTGTTGACAGTCTTTCTCCAGATAAGCTCAGGGGAGTATGGGCTGCTTTCTCTCCACACCTCCTCCCACCTTGACAGGTGGCCCTCTGAGGGAAACACAGGCCTTTCTCCAGACTGTGTACGGGGAGGGCAGGAGGTGGACGGGAGGCTAGGGTGTATGAGGTCTCCAGGGGGAACTAGAGCTATTTATCAACGATCTAATCTCCCTACTCCTACCCCCAATTTTCAGTATAAAAGACTATGGTTCCCAGAAATGATCATTAAAAATGTGGACCAAGCCACAACAAAATGTAGCCTGGAGAACCCCTTTTTGGAAAGTCAATTTCTATAGGTTATATAGTCTTTGAACTTAAAAACTAGAGAAAACATTTCTCAGGAAGAGACTAGTCATCCCTTGCTCCCCAGGGTACCAACAGGCTGCCAGAAGATTCCAAAGGAGCTTGCAGAACCAACAACAGTGACAGACATTCCTGCTTCCCGAGTCTCCTCTGGCACTGCCGTGTGAACAGACTCACTGCCTGCCTCTCCGTCGGCGTTCTGACAGACCAGTCTTGTCTTCAGTCATCTAACTGGTATCAGATGCAAATGAATACATCAGTGCCAAGGTGGTGCAGTTCTTGGCTTCATCATCAATGCATCAGGCCCTGACAAAAGGACCTCCCAGAATCTGGATACCCAGTATATGGCACAGAAACATATTAGGTGAAACTCAGATGTCATTACATTTAATAAAAATACATGATGATATTTTTCTGCTTTATGTACACTCCGAATGTCTAAACATTCTGGACATTATTGTATAGTTATGTACAAGTGCAAGATCAATGTTTCGATGACGACTTTATGTACAGGCTCTCCTGTGACTCGCAAAGTTACCAGACAATAGCCCAGTCCCTCCTGGTAACTGGCCTAAACTGCACTCTCTTCCTCCCTGCCACTCCCTTCTTCCCCAAGCAGGAGGAAGCTGCTGACTGTGGGCTGCCAAGAAGCAGGGAGATTCAGCTGTTCCTCCACTGTGATGGAGAATTAAATCTCACTTGCTTCTTCCTTTTTAAAAATAAACATTATCTTAAAAAAAAAAAAAAAAGACATAACCAGGTGGCTGGGGGTCACGGTGCATGTTATTTCAAGGCATAGGATTAACATGGGGAAGAGACTTCTTTGGCCAAAGAAATTTGGTCCTTTGAACAAACAAGGAAGATCTCCCTTGTAGGAGGCTGAGCCCCATCACCTCCCCCTCTCTTGGTAACACAGGGGCAAAGGGCGACGCTGCTGCAGGCATTCTGCAGGTGCTCTGCTCTGGAAGGGATGTGGGGAGCTCCTAAGAGGAAGGGTCTTTTCTAGAACTGTCCACTCTTTTAACAATGATGTGAAAAAGAAGCTTTTTGAGAGGCAAGTCTCACAGTAGAGGTGTTTTGTGCAAAAGTGTTCTATGGTTCAACTTCCATGGAAACATCTTTCCAGGAGCTTCTTCTTGGGAGTGGGGTTAGTGTTGTGTTAGAGAACATACTCCCTCTCTAGGCACTGCATTTAAAGGTGAAATGCCATAGTTTTTGCTCTTCTGAGTGTTAATTTCTCTAAATTCACAAACTTGAGCACTGCCATCCAATGGTCCGTCCCAATCAGGTAATGCCAGAGAGTCGCAGGTTTCAAAGCAGAAGGGAGACTGTGGGAGGCTGCTGCATAATGCCAGAATACAGAGCACCATAAACGGGGAAACGCAACATCCAGGCAGTGCCCTGTGGCAGAAGAGCAGGGGACTGTCCTGCCCCTCTTAAATTTGGTCCTTTTCCATTTGGCAGAGTGTTCCCTCCTTGTCCATCTTTCCCATGTGCTTTTCATCCTTATCGGCATTTGCTGCTCTCCTCACAGACGCCAGCTTGGTCTGGAAGGAGGATGGGTGGGCTGAGCCCTGCTGGCTGGAGAGAGGACAGACAGTTCCAGGTCCTTCCCCAGGCTCTGGGCAGGTGATGCCCGACAGCAGGGACTGTCTTTCTCCTGGTGTCTACTGCACTCCCCGCCTGAGGACGGCCCACAGGTTCAGAGCAGGCTGTAAGAGGAACCCAGCTGCTCTTTGACCCAGGTTTCCCAGGTGCACTCATGTTCTTTTTCTGCTTAAAGGAGACTCATGACTTGAGCAAGTCCCTTCCTTCCTCTGTGGTGCCCTGGCAGGTGGTGCATGGGACTGTGCCTTCTTGACAGTGTCCTTCTGAGAACGAGAACAGGAGCTTTCACAGTTAAGTTCATTTCTGCTTTCCTCAGTCTCTGCTGCTAGATCAAATTCTTGGGGTGAGAAAATTCTTTCGTGGCTGCAAATTAGATTTTAGAAAAAGAGCAGACTGCCAATGGTAGCTATTTAGATTTTACAAGAATGTAGGAATGCAATTATGTAAAAACTTAGGCTTACTAACTTTCCAATTGCTAGATCTATTTAAAGTCTAGGCACTTAGTGTGTGTGTGTGTGTGTGTGTGTGTGTGTGTGTGTGTATGAGAGAGAGAAGGAGGAAAGAGGGAAAGAGCATTTCAAATGGATTAAGACTAAATCAAGTTGCTATAGAAAACTACTACTACATTTGTTTTCATTCTGAGTAACACTACCAACCTTGACAATTAAAATAGCCCCCTTCTTATTCTAATTTGATATGATTCAAAAGAGATGGACCATTATTAATTCTCAACTAGAAAAAAGCTACTTCCTGGAAGAGAGATATCTGCCAAAATTGTGCAAGAATAAACAGCACATCTTTTAAAAAGATAGCAGGCTTCAGATGAAACAAGTTAATTCATCTGACTAGTCTTTAAAAGACCAAGTTGAAGAACAACTGATAACAAAGGTCTGTGTGTAAACACTTCATCTTTCATTTTTTGCAGTTGAGACAGTCCCAAGAACAGTTCCACAAGTGAACCTGGGCATCATTCCTCGTTCTCTCACTGGCTCTATACCAGCCTCCTCCAACAACAATCAGATCATCCCGGGACCTGTGATTAAATCAATTATTTCCTATGCAAAAGTAAAAGGTTAGATGCCGGACACAGATGGGAGAAACCATCAAAGAAAGCTTGTGATCATGCAGATGAGTCGGATACTTTGAGGGTTTCCAGTCTTCTGCCCCGCCCTGCACCGCTGCTTCCCTGTCTGCGCCCTCCCCTGCAGACGGCTCTGGTGGGCCACATGCTTCTGTGTGCGCGGGAGAGTTCCTGGCCCCAGCATCAAATGCAGGTTCCAGGTTGTGCAGGGGGCTGCTGCTTCCGGTTTCTCACAGCTCCTGACTTCTCTTTGTACACTATTGGCATCTGCTGAGAAATGTCCACCAGGGCGCTGGCCACGGCAAGACCTTGGGAAAACCCACAGAGGGGACACATGTCAAGGAGAAGCTTTCTTTTGTTTTTAATTTTTCTTTTTACGTTTCATGGTGGAAAAAAAGGTATAGAGGGAAGAGTCTTACTTCTACACTACCCTCCCTCCACCCTCCCTGTTTCATCTGGATAAACTCTTTCATCAATTTCATATTCTTTCAGTTTTTTTATGCAAATGCAACTAAATATTTTCCTCCCTTCCCTGATTTTGACAGTAAATCATCTAAGGAAAGTGCTCTGCCTGGCAGTGGTAACATATGAATTCATACTGCAGCTACACCCAAGGTGTGCACCTTCTCCTGTCTGCCTCCACAATGGTGGCAAGAAAAGGCATACTTCAGGTTCATCCCACATCACTCAGTCAGCATGAGTTATTTTTATACATACACCAAGATACAGGGAAGGGCAGACTCTGGGACCAGGCTCTGGAAAATGCAAGGTTCCTTAACCTTCCCATGTCTGTTTCCTCATTTGTAAAATGGGGATGATAATAATAGCACAGGGCTGGGGGAAGGAGTCAATGAGGGAAATGATGTAAAGTCTCCATGTCCAGTAAATAGCAATGACCAGTAACTATTACCTTTTATTCTCATTGCCTGCCACTTTTGCATTAGGGACTATGGTTCCATTCTTCTTTTTGTATTGATAACCAGTAAACCTGGCATTCATTTGGGAAGTAGCATTCAGAAATTGAATTCATGGGGAAATGGCTAGCCCAGGCTCAGAGCCCTGCTGAGGTCATCCTTTAGGAATTGTTGGTGAAGTCTGTTACACTCTACCTCCACTGAGCCTATAAAGTGGGGTAGAATATGGGATAGCTTTTAAATGCCTGGGTTAGTGCCTAGCAGAGAGTTGGGGAATCTACACCAGTGATAACTAATGGCAAAGGCAGAGCCAGGTGCTCTTGGAGTTCAGGAAAAGGAACCACTTAAAATGGGGAGACACTGGGGTATGGCTCAATGGTAGAGTGCTTAACTAGCATGTGCATGGCCCTAGGTTTGCTTCTCAGCACTACCATAAAAAAAAAAAAAAAAAGGTATGGAAGGGTTGATAAGAATGGTACTACTGTTGGGGTGGGTCCCAAGCAGTGACCAGGGCTTCATCACGAGTGTGTACATGGGGAAGGGAGCTATGCATTAGACAAAAGTTGGGGCAGAAGCCCAAAAAACCAAAGGCTGAATGTTTTCTCTGATCTGTGGATGCTGATACATAATGTGGGGGGGGGTTTTGGGGGGGGGATAAGAAAAGAATGGAGGAAGTATGGATGGCGTAGAGGAAAATGGGACGGGAGGGGATGGGGGAAGGAAAGATAGTAGACTGAGACAGACAGTATTACCCTATGTATATGTAAGATTATATGAATCATGTGAATAAAAAAAATAATTAATTAATTTAAAAAAAAGTTGGGGCAGGAAAGGCTACAGTGTTGCAAATCTGTCACCTTCCCATGCTCATCCTATCTTGCCTTCAGGAAAGCCTTTCTAAAGTTTGCTGAGGCTGACAATAGCAGGAGACAATCACTGCCCCAGTGTTAACTCACAGAGGTACCCTGTCCTATGTACTAGTACCCACAGCTGGGTTAGGGGCTCAACTCCCAGGGATTCTGAGATGAGATGAAGATAATGAACTGTTACCTTGCCAGACCTAATGTCTCCCTTGTGAGGGTACCACAGAACCCCACCATCCCGCAAGCTGAGTTGGAGGCCCTTGTGGGTCTAGGGTACAGTGAGGAAGACAGGAATCCTGGGCATACTTTCCTCCCAGACCCAGTCTTCTTTGGCTTAGGCAACCCTAATCCCCAGGAGCACAACAGAAGGTTGTCTAAAACTGTTTATGTTGCCTGAGGCATCCCTGTAAATACTTCATGATTAATCAAGATATTTCCAAAACTGTATTCCATACTGCCTTCATGTTCAAAACAATAGAACGTTCATGTAAATTATGATTCAATGTATTTGATGGGAAAGTGTCAGTCATTTATAAAATATGTATCAAGTTGTAAAAAATGTTAGTGATAAAATGAAGAGAGAATAAAATTAGATCTATACAATCATTTCAGCTACATTACTGGCAAGGACTGGGAAGGAAACAGAACACTGAAAATTGGTGGGTGTTAGCATAGTAGAACTGTGAGTAAAATTTCAAAATTCTCCCTTATGTTGTTATAATTATTGTTAGGAGCTTATATTTAAAAGAGCAAAAGAAACAGTAGAGCTAGAAATACCAAATTGAGTATCATCAGCTCTGAGGAGATGGCAAGAAGCCAGGGGCATGGAAAATATGACAAGGGAAGAGGATATGGAGTCAAAGTGGGGAAAAAGCCTAAATTCAGGGGTGGAAGCACAGCAAAGGGGGGATCAGAAACATGGAAAATAGAGGAAAGAGTAGCCTGAACCATCCCTGCCATGAGAGGTCAAGGAAACTGGGCATAGTGAGAGGGCCCCTGAGCTTCTCCCCAGAAAGGGAATGGCAACCTCAGGAAAATCATTTTGGGAATAAATGACAATGGGATTATTCACCAAATCCTTGCCACAACCTGAGGTAGGCACTATTCAACATCCTCTTCACAACCCATTCTCTAGGAAGGGAAAGAACCCAAGGCTTAGCTTCTTGACAGTATAACACATATTTGTCACTACCATCTACTCACCTGACTGCCCAGGAGGAGGTATTCCACCCAGGCCTCGAGGGAGCCTCACAAACACAGAGAGGACAGCAGCTTTGTTGCCAAAACATGGCTCCAGGGCAATGGGTTTAGGTACGGTCTGGCAAAAGAAAATAAAGTATTACCTAAATTGGTGTCCCTCAAGCTTTAATCTACCGGACACTTCATGGTGATTGGTGTTCAAAAGTACTACCCACTTTAAGCACACAAAGGAAACATCACAGTATGATAACCCAAATGGCAGACTGAACAGGAAGAAGGATGGTACAGACTGCTACTTTTGACATCCACCCTCCCCAAAGAGGGCTGAACTTAGGAAAGAGCCATGTTAGCTTCCTTTGGGCTCTGTACTTTCACTCAATTTGAAATCCTAATTCACACTTGTCAAAGGAATGGCAGTGTTTGATAGATTTGTTGGATAGTTTTGCAAACCTGGCTCAAATATAGATCCTGAAATTATAGCTACTTCTTTTTGTTTTATTCCAAGCTTGTTTCACTTGTCTTTCAGACTCTAAGTAGATAAACCCCCTGGATGTAGGAACTGTAAAAGCTGAACAGCTCTACAAGTGGATCCTGGTCTACCTGTTGAATGTACTTGGTTTTGGAGAACATGACCTTCTTTTCTGTTGCAGCCTTTAGATGTGATTTGCAAAAATGCTGCCTATATTAGTTTCTATTGCTGTATAGCAAATTACTACAAAATTAGTTGCTTAAAACAACATCCTTTTATTATCTTACAGTTTTATAGAACAGAAGTCCATGAAAGCTCTGTAGGGTTCTCTGCTTAGAGACAGAGGCCTACTCATGTCTCTGATCAGATCTGGAAAATTCTCAACTGTTCTCTCACGAAGGTCTAACAGGCTGAAGTTGAGTTATTTGGTGGGTAGCTTCCAGGGAAGAATCTGCTTCAAATTTTTTTGGGTTATTAGTAGAGTCTAGTTCCTTGTGACGGTGGGTCTGGGGAACCCATTTCTTCGCTGACTGTCAGGGGCCACTCTCTTAGAAGCCACCACCATTCCTTCCCACATGGCCCTCTCCACCTCAAACCAGAAATGGTGCATCTAGTCATTCTCATGTTTCAAATCTCCCCGTATCCTCTTCTGCATCCAGCCAGAGAAACTCTCTGTATCTGAAGGCCAACCCTATTGGGACTTTTATCACATCTGCAAAATTCCTATACAGCAATACCTAGAGTGTTGTTTGATTGAATGATTGTGGGACAGAAATCTTGGGGACTGTCTTTAGAATTCTGCCTACCATATTCACAAATATGTCATAAATTCCTTAAATCTGATTGAAGAAAATCATTTCTAATACTCCTGGCTATGGCACAGGGAAATGACTAGAAAGGTAAAGTGCAAAGATAGGGAATTCAGTTACAAGGCAACTTCAAGAATCCAAGGGAGAGATAGCAGTGGCTTAGATCAAGGCGGTAGCAGTGGTGGTGGGGAGGGCAGTGGCTGGGACATTTGCTGAGTGGGAGAAGATGAGTCAGAGGAGTAGGCCTGGAGGATAATATCCAGAGATTGTTTTGGATATGTTAAGTATAAAAGCCTGTTAAGACACAAAAGTGGTGACACTGAATGAATAACTGAGTATATTAGTCAATTGGAAGAGTTAAGATTACCAAAGGGATGGGTATAAAAAACATGAGAAGAGGCCAAAAGATGGAAGCCAGGGCTACACAACTGTTAAAAAGTTGGACTACTGGAGCAGTGGAGCACTTTCCTAGAATGTGCATGGCCCTCTGACCTAAATCATGAACACTTTTTAAAAAAATTTTTATTGTGATGTAACTTTACCAATTAAAAAAAAAAGAAAAGAAATTATATTGAGACAAGGTCTCAGTTGCCAGGGCTGGCCTCCAACTTGCCATTGTGCCCAGCTACATTAATTTTTCTTAATCCTGCAAATTATTATTTTATCAGGACACTGTTTAGATTTATGAACATGTTAATGATTTTATTTACTTACTATTCCTTCTTACACTATAGCCCACTGTAGTCTCTTTGTGAAATTTCCTTCTTTCTAGTACATCTTTTAGACATTTTTTTGGTATAGGTTTGTTGGTAGCAAATTCTGTTTTTCTTCTAATTTGAAAAGATCCATTTATTTGATTATTGTCTTGAAAGATAACTTACTGGGCACATCAGTCTAGGTTGGCAGTCTTCTTTCAGGATTTTGAAGGCAGGCTTCCACTTTTTTTAAAAAATGGTACTGGGGATTAAACCCCAGGGTTTTGAACATGCAAGCTCTCTATCATTGAGTTATACCACCCAGCCCTTTTCAAGTTTTTTCTATGTTGAGACAGGGTCTCACCAAGTTGCCCAGGCTGGCCTTGAACTTGCAATCTTTCTGCCTCAGCCTCCCAAGTAGCTGGGATTAGAGGCATTCATGACCACGCCTGACCCATTCTTCCATTTTCTATTCTACTTTCTTTTGGCCTCTGATGTTACTAGTGAGAAATCAGCAGTCCATCTGTCATTCCCTTGTAGGTGATCTTTTCCCAATTTTTTTTTTCTTTTTTTGGTAGTGCTGGGGATTAAACCCAGGGTGTCAGTCATGCCAGGCAAGCATTCTACCACTGAGTTAGTCCTTTCCTGTGATAAATATGTATAAAATTTACCATCTTAACCTATAAAAAGTGTATGAGGGACTGGGGATATAGCTCAGTTGGTAAAGTGCTTGCCTTGCAAGCATAAGGCCCTGGGTTCAAACCCCAGCACTGCCAAAAAAAAAAAAAAAAAAAGTGTATGAATCTGTGGCATTAAGTACATTCATATGTTGTATAACCATAATCACTATCCATCTCCAGAACTCCCCATTCTCCTCTACCCTTCTCTCTTGGAAAACAACATTCTATTTTTTCTTTATGAATTTGACTATTTTAGGTATTTCATGTAAGTGGAATCACAGTATTTGGCATTTTGTAACTAGCTTATTTCATTTGGTACAATGTCCTCAAAGTTCATCCATGTTGTAGTATGTGTTAGAGTTTCTTTCCTTTTAAAAGAGGAATAATATTCCATTTTAGGTATTTGTTCATTGATGGACATTTAGTTGCTTCCACTTTTGGGGTATTATGATTAATGCTGCTATGAACATTGGTATATAAATATGTTTCAGATTCTACTCTTGATTCTTTTGGGTAGTCAGAAATATAACTGTTAGATCATATGGTAATTCTATTTTTAGTTGAAGAATAACAATACTGTTTTTCATTTTACAGTAGATGTATAAAATAATTCCAAACAATGCACAGGGGTCCTAATTTCTTCACACTATAGGTGATCTTTTTCTCTGAGTTAATTTTAAGATGCTCTTTGGAGTTCTGCAGTTTCACTATGATAAACCCAACCGTAGTTTTCTGCTTGTCTGTCTTCTTGCTTTATTTCTTTAATCCTCCTTATGATATGTTTTGCTTCTGTAATCTGATATACATCTTCCATTGGTTCTGGAAAATTCTCAGTTGTTTAATCTTTGAATATTGCCTCTCTTTCATTCATTTGTTCAGTACTCTGAAAAATACATATATGATATCTCCTTATCCTGTCCTCCACATTTGTATTATTCCTCATATTTTCCATTTCCTTATTGTTCTATGCTACATCTACATAATTTTTTTATATTCCTCTTTCAGCTCATAAAGTTTCATTTGTATCTAATGTGCTCTTTAACAAACAAAATGAGTTATTTATTTTAAAAATTTCAAACACCATATTTTTCATTTCTACAAGTTCCTTTTGGTTCTTTTTTCAGATCTGCTTGGTCATTCTTGACTTCTGTTGGCTTCCTCATCTTTATGGTTCCAATTTTTACCCCTTTAAACACTTTATACATAGCTATATTGTATTTTTTAGATGTCCATTCTAACATTCACAGTCCTAGCTAAATCCACTCTTTGTTGTTTCCATTCACTCATTCATGATGGCTGCATCATGCATACTTGGTAACTATTAACTGTTTGATCTTGATCTGTGGGATCTTTTAGTGCCTGGAATGTTTTTCTATGGAGAGGATCTGCATCCACTCCGGTGGGGAGTTGTGGTGTGTTACCAATCTGGAATCACTTTAGCCAACTCATGGATCTGGTTTTGGTCCATGGTTTATTCTTCCTTTGGGAAGGAAGGAAGAGTATTCTCTGGAGATTTTACTTACTTTCTGTGAGCTCAGTTATGCTTTGATAATATTGTTTTCCCAGAATATCTGAACTATTTCATCATCTTACTAAAAGAAAAAAGTCTTACCACTTTCTTTAGCATTTCTGGAGGAGTCAAAATATTTATTTTCCACAGAGTACAAAGTGAGTTATCATTTTGAAGTGTAAAAAAAAAAATCCCCAAAATATAATTATAAAGAATAATGGGGAACCAAGAGCAGGGGCACATGCCTATAATCCCAGCTACTTGGGAGGCTGAGGCAGGGGGGTCACAAGTTCAAGGCCAGCCTAACTGAGAAAGATCCTGTCTCAAAATAAAAATTAACAAAAAGGGGTGGAGCGCTGGGGATATAGTTCAGTGGTAGAGTGCATGCCCAGTAGGTGCAAAACCTTGGGTTCAATCCCCAATACTGGGGAGAAAAAAATAATTATTTAACTATTTTCAAATAAAAAGTTTAAAGTATAATGCCACCGAATACTGAGAAGAATACCAGAGTTGGACACAGTGGCATACACCTGTAATCCCAACTACTCAGGAGGCTGAGGCAGTAGGATAGAAAATTCAATGCCAGATTGAATAACTTAGGGAGATGCTGTCTCCAAATGTAATTTTTAAAATGGAATGTAGCTCAGTAGTAGAACACTACCCTAGCATGCTCAAGGCCCTGGGATCAATCCCCCAGTACCACACACATTTAAAAAAAAAAAAAAGGAAAAGAAAATTAGACACATAAATGTTAAAATCTCCTGAACATATTACTGCTTAATGATATGAACCAATGCTGGAAAATATAAAAGCAAAAGAATAGAGAACCGTGGTGTTTCCACATTTTCTTAAAGGGAAAGAAAGAAGAAAAATAAGAGGAAATAGGATAAGGCATTTGCCTTCTCTGGTTTTCCAGACTCAGAAGCTTGAGTTTAGTAGGTAAGTTATAGGGACTTTTGAATCACATTCTCACCTTTATACTCCCCCCAATAAGATCAGGAGGCTCTTCATCTGTTTCCAAGGCAACATTTACAGAGGCAAAGGGACGGCTGGCCATCTGCTGCATCTCTCGGAGAAGTTGCTAATGAACAATACAGCAAGCATTAATGCAATGAGTAATGAGGGGATTTTATTAGTGACTATCACATATTAAAAATACCTTATGCTCCCTGATTCAAACAAATCACACCCAAATGATATTTCTGAACAGCTAAGGAAAATTGGACATAAGCTAGGCATTAGATGACATCAGGAATTGTTAAATTTTGTTGGATGTGTTAACACTATTGTTGTTATTATTTTTTTTTAAGTCCTTAACTACTGGAAATACATACTAAAGTACTGGTGAATATAATGATATGATGTCCCTTGTTCAATACCTAAAATGATGTAGGTCTATCTCTTCACATTTCTACCATTAGATTAAAGTCATGTCTGCTTTCTTCCTGCAGAAAACTGAACCAGGTATCCACACAACAGCAAAGAAACTGTGCCTCGTTACACAGCAGACAGGAACTAAGAGCACTCTCCAGAGAGGGGGTATAAGCCAAAAACATGAACTTAGGCAGAGCAGAGGGATGAGCAAGGACTCTGGATTTAAGGTGAGCTTATGAATCCCTGTTCCAGTGTTCTCTAGGTGTAAGACCTTAAGACGATGTTTAAAATCTCGGGGTTTGTTTCCTTCTCTCTGAAATTTGTTTTCCTCCCTTAAGATTGTCATTAGGATTAGATGAGACACTATAGCACAGGGTCTAGCACATAGTGTGGTTATTTGTATATCACTATGGATTTTAGAGATCTTCTGGGCATGTTCTTTTTTTTTTTTTATAATTTCCCTTTTTGGTGCTGGGGATAGAACCCAGGGCCTTGTGCTTGTGAGGCAGACGCTCTAGCAACTGAGCTAGATCCCCAATCCCTGGTCATGTTCTTGAAGCCTCGAGGTTATGCTGTGGAAGACAGACAGGTCTTGCTTTCAACTACCTCCTTGGAACTATTATAGGAGACAGAATTCTGGGCTGCACAGATGATGACGCTACACTAAAAGGGCATTTTTTTTATATTAAACATTTTCTTTAAAACCAATAATAAATTCCTACATTTCTTAATGGTGTTAGTCCACTTACTCAACAGATATATGCAGCAACCCTACTCTGGGTTCTGTGCTCTTCCAAGAGCTGGGGTCATAGTATGACAGTGTTCTTACCCTCCTGCAGTTTCTACTCTATTGCCCTTGTGAAGAGTGTAAAAGCTAACACGAGTACAAGCACTCCAAGTAGGGCCTGGTATGTGGCAAGGACTTAAATAGTGTTCTTACTAGGAATAAATCATGACTGACTTTCTAGAAATGATGAAATATATCCTGAATGGTCAGGTTCAGAGTTACCAAGACATTCCAAATTACAGGGTAAAAGTTTAGTTTATTAGTTGATTATGTGTATGGCAAGCATACTTTTAACATTTTTCAACAGGTTGCTCATCTTCTTATTTTCTCTTTCAAGTATGTTGCAAATATTTTCCAATTGATTGGTTATCGTCTGTGTTATTCACTTATTTATTTTTATATACTTTGTGTGTGTGTGTGTGTGTGTGTGTGTGTGTGTGTGAGAGAGAGAGAGAGCAATATTGGGAATTGAATCCAGGGGTGCTCTACTACCAAGCTACATCCTGAGCCCTTTTTATTTTTTTATTTTGAGATAGGGTCTCACTAAGTTGCCTAGGCTGGCCTCAAACTTGGTGATCCTCCTGCCTCAGCCTCCCAAGTACCTGAGTTTATAGGTGTGCACCACTGCACCTGGCTATTTTCATACCTTACATACTGGTTTTTATGCAGGCGAATCTCTACTGCACTACAATACCTCAATAACTTTATATAAAATAATTGTATTGCCTTTCCAATAGTAACAAAACTTACTGCTCTTTTAGTGCATAGTCTAGAACATCCAGAACAAAGTGAAGTGACTGTGAAAGCATAATAATTAGGAACATGAGATATGAAGACAGAGCATTCTGGGGATTGAACCCAAGTACACATTTTTTGAAACTTTCTTCTTTATAAACTGATTATCTTAAGTATTTATTATAGTAATGCAAAGGTGACTAACAGTTATCTAGATATACTTAATAGAGTTAAACAAGTATTTTTGAGTTTATTAAGAGCCTTCCTTCAATTTTTAATTTTTAATTTTGAGAAAAGGTCTCACTAAGTAGCTGAGGCTGGCGAACTTGCAATCTTCTGACTTCAGCTTCCCAAACTACTGGGGTTATAGGCATGCACCACCATATCCTGAACATTTCCTCTTTGTAAGTTGATTATTTTAAGTATTTGTTATAGCAATGGAAAGGTGACACACACAGTTACCTAAATGTTCTTCACAGAGTTAAATAAGCATTTTGGAGCTAAGAGTTTTGTTTTTTAAATTAGGAATGGGTGTTACATTTCAACCAATGACTAAATGACTACTTGGATTCCAGGAATTCAGGAGTAATTTTTTTAATCCACTGTAAGAAATATTATAATAGGTGTTTTGACATTAAATGATCCTTTTATTATCCTGGTAATAAGTCAGCTGTACATATATTTAGTACACAATTGGCCTTTGTTTTTTGATGCTACTTTTGTTAGGTTTTAGTATCAAGGTTTATTTTTGCTATTTTTGGTACGAGGGATCAAACCCATGGGTGCTTTACCACTGAACTACATACCCAGCATTTTTTGTTTGTTTGTTTATTGTTGTTCATTGTTGTTTTTTGAGATAGGGTCTCGCTAAAGTTACCAGGCTCACTAAGTTGCTGAGTCTGGCTTTGAACTCACAATCCTCCTGCTTCAACCTCCCAAGCCCCTGGGATTTCAGTTGCGCATTATCATGCCTGTCTGGTATCAAATTTTCTATGTATAAAATGAATTAGGAATCTTTTAAGTGTTTTTTTTTCCTTTGCTCTGGAACATTTTATAAATTTTTGGAAATATAATTCTCATAAGCACCCAAAGAAGAATAATTATCATTATTTCCATAAATCCATCTTAACTTTGAAACTTCCTGGGTCTAAATGCTCTTCTTTGAGAGAATAATACTTTGACAAGTTTTCAATTCCTTTTCTTGTTAACTGGTTTATTGTAACTTCCTACTTCTTACTCCATTTTGATAACTTGATTCCCCAAATTGTATAATTCACTCAGATTTTTAAATGTATAAGTAACAAATCTATTTTTAAAATCCCTGATTGCTTGAGTCCATGAGTTCAAGGCCAGCTGGGGTAACATAGTAAGACCCCATCTCAAAAAACAAACATAAAAACCCTGAACAAAAAACCCTCTGAAGATGTTATCCCCTGAATTTAAAAAATAATTGTAAAAAGGAGGCAACAATACCTCTGCGATGACATTACCCTCATGTATGTCAGAAAAGGTGGTGCTGCAGCATCACCTCCCACATCCTGGAGCCTATCCTAACCCTATTACAGACAATAATCTTTTATGAATAGTGCCAGGTGCTAGTGAATTGTGATTTTTTAAATACTCCCATTATCTTATAAATCTCATCTACAAATAACTGTGAGGTTTTTTTTTGGGGGGGTGGGCAGTGTTAGGGATTGGATTTATAAATTTTTATACAGAAAAAGTCACAAGTAGATATAAAAATGCAAGGAATACAACCAAGTCTAGATATTATATGTGAGCATTTCCATTAGCAAAAATGTAGCAAACATAATGATTAACAGAAAGGAATACTGCAATTGAAAGTTATAATAAACAGGTTTTTATATTGTAATTTTAAACTGAGTTTACTTATCCATTGTGAATGTTTGCTTGACTTATTACTTTTGGAATGGGTTCCAGTAACAAATCAAGACTCACTGAAAAATAAAACTCCAAGTAAAACTTCAGATATGCATTATAATTCTTTGAATAATGAAGAAATTTTGAGATACTTAAATGGCTGTTTTTCACTCATTCTATGTGCATTTGATGGGGAATGTTGGGAATCTAACCCAGGGCCTTGGGCACCTTCCTAAGCAAGCACTCTACCACTGAACTGCATCCCCAGACCTTTCTCCTTCATTTTTAGGAAAGGTTCTTTTGATGACCATGCCAAATCATGTGCTGGCCATGGCAGGAATAATGATGGTTGATGTAACACTAATCCAAGTCTATAATGGTATACTGCAGAACCATATGCTTTAGAAAAGGTGGCATCCTCTTCTCTACAGATACTCTATCAATTATCATGGAACAGTTAAAACTGACTTGCTTAACCCATTATGTTCCCATATGGCTGACAACTATAAAGAAAACTTCTATTAAGCAACCTCAAATTGTTGCTCAATTTGTTTTTATAGGTGTCCTATATATGGGATGCTAGGACATATGAATTAAGAAAAAAAGGAAAAATTCTCTTATGATGATTCTTCAATTTTTATCCGCTAAGTCTTACCTCCCTACGCCTGGAAGCCCAACAACTTTGTTTGATCTTCCAAACCACAGCAGCCACCAGGAGCAAAGAGAGGAAACAACTGTGAAAAAGAAAATTGAGTTATTATTAATAACTGAGTTATTATCTCAAGGCCAGAATCAGCGCCACCCATACGTCAGGCCCAAAAATGAACATTCCCCCAAATCCCAACTCCGAGCTCCTTTCTGATGATTCATCACAACACTCTGGTTCACAGGAAGCAAAGTGTGAGAAGACTGGTGAGTTGTGAGCTTCCTTGTTCCTAAAGTCTAGGAAGGAGCTCGCTCTCCTACTAGGTACTTGGAGAGTATCCTAACATCTCACTTGATCAGAATGGCCCACCATGGCTTACCCCAAATAAGAAAAACAATTCTAAGATAATGACAGCAAATAACAAGCAAGTCATTTAATCAAAGTAGCAAACATATACTGGTGAAGCATAAGAAAATGAGAAAAGTTTATTACTCAAGTAACATTCAAGTAACATCTTTTCATAAGAAGAGGTAAACAAAAGAAATGTACATGTAATGATTTATATTCATAATATTTTAAAAGTAAAAGCATATTTTTTATAAAATAAAATATATTCAATGCTGGGCAGAGTGACCTATGGCTATGACCCCAGAAACTCAGGAAGCTGAGGCAGGAGGACTGCAAGTTTGAGACTAACCTTAACAACTTAGACACTGTCTCAAAAAAAAAAAAAGAAAAGAAAAGAAAATTAAAATTAAAAAGGGCTGGTGATACAGCTAAACAGTAGAATGCCTGGGTTCAATCCCCAGTACTGCAAAAAGCAAGCAAGCAAGTAAACAACAACAACCTACATTTAAGTGATCAAACTACTCAAGCCAACAACTTCCTTAAAAATATTAGGAAAAAATAACTCGCAGTTATTTATAACGGCAAAGCATTTCCATGTTATTTCATCTATAGACCAGGTGTTGAATGGTTTGAAAAGCTACTGTGATAGCAAAGAAAATGACTGACTTGCAGTTATTCAGTTACACTTGGTAGGTGTGAGCCTACCAAACCAATCTCTTAAATAACTGCTATAATTTAAAAATTGGCATAAACTTGTAAAAGGGCTTGCTACAGAGTATTTTCCCAGAGTATTACAGGTAGATATAAGGTCCTCTATCCTGTTGCTGCCAGGTACCCTTCTTGCAAGCTCAGTGCATACGGATGCCAATGTCATGCATGGCACCTTACTGCACCCACGTGCTAACACTGAGACAACTACCCTTTCACAAACAGAAACCTCCAGGTTCCTGTTTCACTGCCTTCCCAAGAAGCACTTTGGTTCAGAATCCTCCAATAGGCACCTCAAAAGAGAAGTGCCCTGAATTCCTCAGGGTCATCACAGTGGAGAGCCTTCAGTTCCTATCTTGCTGTCTTGCTGGGCCTCCCTCCCCATTGACAGCCTACAGTGTTCTTTTAATTGACACTTCACTGGGACAGGTATTGTCCTTGATCCATCAAACACATCAATGAACAGACAATGTCTCTGGGCCAGTGGAGTATACATTTCAGCAAGAAGAGACTCCTAGCATACAACATAAAGAAGCAAATGCAGAACATGCTGAAGGCAGCAAGGGCTACAGCCATAAAAATGCCAGGAAGGATAAGAACTTCAGGAAAATCTGGCCTAGGGGTTATGGGGTGTGACTCAATATTAGAGTGCTTGCCTGGCCCATGCAAGGCCCTGGGTTTGATCTCCAGGACAAAAAATGAAAAGGAAGGGGAGCAAAAGGGAGGGAAGCCATAGTATACAGGTAGAGTGTGTGGGCCTTCTTTCCTGAGAAAGTGACAGTGCAGCACAGACTCAAGAGGATATGTAGGAGGAAGTACACTGGGACAAAGAGATCCGTCAGTGTTAAGCTTCAGGCAAGGACCTGGCAGTGATGCTTTAAAGATTCACAGGAGGCCAGTAGGTTAAAATGGCCAGAGAGAAAGGTTGAGTAGGGGTAAGGGTGGAGGGGAGATCACAGGGGCCCTGTAAGCAGTACAATGGCCTTGGAGTTTAGAGTAGGACAAAGAGGTTGCACAGATTTCTGAGCAGAGAAGGGTCATGATTTAACTTATGCTGAGAAGACCATTCGGAGAGAAACTGCAGGACCAGGTAGAGAAGCAGTGTAAGTGAGAGCTGATGGTGGCTCAAACCAGGGTGATGGTAGCAGGGATGTGAAAAGTACTTTGGAAATGGGGCATAATTTGAAGGTAGAGACAACAAAAATGACTGATGGGCTGGATGCAGGGTATGGAGGAAACAGAAAAGTCCAAATTTCTGGCCTGAGGGAAGAAATTTGCCATCACCTTAGAAGGGGAAGGCTTTGGATGGAACAGGAAGGAAACAGCATATCAAGAATCCCATTTTAGACATGCCAAGGTGAGACATCCCGGCAGATAAACAAGCCTGCAGGTTGGGTTCCAGGTCTGCCAGGAGTCATCAGCATACATGTGGTGTTTGAAGCAATCAACCTGGATGAGGTCACCACGGGAAGGAATACAAATAGAGGAGAATGTCTAACTGCCCAACCCTGAGAAGGCGGGGAGAACAGGAAGGAGTGAAGGAATCTGAGAATAACCTTCTCTGGCTTTCTTGTTTCTATGCATAATGCTGCTTCTTGTTATTTTTATTCTTTTAGCTAAGCACAACAGAGTAGGAGAAGCAGGCAGGCTCATATTTGCTATAGGAGAGTAACGCAAGCAACTCCTTTTAGGGGCCATCTGGCAGTGTTTTTAAATTTTGATACAGTAATTATAGGATAGAAAAGTATCCTGGAAAGACAGTCACAGAAACATGAAAAGATATATGCGACAAAAACTGAGGATAATCTACAATTCACACAAAAGAGGAATAATCAAATAAAATATGGCACATTCATGTTATGAGAAAAGTTGTTTGAAAAAATGAGGTAATCCCAGCTACTCAAGAGGCTACAGCAGAAGGACTGAGAGTTCGGGGCCAACCTGGGCAACTTCATGAGATTCTATCTCAAAATAAAAAATCAAAAGGGTTAGGGATGTTACTCAGTGGAAAAACAACCCTGGGTTCAATTCCCAATACCAAAAAACAAACAAACAAAAAAAGACATTTTCATTTTCAGTAGGGAAAGTTCACAGGAAAAAAAAGGCCCTCCCATAGCCCTTTTCTCAGGAACCTCCTGGAAAACGTGCTCCAATGAAAGGAGGGGATATATAGCAAGGTTATGACATGGGATCTGGAAACAGACTTCAACACAGGAGGTAGGCACAGGACATTCCTAAGATGACAATCACGCACAGCA
>JAJEJO010050634.1:22157-41041 GCA_020662805.1 Glaucomys volans | reverse complement strand
CTGTGAGAACAAACTCAGTCACCTGTGTCTCATTTGTCTCCACCATACCTACTCAGGCTAATCACTGCAATGAGAGAAGGTAAAGGCATTAATCAAGTCTCATATAAAATGATATGGAGTGCAATTGGAATTCATTTCTGATGTAGTTTACATAGGCGTAAGGAAATATGAAGGTATAGTGCTTCAGCTTTTCAAATTATATTTAGAAATCAGTATTTCACATATATAATCGTGAAGGCTTCTTAAATGCATATAGCTACTAAAACAATTGTTGAAAAGTCTATAAACACTAAGGGATTTGTTCTGAAAACATGTTATTCACAAATACCTTAAAATTTAAAATATTAACAATGAAATGTTTTATTGAATTAAGAATGAAAGCATTTGCCAGGCACTGTGGCCCATGCCTGCAATCCCAGCTGAAGCAGGAGGACCAAACCAACCTCAGCAACAGAGAGGTGAGACCCTGTCTCTAAATATAATACAAAATAAGGCTGGGGATGTGGCTCAGTGGTTGAGTGCTCCTGAATTTAATCTCCAGTACCAAAAAAAAAACCAAAATAATTTAAATTTTATATTAAAATCTGTGAAAAGAAGACACGTTCAGAGCCTAATTGTTCATTCTTCTCTCTCCATTAATTTTCATGCCCTTCTAACAAAGAAAACAAGGAATCTCCTTTGGTAATAATGATATCTCATTCTTTCCTTCAAGACATAAATGAGCTAAACAATAGGACAGTGAGTTCGGTTCCTATTCCATTCTTTTCTGTGTATTAATTTTATGTCACTTGATTATATGTTCCTCAAAAATTGTTCCAGAGAGCTAATTAAACTATGTAAATTAACCTTATAAATTTGTTGAAACTTGCTACATCTTTAATACAATGTTTAATAGTTTTACCCAAATACCTTTCATAGGTGAACACAATAATTCACTTATTGTTCAATAAATATTTATTTAGTAGTTCTTTTTTTATTTCAATTTTTTTATTTTTACAGACAGCATTTTGATTCATTGTACATAAATGGCGTACAACTTTTCATTTCTATGGTTGTGCATGATGTAGATTCATACCATTCGTGTAATCATATATGTACATAGGGTAATGATGTCTGTCTCATTCCACCATTTTTCATACCCCAACCCCTCCCCCTCTCTTTCCCTCCATGTTATGCTATACACTAAAGTTCTTCCATTCTTCTCTCACCCTCCATCTCCCCCAACCCAATTCTATATCATCATTCACTTATCAGGGAAAATATTTGGCCTTGATTTTTTGGGATTGGCTTATTTCACTTAGCATGATATTCTCCAATCCATCCATTTATCTGCAAATGCCATAATATTATTCTTCTTTATGGCTGAGTAACATTCCATTTATATATACCACAGTTTCTTTAGCCTTTCATCTGTCAAAGGACATCTAAGTTGGTTCCACAGTCTAGCTATTGTTAATAGAGCTGCTGTAAACATTGATGTGGCTGCATCACTGTAGTATGCTCATTTTAAGTCCTTTGAGTGATAAACTAAGGAGTGAGACAACTGGGTCAAAAGGTTGGTCCATTCCAAGTTTTCTGAGGAATCTCCATACTGCTTTCCAGAGTGGTTGCAATAATTTACAGCACCACCAGTTCTTAAGATAGAGCACTGTCATTCTTAGGGCAGGAACACCAATCTGTAACTCTGGTGCTAACCTTACAATGCTAAAATAAGTGCTATTTTAAGAAAAATGAAAAATAAAAACACTTGCCTATTTATTTGTCAACTTTGGATATTTCTAGGGGTATCATTAAAGATATCAATGTGGACAGTAATCACCACTTTACTAAGAATGTTTTAATATTTCAGAGGAACAAAAAGTTAAAGCAATTGTAAGGATTTTTCAGTCCCTCTTTTTTTGACACAGTAAATGGCACTCTCATACTTAAACTTGAATGAAACATTGTAGGAGACACCCTCGTAGGAAAAGCAGCCAGCTTTCTCAATATGTGCTTTCAATCTAAATGTCAAAAATTTCAACTTTTATTTAGATACCAAATCAAATAAGAGAAAAAATTGAACATATCAAAGGACAATAATGAACATAATGATAGGCAAGGCAGAAAAAAAGAAAAAAAAAAGATGAAACATATCCATGAGTTAAATAAACCAAGGAAAGTAAATGAGAAGAAAAGATTCCATAAAACCCTGGGTGGGGTCCTAGTCATACACATTCTAAAACACAATCATGAATTCAAATTTGCATTCCACAAATATATAGCTGTATTTTTATCAGGATGCAGAGAAATTAATTAAAATATTTTTTTAACTTTTTAATTCAGAGCTGTTCTCTGTTTCATGTGAGAGATAAGTCATCTGGAATAGTTTTTATTTTAACATTTTAACAGTTCATTAGATACCACTGGTGCTGAAATAATATAACCTTACATGAAATAAAATGACAATGACATAAAGCATTTTACTCTCACCCAATTCCAACAAGATACATGGATGCCATAAGACTTACATTTTCATGAAGAACCCTTAAGGTGCAAGAACAAAGATACCAAATACAATTGCTCCTTCCACATTTAGATTGTTTTTTTGTTTGTTTGTTTTCAGAAAATCCAATTGGAGTAACTGGTATTTATTTCTCTCCACCTTCAACCTTGATTGTGATTTTTAATGCTGAAAGTCCCTCAATGCCTCCTAAAGATTCCCTGTAGGACAAGGTCAACCTACTGGGCATTGTAGACTAATCAACAAATGACTTCTGATACCCATTACCCATTTTCAACTATTATTTTTACAACTCTTTTTCTTTCTGCTGAAAACAAAAGCATTACGGATTAATTGTAGAAAAATTTGAAAATTTAGAAGAGTGAAAACACAGTAAAAGGAAATAATCTTACAAATCACTGGTAAATAGAGGGCTTTTTTTTTTCAGGCTTATTTATTACACATTTTACCCATATGTGTACTTGTATTGCTTTTACATACACTTTTTAAAAACAAAATTTTGATACTGCTGCTCATAATTTTTCACAAAATATTCTTTACTTCCTAATACACCTTTCCATGTTTAAACTGTTAGTTTGCAAAATGTGATTTTCTTTCCCAATCTGGTGATTTTTCAAAAAAAAAAAAAACTTGCACATAATTCATCAAAGTATGTGCACCTTCTTGAGATACTTGCTACAAATTTGCAGTGTGCCATCTGGGGAAATTGTGCCAATTTATATTGCATATATCCCAAACTTTACATCAGCAAGAAGAAATGAAAATTGTGTGCATGTGAATGGGCTAGAGAGAGAGAGAGACAGATAGAGAGAGAGATACACATCTACACATATATGTGTACATAAAGAAAATATACATGATATGAAAAATTAACAATATAGCCCCATTGGCAATCACAACAGAAAAATTTTAAGAATAATGTACATTTTAATAAAACTTATGCCCCCAGTGACCTACTTCCTCCAGGCATCCCCAACCTGTCTATAATTTTACCACCTTCCTGTAGTCCATTCCCAATATTAATACATCAACTGGATTAATTATAAAGTCAGAGCCACAATGATCCAATCTTGTCACCTCTGAACATTCCTACATTGCCTACCACATGATTTTATGGGGGACATTCTAGATTACAGACTTTTATATATTTTCTTCTTCATCCATTCAGCATTGATGCATACCTCAGTTGCTTACATAGCTTCCTTGTTGAGGAAAATACTGAAACAAGAAGGAAAATGAGGATATCTCTTGGACATACTAAATTCATTTTTTATATACATCCAGAAGTCATATTGCTATGTCATACGACAATTCTATATTTAAGAACTTTTTATTATTTTCCAAAATAACTGTATTAATTTACATTTCTGTGAAGAATGTACAAGGGTTCTCATGTCTTTTGGATAGTAGTCACTCTTGCTGGTGTGAAGTGATATCATACTATTGATTTAACTTGTATTCTCCTGAATATTAGAGATGTTGAGTACATGAGCACTTTTTCATATATCTGTTGGATATTTTATTCAAAATAGAATTTGCATAATTGCCAAAGCATTGAGGAAAGAAAAAAAGGAATTTTAGGCCACAAAGTAACTCTTAGCAAATATTTAAAAACTGACATATTCTTTGCATCTTATCATATCATAGTGGGATGAAATTCGTAATCAACATAACAAAACCCTACAGAAACCGTATAGAAACATAAAGATTGAACAATACACTTTTGAATGATGAATGGGTCATGTAAGAAATCAAGGAAGTAATTTAAAAATTCTTAAACTCAAGTGAGAACAGTGATACAACATACTAGAAGCTCTGGGACACTATGAAGGCAGTTCTAAAAAGAATGTTTACAGTTGTGAGGGCCTACATAAGAAAATCAGAAAGATACCAAATAAACAACTAATGATGCATCTCAAGGCCCTTGAAAAAGAGGAACAAATCAATTCCAAAACCAGTAAAGGAAAGAAATAAGGTCAGAGCTAAAAATCAATGAAATTAAGAATTAAAAAAATGCAAAAGATAAGTGAAACAAAGAATTGGTTCTTTGAAATGATGAGCAAGATAGATAAAGCCTTAGCCAAATTAAAAAACAGAAAAAGAGATAAAACCCAAATTAATAAAATTAGAGATGAAAGAGGAGACATCACCACACATATCATAGAAATTCAGCAGCTCATTAAGGACTATTTTGAAAACTTATACTCCAAAAAATTGGAAAACATTGAAGAAATGGTTATATTTCTTGACAAATAAAATCTGACAAAACCAAACTAAGGGGACATAGAAAACCTAAATAGATCTATTACCAGCAATGAGATAGAAACAGTAATATAAAGATTTCTAAAAAAAATAAAAAGCCAAGGACCACATGAATTCTCATCTGAATTCTACCAAACTGTTAAAGAAGAACCAATGCCAATATCCTCAAATTATTCCATAAAAAAGAAAGGGATGAAACACTTCCAAATTCACTCTATGAAGCCAGTATCATACAGTAACTGGTATAACAAAATCAGATAAGAACACTTCATGGAAATAAAACTACAGGCCAATATCCCTGATGAAGCTAGATGCAAAAGTATTTTAAAAATATTATGAAATTGTATTCCACAACATACTAGGAAGATTGTACACCATGACCATTCTGAATTCAAAGATGATTTAATGTATGCAAATCAATAATTGTAATTCATTACATAAATAGAAGAAGGAAAAATACTCAGTCATCTCAATAGATGCAGAGAAGGCCCTTGACAGAATTCAGCACAAATACATATTAAAGGACTGATGACACATGGATCTAAGTAACCTACCTCAGCATCAGAAATGCTGTATATGGAAAAACTCAAAGCCAGTCTCATAGTATACTGGAGAAAAACTGAAAGCATTCCCTTTAAAATCTGTAGTAAGACAAGGATGCCCACTCTCACCTCTCCTAGAAATTCTAGCCTGAACAATTAGGCAAGAGAAGGAAATAAAAGGGATAAAAATAGAAAACTAAGAAGTCAAATTATCACTGTTTGAAGATGATATGATTTTTTACTGAGAAGATAAAAAAAGCTCCATCAAGAGATTGCTGGAACTAACACATGAATTTGGCAAAATAACAGAGGACAAAATCAATATTAAAAAAAACATTAACTTTCCAATATACCAACAATGAATCTGCTGAGAAATAAATCCATAAAACAATTCCATTCACAATAGTCTCAAAAAGTTAGAATAACTAGAAATAAAACTAACCAAGGAATTGAAAGACTTCCAAAATGAAAAGCTATAGAAAATCAAAGAAAAGCATTGAAGAAGACCCCAGAAGATGAAAAGATCTCCCATGTTCATGGATAGACAGAATTAATATTGTAAAAATGGACCCACTGCCAAAAGCAATATACAGTTTCAATGCAATCTCCATCCAAATACCAATGACAGTCTTCAGAGAACTAGGAGGAAAATAAAAAACAGTTCTAAAATTCATTTGGAAGAGTAAAACACCAGAAGGGCCAAAGCATCATAGAATAAGTTTGGAAGGGTTCCCACCTTTTCTGTCATGGAATAATTTGAGGAGTATTGGTGTTAATTCTCTTTAAAGGTCCTGTAGAATGTGGCTGAGAATATGTTTGGTCTGGGGCATTTCGTGATACGGAGGCTTTTCATGGTGTCTTCTATTTCATTGCTTGAAATTGACCTGCTAAATCATGCATGTCCTCTTGATTTAGTTTGGGGAGTTCGTATATCTCTAGAAAATTGTCAATGTCTTCAAGATTTTCTGTTGTATTGGAGTATAAATTTTCAAATAATTTCTAATTATCTTCTGTATGTCAATATTGTTTATTGTGATAGTTCCTTTTTTATCATGTATTTTAGTAATTTATGTTGTCTCTCTCTATCTCATACTAGACAAAGGCACCAGAAACATACATTGAAGGAAACATAGCCTCTTCAACAAAGGTGCTGGAAAAACTGGAAATACACATGTAACAAAATGAAATCAAACCCCTCTCTCTCACCCTGCATGAAACTCAACTCAAAGTGGATCAAAAACAGCCACTAGAACAGAAGCCCTGTGCCTGATAGAAGAAAAAGTAGGCCTAAATCTTTACTATGTCAGCCTAGGATCTGAATTCCTTAACAGGATTCCTAAAGCACAAAAAGTAAAATCAACAATCAATAAATGGGATGGATTCAAACAAAAAAGCTTCTTCTAAGTGAAGGAAGAAATCAATAATGTGAAAAGAGTACAGAGACAGACATCAGGCTCAGCCCAGCACAGAGGCCTGAGAACACTGCACCTGGTATGTCGGCCCTAAGTGCTCCCATGGAATATCCACATGGGGGCAGCTGACACAGCTCAGAAGTGGGAGACGTGGCATGTGGTGAGAGGGCACAATGCACACTCAAGTTTCCCACTAGGGCAGGATCAGCTCAGAGGTTTGGGATCCACCAAGCCAAGTCAAGCGAGACCCCGGATTCAGGAGGTAGGCACAGAGACAGACATCAGGCTCAGCCCAGTGTAGAGGCCTGAGACTTCTGCACCTGATACATCAGCCCTGCATGTGCCTGTGGGACTTCTGCATGGGGGCAGCTGCCAGGAGGACCAGCCCAGAGGCCCAGACATACCCTACCCTGGCCCTAGTCAGTGATCTAATGTTACTGAAGACTAGGAGGTGAGGTATTGGAAACCTGTTGGGACACCACAAGCCTATATGGGGGAAGCTACAATACCTCAGATTCTCATGGATAGAGGAAAAGATACAGGAGCAACAGGAGAAAACAGGGGAAGAAAGTATCTCAAACAAACCTAGATGCTACATCAATAGAATCCAATGATAGCAGGGCAGAGGAAAGGTTAGAAAGGGAATTCAGAGTGTACATAATTAAAATGATCACAGAAGTAAACGATGTGAAGAGAAAGCAAATGCAGGCAATGAATGATTGCACCAATCAACACTTAAAAGAACAGTTAAAAGAACAGTTACAGGAAGTTAAAGATCATTTC
This sequence comes from Glaucomys volans, assembly GCA_020662805.1. Lineage (NCBI taxonomy): Eukaryota > Metazoa > Chordata > Mammalia > Rodentia > Sciuridae > Glaucomys > Glaucomys volans. The sequence goes on along the minus strand of JAJEJO010050634.1, from coordinate 33,542 downwards.
AATAAAGAGACAGAGATTCTGAAAAAAAAACTGAACTCCTGGAAATGAAGGAAACAAAAAATCAAATTAAAAACTCAGTAGACAGCATAACCAACAGGCTAGATCACTTGGAAGACATAACCTCAGACACTGAAGATAAAATATTTCATCTTGAAAATAAAGTTGACCAAAGGGAGAAGATGGTAAGAAGTCATAAGCAAAGCCTACAAGAATTAAGGTATAACATGAAAAGACCAAATTTGAGAGTTATTGGGATTTAGGAAGGTACAGAGATACAAACCAATGGAATAAATAATCTATTCAATGAAATAATATCAGAAAATTTCCCACATCTGAAGAATAAAATTGAAAACAAATGCAAGAGGCTTACAGGACACCAAATGTACAAAACTGCAACAGATCAACACCAAGGCACATTACAATTAAAGTACCTAACATGCAAAATAAAGATAGAATTTTAAAGGCTGCGAGAGAAAAACATCAGATTACATTGAGGAGGAAACCAATACAGTTAACAGCAGATTTCTCAACACAGGCCCTAAAAGCAAGAAGGCCTGGAGCAACATATTTCAAGCTCTGAAAGAAAATGGATGTCAATCAAGAATTTTATACCCAGCAAAACTTACCTTCAGATTTGAAGATGAAATATAATCCTTCCATGATAAACAAAAGCTAAAAGAATTTACAAATAGAAAGCCAGCACTAAAGAGTATTTTAAACAAAATTTCCATGAGGAAGAAAAGAAGAACAACAATGTAAGTCAGCTTAGGTAGAAACTACCCTAAAGGATTAGCCAAATAAAGGAGAAACCAAGTCAAGGTAACAACCAAAAATAAGACAAAATTACTGGGAACACAAATCATATCTCAATAATAACTCTGAATGCTAATGGTCTGAACTCATCAATCAAAAGACATAGACTGGAAGATTGGATTAAAAAGAAAGACCCAACAATATACTGCCTCCAAGAGATGCATCTCATAGAAATAGATACCCATAGACTAAAGGTAAAAGGATGGGAAAAAATATACCATGTACATGGACTTAGTAAAAAAGCAGGGGATTCCATTCTCATATACGATAAAGTGGACTTCAAGTCAAAATTAGTTAGAAGGGATAAAGAAGGGCATTTCATACTGCTTAAGGGAAGCTTAAATCAGCAAGACATAACAATCATAAATATTTATGCCCCAAACAATGGCACATCCATGTACATCAATCAAATCCTCCTTAACTCCAGGAACCAAATAGACCAAATCACAATAGTACTGGGTGACTTTAACACATCTCTCGCACCATTGGACAGATCTTCCAAGCAGAAATTGAACAAAGAAACCTTATAACTCAATAACACGATCACTAACTTAGACTTAACAGACATATATAGAATATTCCATCCATCAATAAGTGAATACACTTCCTTCTCATGGATCCTTTCCTAAAATAGACCACATGTTATGCCACAAAGCTACTCTTAGCAAACACAAAATGATAGAGATACTATTTTGTATTTTAATAGACCATAATGGAAGGAAATTAGAAATCAATGATAAAATAAAAACAGAAACTACTCCAACACCTGGAGATTAAATAACATGCTACTGAATGATGCATGGATAATGGATGACATTAGGAGGAGAATACAAAATGTCTTAGAGGTCAATGAGAACAAAGATACAACATATCAAAATCTCTGGTTTACTATGAAAGCAGTGCTAAGAGGAAAATTCATTGCATGGAGTGCATTCAATAAAAGAATGAAATGTCAACAAATAAATGTTCCCACAATACAGCTCACAGCCCTAGAAAAAGAGGAAGAGTTCATCACCAAAAGTAGTAGAAGACAGGAAATAATTAAAATCAGAACAGAAATCAATGAAATTGAAACAAAAGAAACAATTCAAAAAATTGACAAAACAAAGAGTTGGTTCTTTGAAAAAACAAACAAAATTGATAAATCCTTAGCCACACTAACGAAGAGAAGAGAGAGAAAACTCAAATTACTAAAATTCATGATGAAAACGGAAATATCACAACAGACACTATTGAATTACAAGATATAATTAGAAGTTATTTTGAAAACTTATACTCCAACAAAATAGAAAATCTCAAAGACCTCAACAGGTTCCTAGAGGCATATGAGCCAACCAAACTGAATCTAGAGGATATACATAACTTAAATAGATCAATTTCAAGCAGTGAAATAGAAGAAGTCATCAAAAGCCTAACAACAATGAAAAGTCCAGGACCAGATGGATTCACAGCTGAGTTCTACAAGACCTTCAAAGAAGAGTTCATTCCAATACTCTTCAAAGTATTCCATGAAATAGAGGAGGACAGAATCCTTCCAAATTCATTCTATGAAGCCAATATCACCCTGATACCAAAACCAGACAAAGACACTTCAAGAAAAGAAAATCTCAGACCAATATTTCTAATGAACATAGATGCAAAAATTCTTAACAAAATTTTAGCAAATTGCATACAAAAGCATATTAAAAAGATAGTGCATCATGATCAAGCAGGCTTCATCCCAGAGATGCAAGATTGTTTCAACATCCAGAAATCAATAAATGTAATCCGCCACATCAACAGATATAAGTTAAGAACCACATGATTATTTCAATAGATGCAGAAAAAGCATTTGATAAAATACAGCACTGCTGCATGCTCAATACTCTAGAAAAAATAGGGAGAGTAAGAAAGTTCCTAAACATTGTAAAGGATATTTATGCTAAGCCTATAGCCAACATCATTCTAAATGGAGAAAAATTGAAAGCATTCCCCTTGAAAACTGGAACTAGGCAGGGATACCCTCTTTCATCACTTCTATTCCACATCATCCTTGAAATGCTAGCCAGAGCAATTAGACAGACCACAGAAATTAAAGGATACAAGTAGGAAAGAAGACCTCAAACTATCCCTTTTTGCTGATGACATGATTCTATATTTAGAGGAGTCAAAAAATTCCACCAGAAAACTTCTGGAACTCATAAATGAATTCAGTAATGTAGCAGGATATAAAGTTAATATTCTTTAATCTAATGCATTTTTATTCATAAGTAATGAATCCTCTGGAAGAGAAATTAGGAAAACTACCCCATCCAGAATAGCCTCCCCAAAAATAAAATTCTTGGGAATTAATCTAACAACAGAGGTGAAAGACCTCTACAATGAGAACTACAGAACATAGAAGAAAGAAGTTAAAGAAAATCTGAGAGGTCTGAGAGAATGGAATGATCTTCCATGTTCTTGGATAGGCAGAAGGAATATCATCAAAATGGCCATACTACCAAAAGGGCTATACAAATTCAATGCAATTCCAATTAAAATCCCAATAACAGACTTCATAGAAAGAGAGCAAGGAATCATAAAATTCATTTGGAGGAAAAAGAGGCCCAGAATTGCTGAAGCAATTCTTAGCAAGAAGAGCAAAGCAGGAAGTATCACAACACCAGATCTTCAAATATACTACAAAGCAATAGTAACAAAAACGGCATAGTATTGGCTCCAAAATAGCAGGTAGATCGATGGTACAGAGGACCCAGAGCCAAACCCACATAAATACAGTTATCTCATACTTGACAAAAGAGCCAAAAACACACAATGGAGAAAAGATAGCCTCTTCAATAAATGGTGCTGCAAAAACTGGAAATCCATATGCAGCAAAATGAAACTAAACCCGTATCTCTCATCCTCCACAAAAGTCAACTCAAAGTGCACCAAAGACCTAGGAATTAGGCCAGAAACCCTGCACCCAATAGAAGAAAAAGTAGTCCCAATCTTCATCATGTGGGCCTAGGACCAGACTTCCTTAACTCCCAAAGCACAAGAAATAAAAGCAGGAATCAATAATTGGGATAGATTCAAACTAAAAAGTTTTTTCTCAGCAAAGGAAGTAGTCATCAATGTGAAGAGAGAGCCTACAGAGTGGGAGAAAATCTTTGCCACACACACAACAGATAAGAGCACTAATCTCCAGATTATAAAAAGAACTCAAAAAACTTTACCCCAAGAATACAAAAAACCCAATAAATAAATGGACTAAAAAAATGGGCAGACACTTCACAGAAGAGGATCTACAAGCAATCAACAGATACATGAAATAATGCTCAATATCCCTAGTAATTAGAGAAATGTAAATCAAAACTACCCTAAGATATCATCTCACCCCAATTAGAATGTCTATTATCAAGAATACAAGCAACAATAGGTGTTGGTGAGGATGTGGGGAAAAAGGTAAACTCATACATTGCTGGTGGGATTGCAAATTGGTGCAGCCACACAGGAAAGCAATATGGAGATTCCTTGGAAACTACCATTTGACCCAGCTATCACTCTCCTTGGCCTATACCCACAGGATTAAAATCTGCATACTACAGTGATGCAGCCACATTGATGTTAATAGCAGCCCAATTCACTATAACTAGATTGTGGAACCAACCTAGATGCCCTTCAATAGAGGGAAGGATAAAGAAACTGTGATATATATACACAATGGCATATTATTCAGTCAGAAAGAATAATAAAATTATGACATTTGCAGGTAAATGGATGGAATTGGAGATCATGTTAAGTGAAATAAGCCATTCCCAAAAAACCCAAAGGCTGAATGATCTCTCTTATAAGTGGTTGATGGCACATAGCGGGGGTTGGGGGAGGCTTGGGAAGAATGGAGAAGGGATGGATTGTATAGAAGAAAATGAGGGGTGGGGAAGGGACAGAGAAGGAAACATAATAGAATGAGACAAACATCTATACCATATGTATATGTATGAATACGCAAATTGTATGATTCTACTTTGTGTACAACCAGAGAAATGATAGTTGTACTCCATTTGTGTACAATGACCTAAAATAAAATAATTAATTAATTAATTTTTAAAAATAAAAATAAAATAATGTGAAGAGAGAGCATGTAGAATGGGAGAAAATCTTTACCACATGCACCTCAGATAGACCATTCATCTCCAGGATATATAAAGAACTCAAGGTGCAGATCCAGCCCAGCACCCCCATGCAGATCCAATCTTGTGTCCCCATGCAGTTCTGCCACTGCAGCTCCCCATCTACCATTGGCCAGGCAGCCTCCATTCTGGGATATCTCCACCACCATCTTGGATTACCCCCAACACTACCAATCCTGCCATATAGTTGGAGCAGTTTCCATCTTGGTACACCTACCAGAAACTAGAAGCTTATAATCAAGGTACCTGCAAGTTAGCATCTGCTGCCACCAATGAGGGACATGGTCCGTTCCATCTAGGGATATCAGTCAGGACCTGAAAGACCATCATCTAGGGCCCTGCAGGCTTGGTTACATTTGAGGTATCCCTGCTAGGTGTGCTAAAAGCCACCATCTTGCTGCAGAGGCAGGACAGAGCCATGCAAGGGGTCAGAAGGTGGTAAAGGGTGTGAGGACTAATCCAGCCAACCAGTCGGGCACACACCCGGATCCCAGAGACAACTCAAGAAGCATTTGCTGGGACCTGACATCAGTCTGGTCCACATCTCCCTACCCAATACAGCATCCAAAGATCACCTGATCCTGCCAGTTTGGCAATCAACAGGGCCCTCCAGTTCCTCCCTGTCTCCCAACCACACCCTAGCCACCAACCTGGCCCAGTGTCCATAGCTTGTGGCTGGCCAACAGTTCTCAACACCTGGTCCTCATTTGCCTAATACAGAGCAGCTTTTTGAGACAGGCACACAGGTCCTGATACACTTCCCTCAGGACCTCCAGGGGAGAGAGTTTCAACTCTCTCCTGAGAGAGTTGAAAGAGCAGAGGCAGGAGAAATACAATTTAGCGACTAAATTATAGATCACAAATTATGTGGTCCACGAGTGAGGGAAGGGGCTAAGACCAGGTTCCTGTGTCACATGAGTGGACCCAAAAGGAGAGTCCCAGTGTGCAGTCTACCAGAGGGTAGACTATACCCTACCTCCAGGAGTCCCAACTTCAAGTCTAATCCTTCCACTTTCATGACTTTCATCATCCTGAAGGTAAAATTACCAGCAAATTCCAGAAAACCCCACCTATCAGAATAAAAGTGAGGCAGAGAGAAGATATTGAACTTCAAAAGAAACAAGTGTTCAATTTTCCTTCAAGACTCTTTTTCTCCAATTTTTGTTTGTTTGTTTCGTTTCACACTCTCACATCCCATCATCTTTGAAATCAATTACTTTGCATGCATCAGGCTACTGAGGACTGGGAGGTTTAAATAGTATTACAGCTTTGTTTTAGTTTTTAATTATTTTTATTACTTGCTCCATTTTCCTCTCATTTTTCTGTTTCCTTGGAGTCTTTTCTCCCTTTTATCCTTCTAACTACAAACTTCTTTTGATTCTTGTTCACTCTTTCTACGATATATTACCTCTATATTCTCACTTCTTGCCTCATTAACATCACATCCACACCCATCCTCCTTTCTCTCTTAGTCCACCATTAAAAATTTTAGGCCTTATTGCAAACCTATTGTTTGTGTTGTAGGTAATAATCAAACACATCATCTCTGTTTACAACAACAATACTGTTAAAATCGTAATTGGGGCTACTTGGTTTAAGGCTGCATATGGTTTACATTAGGTGCTGTTAATATTAATCTCCCTCTTAAAGGTGAGGTATTGGAAACCATCAGGGACACTATAAATCTATAAGGTGGAAACTCTACTGCTCAGATCTGCAATGCTAGAGGGACAGACACATGAACAACATGAAAAAAAAAAAGGAGGAAGAGTCCCAAACAAACCTAGATGCACAGGAGAAGACTTGTCAAAAAGCGAGTTCAGAATATACATCATTAAAATGATCATCTAAGCAAAGGATGACATGAGAGAGAAAATGCAGGCAACAAATATCATTTCAATAAAGAGTTAAAAGAGCAAATATAGAATGCATAAGATCACTTCAACAAAGAGATAGAGATTCTGAAAGAAAAAAAAAACAGAAATCCTTGAAATGAATGAAACAATAAAACAAATTAAACACTCAATAGAAAGCATCACCAACAGACCAGATCAGTTGGAAGACAGAATCTCATAAAATGAAGACAAAATGTTTAATCTTGAAAATAAAGTTGACAACACAGAGATGATGGTAAGAAATCATGAACAGAACCTCCCAAAATTATGGGATATTATGAAAAGACCAAATTTAAGAATTCTTTGGATTGAAGAGGGCACATAAATACAAACCAAAGAAATGAATAATCTATTCAATGTAATAATATCAGAAATTTTCCCAAACCTGAAGAATGAAATAAATGGAAAAATCAAATAAAAGAGACTTAGAGGACACCAAACATACAAAATTACAACAGAGTCACACCTAGGCACATTAAAATGCAAATGCCCAGCATACAAAGTAAATTTAAATTTACAGAATTTTAAACGCTGTGAGAAAAAATACCAAATTATATATAGGGAGAAATCAATACAGATATCAGCAGATTTCTCAGCCCAGATCCTAAAGGTTAGAAGGGCCTGGAACAACATATTTCAAGCTCTGAAAGAACATGGATGCCAACCAAGACTCTTATATCCAACAAAATTAGCCTTCAGATTTGATGACCAAATAAAATCCTTCCATGATTAAAAAGTTAAAAGAATTTACAAATAGAAAGCCTGCACTAGAGAACAGTCTCAGCAAAATATTCCATGAGAAGGAAATAAAGAACAACAATGGAAGTCAGCAAAGGGAGGAACTACCCTAAAGGAAAAGCCAATCAAAGGAGAAACCAAGTCAAGTTAAAAACCAAAATAAGCCAAAATGACCAGGAACAAAAATCATATCTCAGTACTAACCCTGAAAATTAATGGCCTAAAATCATTAATCAAAAGACACAGATTGACAGATTGGAATAAAAACAAGACCCAACAATATGCTGCCTTCAAAAGACTCATCTCTTAAGAAAAGACATCCACAGACTGAAGGTGAAAGGATGGGAAAAAAATATCATGTACATGGACTCAATAAAAAATCAAGGATTTTTATCCTCATATCAGATAAAGTGGACTTCAAACCTAAGTTAGTCAGAAGGGATAAGGAAGGACACTTTATACTGCTTAAGGGAATCATAAATATTTATGATCCAAACAATGGAGCATCTATGTACATGAAATAAACCCTTCTCAATTTCAGGAATCAAATAGACCACAACACAATAATACTAGGTGACTTTAACACACTTCTCTCACCATTGGACAAATCTTTCAAACAAAAATGGAAAACGAAACCATTGAACTCAATAATACAATCAATAATTTAGACTTAACAGACATATACAGAATATTCCATCTATCAACGAGCAAATACACTTTTTTTCTCAACAGCACATGGATCTTTCTCTAATATAGACCATATGTTATGCCACAAAGTAACTCTTAGTAAATACAAAAAATAGAGATACTACAATGCATTCAATCAGATATAGTGGAATGAAATTAGAAATCAATGATAAAATAAAAAATACAAACTACTCCAACACCTGGAGACTAAATAATATGCTATTGAACGATACATGGATAGCAGAAGACATCAGGGAGGAGATAAAAAAAATTCTTAGAGGTAAATGAGAACACAGATATAACATATTAAAATCTCTGGTACACTATGAAAGCAGTGCCTTGCAAATATAAGGACTGGGTTCAATCCCTGGCACTGCAAAAAAATAAATAAATAAAAACAAAAGAATGAAAAATCAACAAATAAATAACCTAACATTACATCTCAAAGCCCTAGAAAAAGAAGAATGGAACAATATCAAAAGTAGTAGAAGACAGGAAGTAATTAAAATCAGAGCTGAAATCAATGAAATTGAAACAAAATAAAAAATTCAAAAATTTGACAAAACAAAAAGTTGGTTCTTTGCAACAATAAACAAAATTGATAAACCCTTAGTCACAATAACAAACGGGAGAGATAAACTCAAATTATTAAAATTAGTGATGAAAAAGAAAATATCATGACAGACACTACTGAAATATAAAACATAATCAGAAGCTATTTTGAAAATCTATACTCCAATAAAATAGAAAATCTCAAAGACACTGACAAACTTCTAGAGGCATACAATCCACCCAAGAAGAATCAGGAGGATATACACAATTTAAACAGCTCAATTTCAAGCAATGAAATACAAGACACCATCAAAAGTCTACCAACCAAGAAAAGCCCAGAATCAGAGGGATTCTCATCTGAGTTCTACAAGACCTTCAATGAAGAACTAATTCCAATATGTCTCAAAGTATTCCATGAAATAGAAAAGGATGGAACCCTTCCAACCTCATTTTATTAAGCTAGTATCACCCTGATACCAAAACAAGACAAGTACACATCAAGGAAAGAAAAATTCAGACCAATATCCCTGATGAACATTGATGCAAGAATTCTAACAAAATTCTAGCAAATCACATACAAAAACATACCAAAAAGATAGTGCACCATGATCAAGTGGGGTTCATCCCAGGGATTCAAGGTTGGTTCAACTTCTGGAAAGCAATAAATGTAATTCATCACATTAGTAGACTTAAAGACAAGAATCACATGATAATCTCAATAGAAGAAAAAATTCATTTGATAAAATATAGTAACCCTTTATGCTGAAGAATTTAGAAAAAAATAGGGATAGTAGGACATTTCTTAACATTGTAAAGTCTATCTATGTTAAACCCAAAAGCACTATATAGATTAAAATCCCAATGACATACCTCATAGAAATAGAGAAAGGAATCATGAGATTCATTTGGAAAAACAAGAGACCCAGAATAGCCAAAACAGTCCTTAGCAAGAAGAGGGAAGCAGGAGGTGTCACAATATGAGAACTTAATCTATACTACAGAGCAATACTAACAAAAACAGCATGCTACTGGCACCAAAATAGACCAGTAGAACAAAGGTATTGAATAGTGGACACAGAGACAAACTCACATAAATACAGTTATCTCACACTAGACAAAGGTACCAAAAATATACATTGGAGAAAAGATAGCCTTTTCAACAAATGGTGCTGGGAAAACTGGAAATCCGTATGTGGCAAAATGAAACTAAACCCCTATCTCTCATCTAGCACAAAACTCAACTCAAAATGGATCAAGGACCTAGAAATTAGCCCACAGACCCTGCACCAAATAGAAAAAGAGTAGGCCCAAATCTTCATTATGTTAGCTTAGGACCAGACTTCCTTAACATGACTCCCAAAGCACCACATAAAGCAAGAATCAATAAATGGGATGAATTCAAACTAAAAAGCTATTTCTCAGCAAGGGAAACAATCAACAATGTGAAGAGACAGCCTACAGAGTGGAAGAAAATCTTTACCATGTGCACTTCAGATGAAGCACTAATCTCCAGAATTTATAAAGAACTCAAAAAATTTAACACCAAAAATGCAAATAACCCAATCAATAAATGGTCTAAGGAACTGAGCAGACACTTCACAGATGAAGATATACAATTGATCAACAAATATATGAAAAACTGTTCATCATCTCTAGCAACTAGAGAAATACAAATCAAAACTACTCCAAGATTTCATCTCACTCCAGCTAGAATGGTTATTATCAAGAATATAAGCAACAATAGGTTTTGGGGAGGATGTGGGGGAAAAGGTACACTCATATTGCTGGTGAGATTGCAAACTGGTGCAGCCACTCTGGAAAGCAGTATAGAGATTCCTTACAAAACTTGACCCAGCTTTCCCACCCCTTGGCTATACCCAAAGGTCTTAAAATCAGCATACTACAGTGATTTAGGCACATCGATGTTTATAGCAGCTCAATTCACAATAGCTAGATTGTGGAACCAAGCTTGATGCCCTTCAATAGATGAATGGATAAAGAAACTATGGTATATAAACACAATGGAATATCATTCATCCATAAAGAAGAATAAAATTATAGCATTTGCAGGTAAATGGATGATGTTGGAAAATAGCATGCTAAGCAAGATAATCCGCCCACCCCTCAAAAAAAGAAAGGCCAAATGTTTTTCTGACAAGTAGATGCTGATACATAACAGGAGGATGGGGGTGGGTAAGAGAATAATGGAGTAACTATGGATTGTGCCCAGGGGACAGGAGGGACAGAGCGAGGGAAAGATGGTGGAATGAGACAAACATCATTAACCTATGTACTTGTAAGATTGCACAAATGGTGTGATTCTACATTGTGTACAACCAGAAAAATGAAAAGTTGTACCCCATTTGTATACAATGAATCAAAATGCATTCAGCTGTCATGTATAACTAAATACAATAATAATTTTTTTTTTTTAAAAAAAAGAGGGCTGGGAGTATAGCTCACTTGGTAAAGTGTATACCTTGCATGCCCAAGGCCCTGGGTTCAATCCCCAACACAATGAGGAGGAGGTGGAGGAGGAGGAGGAG
>JAJEJO010050634.1:0-22147 GCA_020662805.1 Glaucomys volans | reverse complement strand
AGGAGGAGGAGAGAAAAGAGGAGGAGGAGGAGGAGGAGGAGGAGGAGGAGGAAGGGAACAAGGAAGGAAGGAAGGATGGATGGAAGGGAGGAAGGGAGGGAGAGAGAGAGGGAGAGAGGGAGGGAGGAAGGAAAGAAATGGAGAAAAAATTTCAAAAACCTTAACACCAAAAAAAAACCCAATATATAGACTCACACCAGTTGTGTGGTCATATATGTACTTAGGGTAATAATAATACCTGATTATTCTACTACCCTTCCTACCTTATAGCCCCTCCTCTCCTTTCACTCCCCTCTACCTAGTCCAAAGTAGGAATGGGCTAAGGAACTGAACAAACATTTCACAGAAGAAGAAATACAATGGATCAACAAATATATGAAAAAATGTTCAACATCTCTAGGAATTCAAGATATGCAAATCAAAACTACTCTTAAGATTTCATCTCACTCCAGTCAGAATGGCAATTATTAAGAATATAAGCAACAATAAATGTTGTCAAGGATGTGGGGGAAAAGGTATACTCATACATTGCTGGTGGGACTGCCCATTGGTGCAAACATTATGGAAAGCAGTATGGAGATTCCTCAGAAAACTGGGAATGGAACCACCATTTGACCCAGCTATCCCATTCCTCTGTTGATACCCAAAAGACTTAAAATCAGCATACTACGGTGAAGCAGTCACATCAATATTTATAGCAACTCAATTCATAATAACCAAACTATGGAATGAAATGACAGGCCCTTCAACAGATGAATGAATTTTTTAAAGAGTGGCACATAAACACAATGAAATGAAATTATGGCATTTTCCAGTAAATGGATGGAGCTAGAGAATATTATGCGAAGTGAATTAAGCCAATCCCAAAAAAACAAAAGTCAAAAGTTTTCTCTGATATGTGGATGCTATTTCACAATAAGGGGGCAATAATGAAGAATAGAGTTACCTTGGACTAGGTAGAGGGGAGTGAAGGGAGAGGAGGGGCTATAAGGAAGGAAGCATAGTAGAATGAATCAGGTATTATTACCATAAGTACAAATATGACCACACAACTGGTGTGAGTCTATATATATCATGTACAACCAGAAGAATGAGAAATTATACTCCATTGACGTCATGATGTGTCAAAGTGCATTCTACTGTCATATATAATTAATTAGAACAAATTTTTTTAAAGACAAAACAAAAAACAGGAGACAAAGTAATCTAAGCCAAAAATCTATTCTGGAGACACCATAATACCTGTCTTCAAATTATACTACAGAACTATAGTAACAAAAATTGCATGTTACTGGCATGAAAACAGACACATAAACCAATGGTACAAGAACAGAAGAAACAGAGATGAAATCACACATCTACAGTCATTTGATCCTTGACAAAGGTGCCAAAAGGATACATTAGAGAAAAGACAACCTTTTTACCACATAGTGCTAAGGAAACTGGTCATCCATATGTAGAAAAATGCAACTAGTCATCATGCCACAGTGAACCTGCATACTCAGGTTTGCAGCTGCATAATTCAAAATAGCAAAACTATGAAACCAGCCTAATTATCCATCAATGGATAAATGAATAAAGAAAATGTGGTATATATACACAATAGAATTTTTTTCAGCTATAAAGAAAAATGAAATCATGCTATTTGCACAGAAATGGACAGAACTGGAGACCTAATGTTAAGTGAAATAAGTCAAACTCAGAAGGTCAAGGTACATATGTTTTCTTTCATATATGAAAGCTAGAGAGGAAAAAGGGAAAAATCAAATTGCCCTAAAAATCAAAGGGAGATCAGTAGAGTAAAGGGATAAGGGATAGGAGGAGGAGAGGGAAAAGGGAAGTTCTAGGAAGTGATATAGCCTAATTTTATTGTTATAATTTTTGCACGTAGGAATACATAGCAACAAAACCCATCATTATGTACAAATATAATGCATCAGTTAAAAAAAGTGGTAAAATGAAATAAAAAGGAATTCATATTGGAAATAAAGAAGTGATATTATTTCTGTTGGCTAATGTGATCTTATAAAAAGAAAACATTAAATATCCCAATTAAAAAATGGTTAGAACTCATAGAGAAATTCAGTACAAAATCAACAAATGAAAATTAGTAGCATTTCTATATATTAACAATGAACTAGGGGAAGAAAAAAATAAGGAAATAGTTCTGTTATCCATCACAGCAGAAAATATTTAGGAATAATTTAACCAGGAGTACAAGATCTCAATACTAAAGAATATGAAACACTGATGAAAGAAACTGAAGAAGACACAAGTAAATGAAAAATGCCATATAGTCATGGATGAGAAGAATTAATATTATGGCCATGATCTTGCTACACAAAATAATATAGAAATTCAGTGAAATCTCTAAAATAATTTCAGTCATTTTTCACAAAGATAGAAAAACTATCAAAAATTTGTATGGAACCCAACAAGACTTCAGAGTGAAAGTACTCCTGAGGGGAAAAAAAAGGAATAAAGTTGAAGAATTAGCACTCCCAGGATTTGAAATATTTTACAAAGCTACAGTAATCAAAGCACCATAGTACTGCCAGAAAACACATATATCAATCAACAGAACAGAAAAGAAGTCCCAGAAATACACCCAAGTATTTTTGAACAATTTGTTTTTTGTAAATGGTGTCAAGAACATACAATGAGGAAAGATCAGTTTCTCCCCATAAAGTTTTGGGAAAACTGGATTTGCACATGCAAAAGAATGAAACTTAACCATTATTTCACACCATATAAAAAATAAACTCAAACTGGAATAAAGACTAACTAAAATCAAAAAATTATAAAAATATTAGAAGAAAACAATGGTGAAAAATGTTGACATTGTTCTTTGCAAAGACTTTGTGGCCCTGAGCTACAAGCACAGATAGCAACAGCCGAACTAGACAAGTGGGATTATCTCAAGGGACAAAGTTCTGCACGTGAAGCAAATAGACAAAAGAGAGAAAAGGCAACCCACAAATGAGAGAAAAACTTTTTAGGCATCATAGGATATTAATATACTAAATAAATAAGGAACTGAACCAATCCAAGGGAAAGAAAATGAATAATCTGATTTAAAAATGGACAAAGGATTTGTACCAACATTTCCCAAAAATATTTTAGCATTAATATGTCCAAATCTCAAATCTGGTGCTCTTCCAGTGTTCCCTTTCTTAGGGAATAGGATAACTAAAGATGTACTTATGTAATAATAAGACACATCTGTATTCTTGATATTACCTTTATCCTCAACCCTATTATTTCAACTATTGCCAACTCCTCTAGATTTTATCCCCTAAAGATTTCCTAAAAACATCTATTCTTTTCCATTTTTCGCATGTGCCCTCAAAATCAAAGATATTAATCGCTTACTTGGATTTATTAAACAATCTCTGAAGGACAGCATCTATATTTGTTCATCATCATTAAATTTATTTCCCACATTGATACTATGCTTATACTTATATAATATACATCTTTTCACCACCACTCCATACTCACATACATATTAGTGGATGGATGAAATAGAAGTTTAGTTCTCCATCATGTGAAGTATAAAGCACATGTTCATTACAAAAAGACTATTCAACTTTATTGAAGGATTCCAAATCCTAGATTCCTTCTATCTTATTACTTAAGCATTTTCCAAGTAAACATCTTTTCATGTGTATGTTTTATTTGGGGTCAAGTTTTGAAGGGAAAAGTTCTCAGAGGACTCTGAGTTAGGTGCTTATGATCCAGAAATGTTGGTGATGCATATTGTTTTTGATCTGAAACTCATACAACCACAGTTAAATGCAAAGGGTGACTGTGTTTCTATAAAGACAGTTGATTTGGTGAACAGATAATAGTTTCTTCTCCTGTTCTTCCTCTGGTTGACATTTAGGTGTTAGCCCTCCTTCCCACATATAAAACACTCTTACATCTTCCAAAGAGAATCAAATCCAATTCTCATCTAGTCCCTATGTCAATGAAAACTAGAATCTCCAGGCCATACTCTATTCTCTCCATCAAATCCTACTGTGCCCATCCAATGCCTAGGTACCAAAACTTTCTTTAAAATGTTACTCTTTGTCTCAAAATAAAAAATAAAAGTGGCTAGGGATGTGGCTCAGTTTTAAGTGCCTTTGGTTCAATCTCTGGTATGAAAAAAATAATGTTACTTTTACCACTTGCTCCCATAACACAATTTTGATAGTTATTTATATCATCTTATGGAGTTCAGAAACTTTACAAAGGTATTCAAATTACTTATCAAGTCCCAATAATATGATATAATATCATTATAGAATGGATCAGCATGTTGCTCCACAACATATAAAGAGTATAAAGATTCCTTCATACCTAGAGCAAAACAGCTCAGGGACAAGATCACAAACATGCAATTTGCCTTCCCAGTTGAATATTAAATTCTTCTTCTCCTCATTCATGATCTGAACTGAAAATGAGATATTTCCCATGTGATAAAAACATACCTCATACCAGATATTATATTAAAGTGTCCTAGTAATGGTGGCACTTTTGGAAAAACAATAGTAATAGGACCAACAACATGACTAAGTATGTGGTTGTGTATCATTACTGAACATAGCCTATACGGTTTTGGAAAGACTAGAATGGGATAATACAAAGGGATGTGTGGGAATCAACACTAAGGCATCCCTTGAGACTCTTAAGAATGCTGCCAATCTCTAAAATACTAAAATTATGTGGTCTCTCTCTAAGACACAAACATCTCCAGAGACTAAAGATGTCAGACTCCAAAGACTGACTCTGACTAAAGATGTCAGACTCTCATATAGAAGCCCCCAAAGGACATTTTGATCAAAGTTATTTCCTCTAAAGAACGTTATTTTATTAAAGGTCACCAGAGTTTTCAAGTCCTCTGAATGCAAAAACAAACTGTGACCCAGTACTGTATTTACCAAAAATGCTTTGACTCTCTTGAAAGAACTGGGCTACTTAAGAAATATTAAATCATACCATCTGTGATAAAATAAAAGAGACAGTGTTACTTACACAGCAGACGCTCATGAGTAGCGAAGTTTGCCTCTAACAAACTAACACAAAATCTTGTGTGAGCCTCTCTCAATAAAGGAGTGAAATTTGTTCTCCTTGGATTCTCATTGTTTGTGCTTTCAAGGTCATAGATTTTCCTGCTCTTTAGAATTGCAGCAGCTTGAAAATCAAATCCAAAAATATGAAAGAAATGTTACATAGTATTAAATGTTTGTAGTTTATCATTGCTTTTGGTGTTTTTGGTTTTGTTTTGCTTTTTACAAAGAGGGAAAACAAAGACAAGAATTTTTCTATTAAAAATTTTCCCACAAAATTGTTAGCCTTCTGGTGTTTTGCAGAAGAAATAAATATCTAGATGAACTGAGGGCCATGCAAGAACAAATTAAATTTTCTGAAAATTCAAGGACTTCAGTAAATCACCCCAGTAGAAAGTCATACATAGCCTGGAACTACCCTTTATTGATAAGGCAGAGATTTTTGATCCCTTAACCACACGTGGGAACAGAGAGGGCTGAACAGCATCTCTGTTTGTCTATGCCCAAGAATTCTGCAGGGAAGACATATTGGTGGCTCTTTCCCCACTCTCAAACAATACTCTGGACAGAAGACTCTTTTCTCAGACTCCAGCAGAATTATTCACACACACACCCAACAGCAGGTTGGAGCCTGGCAAGACCAATTTAGGACACATTCACCGAGGTCCTCAATTTCCTATCTATGTCCATATCCTTTTCCTCTCATATCAATGAAAAAAATACTTCTCACTTCATATACTCCTTATCATAGACAAAGAGCTCATCTAATGAACAGAACCACATTTAAAGGTATAAAATTTTGCAACCTAAGTCCTCCGGTTTGGTTCTTTACATATTAAGGAACTGGGTAAAAGAATTCAATACATATTATTTGAATGCAAATTTCTGATTTTGAAATCAGAAGGTGGATTACTTCTTTATCTTTTCACTGATTCCATAAAAATTTTAAATATAAATCCAAATCAATATAAAAACTTATGCCAACAATGAAGTCAAGTGTAGAGTCAGAGAGGCAAGAAAGAAAATTCATATTCTCTTTCTTCTTCAACTCATTACATTTCTCCTTAGTAACCTGAATCCACTCAGGAGATTTCATCTTTTTGGGGGGAGTCCACTCACTTTCAAGAACACCTATGTCCCAAATCTAATTCTATCCTACATACTATTAAAGATTGACAATGTAAAATAAGAAGTTGAATGAAAGTTTCTCATAGTAGAAAACTGCCTCCTTGACCCACAGTTCAGTTCACCCAGTCCCAGAGATCCCGACCACACAGTCAGATCCCGACCACACAGTCAGCAAGGTGTCCCTACTGTAGATGTAAATACAGGGTGGTTCTCAACTGAAGGTTGCTTAGTTAATATTTGTAAAGGTATCAGAAAGTGAAGACTTTCACACTCTCCCTATTATTCTCTTGCTCCTCTCCCACAGACCCACACCCACCCTCTGTTTGTGGCTCTATCTCTGACTTATCTGTCTGACTTGAGGGGAAACAGATGCTGCATAAACTGATTCCTCAAAATTAGGGTGATTTCATCTCCCATCTCCCAGAATCTCTCATGCTGAAGTTTGCTTCAGTATGACATGCTTCAGGTTCTCATTCAAACTTGTCTAGAACTTCTGAAAATATGTTTCTATATCTGGTCTCTTCAGTATGTCCTGGGTCATCTCTCAGGACCTGACTCATCCCTACTGGATTTCGGCTGTTCTCACTGAAAAGTGACTCTTCCAAAAATTCAGTCTAAGAAGAGGAATGAACCAATTATTTCTTATCTTCCACATTCCATCCTTTCTCTCATGAGGTTATAACTTAGCCTGTAGATGACCTGGATCTCTAATGCTAATACCTGGATACTAGTCAGTGAGTTTGTTAACATTCCATGGAATACTTTAGCATGGTCTAACACAACCTAGATAACAGAAGAGGGTTATTAGTATCAATCATTTCCAGTAATGCTTTGAGAAGAATATGAGAATATAAGACAAGAAGGGGTTTGTGTTCTGTTGGATGCAGAGCAAAGATCGCTAATACCAATCCTTTCCCATTAACATTGTCTGATTCTATGTCCTGGGCATGCTACCCAATTTTCCAGCCAGTAAGTGCCTGATACAATTTGTGATTTGTCCTCTCTTGATTGGGATGGCACTTGGCTTCTCTCCAAAGCTCTTTATATTCCCTCAGTTCTCTTTCATATAGTCAACCCTCAGGGTCTCTAATATGTCCTCCACCCACATGTTCTAACCCATCTACTATGATGTAGTTTCCTCATTCCTTGCACAAGTGAGTCTTCAGACTGCTTTCCATCTCTGAAGGAATTTCCAGGTTTTCAACATGTAATGTGAGTACAGGGAGCAGCCTCCAAAGATAAACACATAGGTCTCTTCCCTATGTACCATCTGGGAAAATGTTTGTTTCAAGATTGGAATGGAAGGTGCAGGGCAGAAATTATTACTGTGGAGAGGGCAGAATTTATTCCTCTCCAGACCAGTAATTTGGAATCTAGACAACAACACCCTACTAAGTCTACATAATGGAATAATTGATCCACTGCAGCAGATGCCCACATCCTAATTCCCAGAATCTCAGAATACATTAGGTGACTTGTTAAAAGATAAAATTAGTAACAAGTTGACCCTAAACTACACAGAGTATCTTGAATTATCAGGGTGAGCCCAATGTTAGCTCAAGGAGCCCTTGAGTGGAAGAGGGTAGCAGAAGACTCACAAAGGAAGATGTAATGGCAAAAGACAAGCACAGAGAGATGCTGCCTTTGAAAATGGAGAAATGTGTTCATTAGTCAAAGTGCATGCTCAGCCAGTCTAGAAAAGGAAGAAGAAAATTCCTCTCTACAGAAAAGACTGCAGCCCTGCCACCTCGAGTTCAAGCCCATGAGATTGATATGAGAATTCTGCTCTCCAGAACTGCAATATAATACATTCACGGTACCTGAGATGAAAATTCTGTGATCATTGGTAACATTAGTAACTGAAAAAACACTACCTCACACCTATCATATTTGCCTCTCCCATTTTAAAATCCCCATCTTCTCCAAGGCAATATTTGAAAACCCACGTGTCTGATTCTCCCAGTCAGTGCCATCTTCTGTCTTCCGCTCATAGTATCTCCAGGATCAGAGAGGTGGACAATTTCCCTACTACTGAAGTATCAAATTCTGCTTCTAACAGAGTGACAATTTTAAGGCTGTCTAGCACAGATAGACCAGAAAAGGCAGTCCCCAAAACTAAATGAAAGATAGAACTAAGACATAAAAACACTTAGGTCTACTCCTAAGACTGTTTTAATAAAAAGTGAAGTACTGGCTTTTTCATACCCAAGAAAACATAAAAAGAAACTTGCTAACACTAGAAATTAATTTCCATTGTTGAATGAATACAAAGATGTTTTCCCCATTGACTATGGAAGTGTCTGTGTTCCATTTGGGAGATCCAAGAATGACAGTCCTGCTTCATATAGTTCTGGGTGAAGGAGGCATATAGCATGTAACAACACTCTGATCTCCAGGTCATGCCATAAGTTAGAAGAGGCGGAGGAGACGATGGTGAGTAGAGAAAGGAAGCATGTCCCAGTGCTTCTTCAGCACCAGATTTACAAAGTAGGAAGACCGCCTCTCAGTGAGGTAACTAAGGAAACTCACTGAAACTTAATACTAAACTGTTTTTTAAAAAATCATAGGGCAACAGGAAGTCAGTAACTTGAACATAAGAAACAAAACCTTAGAGACACACCAGCTCCAGTCACCAGCATGGCAGCTGAGCAAGGCAGGGAGGGCAGACAAAACAGATCATGGCCAGCAAATAAAGGAATTTAAATATAAAGAAAAATTGGCTTAGGGAAACCTGTGATTTATGGAGGAAGGCTGATTTTAATGGACATGGAGTTAATAGGGAAACCACCTCAGTGGAAGTAAATTCAAAGTCCTTCCCAGGGGCAGCATGGAAAGCCCTCCAGTAGCACAGTGCAGAAGGCCCGTCCATGTTGGGGCAGGCCCAAAATGGCTACAGTTGGGCTCCCTGGCCAAGGCTTCCGACAGGCTATGTGACAATTTTAGTGGGTCACTGAGACCATGAATCAGCTTTGTTATGGTTAGTATGTAGTCAAGGTCAGAACCAGATGTACTCAAGGTCATAAACATTTGCTTGTAAGCATGTGCCCTCTATGTAACCTGTTGACAGTGTGCCTTCTTTGTTTGGCCTGCATATAAAAAGGGTTGATGGAAATGTCTCTCAACCTAGCTAGGGTCTACTGCCACATCCAACTAAAAGATAATCAATATTCCCACAGTGACTCATATCTGCTTTCAATTGCCCAATCCCTGGAATCCCTGAACCTTGCTTCCAAAGGCCTGAGCCTCACCCTCAGTCTGACAGCCTTCCACAGGAATGTTGGCGAAAGTGCTCTGCAGGCATGGAAGACACTGGCAGGTGAGGAAAACACTGCCAGGTGCTGGAAGCTGTCCCCCATGAAGCTTACACAGCTGCAAACAGAGACAGGGAATTGGGAACTCATAAAGGAAGTTACCAGTATTCAATAAAAAATTTTCCCAGAGGGCTTCTGAACCACAGAGACTGAAATAGGCACAAAGAACATTTTATTTAGACTGTTCAGCCTCTGGATCCCAGAGGAGAAAAATCCCATAATTGCTGGCCTCACATAAGAGCTATTACAAAGACTCACTGTGGCCACACAAGCTTGCTTGCATTCCAGGGCATACACACACACACACACACACACACACGCACGTGCATGCACATGTACACACACACAATGCAATGAAGAGTTGGTTCTTTGAAAATATAAATAAAATTGATAATCTTTGGCCAAAACAACCAAAAGAGGGCTAAAGTTGTGGCTTGGTGGTAGAGTGCTTGCCTGTCATGTGTGAGGCACTGGGTTCAATTCTCAGCACCACATATACAGGAATTGAATAAAATAAAGGTTCACAAACAATTAAAAAATTTTTAAAAAAAATAACCAAAAGAAAGAGAAGGCCCAAATCAATGAAATTAGAGATGAAAAAGGAAATATTACCACAGACCCTTCTGAAATCCAGAGGATCATCAGAAACTATTTTGAAAACTGATACTCTAATAAACTTGAAAATGTAGAAGATATTAAAAATTTTCTAGACACATGTGACCTGCCCAGATTTAACCAGGAAGATATAGAAAAACTAAACAGACCAATACCATGTAAGGGGCTTTTGTTGAAACACCAATGAAAAGGCTTCCAACAGAGAAAAGCCCAGAACAGGTGGATTCTCAGCCTGAGATCTACCAGGCCTTTAAAGAAGAACTAACACCAATCTTTCTCAAGTTATTCCATGAAATAGAAAGGAAGGGAAAATTCCCAAATCCATTCTGTGAAGCCGAAAAAATTAGTAGAGATTATTATTGAAATGACAAAGGTAAAAAGGTCAAAAAGAGAAGCCTATGTATTGACACGTAGTAATCATGCTGAATCTGCCTGTGTAGAAAACTGTGTGTCTGGCCTCACTAGTAAGGGAAGGAGACAGAAACTTCTAGAGAGATTATGCAACCGAAAAGAGAGAACTGCTCAGATGGGAGCCCAGACAGTTCAAGGCACCAAGCAGACACAGTGAGATCTGGGTTCTGAGGAGACTGGGCTCTAAAGGAACCATGCTTCAATCCACGTTGCCCCACCTTGGGTTCTGGTTAAAGGAATCAGCAAACTGCTGTTTCTTTGGATAAGGTAATTTAAAAAGAAAATGTTGGAGATGAAAAGACGTGAAATCTTTTTTATAATTGTACATGTTGACAAGGCCACAATATAACAGGGGTTATACACGCCAGGAAGAAGGCAGTACAATAAAACACACAGCTTTTCTAGGGAAAAAAATATCAATTTCATTTATTTAACAGGACAGATGTTTAAATAAAATCGCTCTTTTAGGTAATTAACGATTCCACAGAAAAGTGTATTCAGAATTACAGTGCTGAGCAATATCCAAAAGTAAATAAATAAATCAAAAAATAGGAGTAAATCCAAAGATAGAAGTTTCAAAAGAACTCAGAAATCTTTACAAATATAATGCAGAATCATTCAATTATTTTAAGTATATTAATATATTTTATATATTTCAACCAACACAATAAAATGAAAGTTGCTTTTTAATATTACTTTTAAACTACATAGAATTATCCGTTTTAAATTCCTCAAGAAAATGTTTCCATAATTAACAATATTATTTTAACATGCATATTGCTTCTGTATTGATAGACATCTACAAAAATGAGAATTTGAAAAATACATTGCTCAAAAAATATTTAGGAAGGTATAAATATGTTTTAAACTAAGGATTTACACAGGCTGAGTCTTAAAAGAATGTTAAATTCAAGAGTGTAAAATATGTGTATCTGGAAAGAAAAGAGGTCATTCATCTTAGAAAAACTTGGTAATGCAGTGATTTCACTTTCATTTTTGTGTATGGATTTAAAAAAAAACAATTCAGATCTGCTCAAGTGCAATTATTATTATAAATCATAATAACTAAGCAAACATATCTAGCCCAAATTTATCATTCCTTCTTTAAATAATATGTTTTAAGTTCATACTATGTTCCAAAAAATTACAATATATTGTGATTTATTTTTTTAAACTGTAAAACACCAAGAATAAGGAAAGCTTCCTGGACAATATTTATTTCTTCATCACTTTTCTCAGTGCACCTAAAACTTCCTTGTTTCTCAGGCTATAAATAAAGGGGTTTAGCAGGGGAATTATAATGGTGTAGAACAGTGAATACATTTTATTTTGGTATTTATCTGGCCCTGACCCGGGGCGCACATACATGAAGAAGAGAGTGCCATAGAACAAAGAGACAGAGAGCAGGTGGGCCCCGCAGGTGGAGAAGGCTCTGCTTCTGCCCTTCTCAGACTTCTTTTTCAGGATGGCAAAGAGGACACGGGCGTAGGAGACGATGATACTCAGAAGGGAGAACTCTTGTATGGAAGTGGCAAAAATAAAAAGCACTAACGCATTGATAGATGGGTCAGTGCAAGAAATTGTATACAGTGGCAAGATTTCACAGTAGAAATGGTCTATTATGTTGGACCTACAGAAAGTCAATCTATGTAATAATCCTACATGAATTATGGGGTTCAGAAAACCAATTACATATGACATACTTATCAACCAAGTGCAGAGTCTGTTCGACATGACCACTGGGTAAAGCAAGGGATTGCATATGGCTGCATAGCGGTCATAGGCCATCACTGACAGCAGAAAAATTTCTGTGGTTGCACTGTAACAAAAAAAATAATACTGGGTGAAGCATTCAACCAGGGATATCTTATGACTCTTAGATAGAAAGTTGATAAGCATCTTGGGGGTCACAGAGGATGAAGTGCACGCATCAGCCAAGGCTAAACCACTGAGGAATAAGTACATGGGGGTGTGAAGGTGGGGGTCCTTCCAGATGAGAGCAATCAGGCCAAGGTTGCCCACCATGGTGATGAGGTAGATCCCAAGGAACACCAGGAACAGGGGCACCTGCAGCCCTGGACGGTCTGTAAGTCCTGTGAGAACAAACTCAGTCACCTGTGTCTCATTTGTCTCCACCATATCTACTCAGGCTAATCACTGCAATGAGAGAAAACTAAAAATATTAATCAAGCCTTATACAAAATGATAAAGAGTACAATGGGAATTACTTTGTTTCCAATGTAATCTGCTCATGAAAACGAGTATAATGAAATATGAAGTTTCAATGCTTCTCCCTTTAAGAGCACATCTGTATCACATATTTTATATATAATTTTTGAAGTAAGATGCTTTTAATGCATATTGTTACTGAAGGATTGTGGAAGAGGTTGTAAACACTAAGGGATTTGGTCTAATAACTTGTCATTCATACATACCTTAAAATTGAATATATTAACAGTGAAATGTTTTATGGAATTAAGAATAAAAACATGGGGGCTGTAAATATAGCTCAGTTAGTAGAGTGCTTGCCTTGCAAGCACAAGGCCCTGGGTTCAATCCCAGCACCAAAAAAAAGAAAAAAATAAAAAATTGTATTTTATGCTAAAATCTGTGAAAATAAGACTGGTTCAGCATTCACAGGGCTTTATCTCTTTCCAGAAACTCTTCTGTGTTTACTAAACAAAACAAGTGTTTTGTCTTTGGTGTGTTAATGATACATTTCATTCATTCTTTCAAAACATTAATAGGCTGCAAATAAGCAAGCGATTCAAATTCCCTTTTCCGCTATTTTCTGTTAACTTTATGTTACTTAATTTTATATATATTAATATATATTAATTTTAATTATATTACATATTTAATTATATATTATGTTAATATATAATATATATATAAAAATTACCTCAAAATCATCCAAAAGTCAATATATGATTATAAATGCCTCAAAGGTTTCCATATTTCTATTATACTCTTTTTAATAGTTTTCTGCCAATATTTTTCATACATGGACACAACAATTCATTTATTTAATCAACAAATATTTAGTAGCTCTGAAATTGGAGCTTGACATTTTAGCTTGGGTACACATAGACCTGTAACTCTTGTGTTACTCTTGTGATGCTAAAAGAAGCCCTCTTCCCCACCAGGTTGCCATGTCCAGACATCCTGTAAAGAAATTCTGGAGCCCACTGCAGCAGGAAGAGGGTCTCAGATTCAAGGATTATTCTGTTACAATTACGCCGACAAAAAAAAAATAATGTTTAACCAAATGTGACAAATTTTTAGAAGCTTCTCAGTCTTGATTCCAACCTGGTTTTACAGTTTACATCTGTAATTCTTTAGATTTTCTAAGGTACATTTCCACTCACAGTCTGTGAAACATGATTTTCATTGCTATTCAGTAGACAGCAAAGAAAATTGGTGGGCTGGGGATATAGCTCAGTTGGTAGAGTGCTTGCCTTACAAGCACAAGGCCCTGGGTTCGAATCCCCAACACCAAAAAAATTAAAGCAAAACCAAAGAAAATTGGTAAAACATACACCTGGGCATGGAGGCACATGCCTGTAATCCCAGCAACTTGAGAGGCTGAGGCAGGAGGATCTCGAGTTCAAAGTCAGCCTCAGCAACAGTGAGGCACTAAGCAACTCAGTGAGACCTTTTTTCTAAGTAAAATACAAAATAGGCGTGGGGATGTGGCTCAGTGGTTGATTGTCCCTGAGTTGAATCCTGGTACCCCCCTCAAAAAAGAAAGAAAACTGGTAAAATACACAGACTCAAAAATCCAATCACAAGTTCTAATTTTCATTCCATAAATATGTAGCTGTTCATGAGAAATTCGTGGTAAAGAAATGATACAACTTTATGTGGGAAAAAAATAGCAATGAAATAAAGCAGAGCATTCTCACCTAATTCCTATGAGATGTGTGGACACCATAAGATTTAAAATTTCACGAAGAACTTTTAAGGTGCAAGAACAAAGATATCAAAGACAATTGTTCCTCCCTTGTTACTTTTCTTTCATAAATGCCACTTGTATGATCTGATATTTATTTATTTCCATCTTCAACCCTGTTTGTGATTTTAATGCTGGAAGTCCCTAAATGCCACCAAAAGATTCCCTGTAGGATAAGGTCAATCTACTGGGCATTGTAGACTAATCAACAAACAACTTCTGATGTACACATTACCCATTCCCAAATATTATTTTTACAGCTATATTTATCTCTTCTGAAAACAAAAGCATTACAGATTAATTGTAGAAAAATTGAACACATAGAAAAGAACAAAGAAAACAAAATGCTATAATCTCACTAATCACAGACAAATATAATTAACTCTTTGGTATATATTTTTCCCGCTTTTTACCCATGTATGTATTTGTATTTACATTTACATATGCTTTTAAAAACAATGACACTACTATAGGTAATTTTTTCATAAAATATTTTAAATTACTAATATAACATTTATATCTTTACATCATTAATTTTTGTATCTTTACCTCTGTGTGTATGTTTCAACTAGACAAGAAATACCATTTTTTTTCAAAGCAGCAAACTTTTACTGAGTGGTATAAAAAAATGGTGTAGTGTATGAAAATCCGTAATTTTACTATTTGGGAGACCTGGCTCAAGTATTAGTTTTCACAACTTAATATATAAATTTAATGCAATTCCAAACAAAATGACAAGGAAATAATTTACTAGAAAATACAAATTTATCTGAAAGAGCAGATGGGTTCAAAAGCAGCCAAATGATTTCTTAGAAAAAAAGAAGCAGTTGTTCCATGCAAGATACTGTGATATGTCATAAAGTTAGTTTTAATAATTGGAAGTGTGCTTTACGTCATCAAGGAACACAACAGCTGTAAATTCATTAATATTTGATTGTCTGCTTCTAGACATCGCAAAGTTGAGTAAGAGTATAGACTTTAGAATGGGCAGGCTTGAGGGCTTTGTTTTAAGAATTGGGAAATAAATTTAATTCCCTAAAACTTGCTTTTCTGATTTATTAAATAAATAACAATAATAATAACATTAACATACACTTTCAAGGTTGTTACAAGAGTCACATAAGAGGATGAATGTCCAATTCTTACCCACTTACTTGACAGATGATAAGGGTCATAAAAGGGGTGAATTTAATTATTTTTAGTTGTTTTAGATATTCATAAGGAAATCTGCTAAGCTCCTTTTTGAGGGAATAGGGTATTAAGTGAGGATTGACAAAAGTGCAGTTCTACTACCCATTCATGACAGTAGTGATTTAACCCTATACATAAAATGACTTACATCCAGCTGATAGTGACTTATGTGGAAAAAACCTGACACACATTCAAGAAGGAAAAAAAGCTATATATACAGTATGTTTTAAAAACAAGGATTTTTATATTTTAATAAAAATTACTTTGTGACATTTCATAACTAAATACTTCAGGTGCATCTTTAAAACACAAGGACAGTGTTCTTCCTAACAAAATATCATTTTGACATCTGACAAAATTAACTCTAATCTCTTAATACCATCTTTAAAGTATTTTATATTCATAGTTCTTCATGTGTTGCCAAATTATATTTTAGAGTCCTGCATTTGTTTGCATTTTCTGTCGAGATGATTTTCAATCCAGAATACTTTAATTTCTTTGCCCTTCTTTTTCCTCTTTTTTCTTTTCTTTCTTTTTTATGGCAATGACTTTTTAGAGAATGGGTCAATTGTCCCATTGTCTTGAGGAATTTTCATATATTCTGAATTCACCTAATTGCCATTACTTAGCTTGTTTTCCTATTTTCTGTACTTTTCTATTCCCAGTGGAAATTACATGCAAAGTCTTGATTAAATATTTTTGGCAAGAATACTCCTTCATATATTTATCACATCTGAAAGCACATACAGCCTGCTAGTCCCAGGGTGAGTGAAGCTCAGTATGATCTCTGGGTAAAAGTGGGAATAGACAGATCTCACAGCTCTAAATTTGTGCTTTTTCCCTTACATTTAGCAAATAATAAGTGACATGATGCTTGGGTACCTTCTGAATATCCAGGACTCCATCAATTTTTTATTGAGTTAGGAATCTCAGATCATTTTTTTTTTGTCATGGTAAGACATTTTAAGGGCATAAAAACAGTTACAATGGAAAGGAACTCTAACTATCCTTCTGCTCTCCCCAATAAAGATAACTACAAGTTTCCTGGGTCACTTTACACAAGAATATATCTATATCCAAATTGACAGACCTGTTTGTTTTATCACTTTTTTTTCACCATTTTACCATTACAAAAAAGTGCTTTATTAAATATCCCAGTACATAGATCACTTTATAGTTTGTAGAATAAAATTTAAGAAGTAAATTGCAGGGAGAAAACATATGTACATTTTCACTTATTTTATAGTTATTTCCATATTATTCCCTGGTTAATAATCCCATCAGCACTTTATTAAAGGGTCTAATTTCCCTCACTCTCACCAATGCAAAGTGTTATCAAACATTTTCCTCTTTTCCAATCTGATAGATGAAAGTCATATCTTATTTTGGGTGAAGTTCAACGATTTTATATACTTAAGAACAGCATGTATTTCCTTTCCTATGAATTGTATATCCTTTTTTAATTTATTTAATTTTGATTCATTGAACACAAATGGAGTACAGCTATTGTTTCTCTGGTTGTACACAAAGTAGAGTCACACCATCTGTGCATTCATACATGTACATAGGGCAATGATGTCTGAAAATATAGCACCCCTTCATGCTCAAAACTTTAGAAAAAATAGGGATAGTAGGAACATTCCTTAACATTGTAAAGGCTATCTATGCTAAGCCCACAGCTAACATCATTCTAAACGGAGAAAAATTGAAAGCATTCCCCCTGAGAACTGGAACAAGGCAGGGATGCCCTCTTTCACCACTACTATTCAACATTGTCCTTGAAACTCTAGCCAGAGCAATTAGACCAAAGAAATTAGAGGAATACAAATAGGAGAAGAAGAGCTCAAACTATCCCTATTTGCTGATGACATGTTTCTCTATTTAGAAGACCCTAAGAATTCCACTAGAAAACTTCTGGAACTCATAAGTGAATTCAGTAAAGTAGCAGGATATAAAATTAATGCTCATAAATTCAATGCATTTTTATTCGTAAGTGATGCATCCTCTGAGAGAGAAATTAGGAAAACTACCCCATTCACAATAGCCTCAAGAAAAATAAAATACTTGGGAATCAATCTTACAAAAGAAGTGAAAGACCTCTACAATGAGACCTACAAAACACTAAAGAAAGATGTTAAAGAGAATCTGAGAAGATGGAAAGATCTCCCATGTTCTTGGATAGGCAGAATTAATATAGTCAAAATGGCCATACTACCAAAAGCGATACACAAATTCAATGCAATTCCAATTAAAATCCCAATGACAGACCTCATAGAAATAGAGCAAGCAATCATGAAATTCATTTGGAGGAGTAAGAGACCCAGAATAGCTAAAGCAATTCTTAGCAAGAAGAGCGAAGCAGGGGGTTTCACAATACCAGACCTTCAACTATATTACAGAGCAATAGTAACAAAAACAGCATGGTTTTGGTACTAAAATAGACAGATAGATCAATGGTACAGAATAGAGGACACAGAGACAAACCCACATAAATACAGGTATCTCATACTTGACAAAGGACCCCAAAACATACAATGGAGAAAAGATAGCCTCTTCAACAAATGGTGTTGGGAAAACTGGAAATCCATATGCAGCAAAATGAAACTAAACTCATATCTCTCACCCTGTACAAAACTCAACTCAAAATGGATCAAGGACCTAGGAATCAGATCATTCTTGACAGAAACAATTACAGCATTACAAATTTTAAAATAGTAATGTTTTAAATTCTTTTTTTCTACACGATGCTTGGGAATCTTGTGAGTATCCAGAATTCTATCAACCCTTTAGCTAATATTTTTAGTGTATTTTTCTTAATTATGTCATTAGGTATCTTACACTGGTAATTTTTTTAATTCTATCATTTGTTCTACTTGTTTAAGCTGCTGTACTTTTACATAGCAAAAATTGTTTTTAAATTCCAAATATGATGATGGAAGAGGGCCACCAGGAAACCCTCCCCGAAGAATGGATCGAATCAATCATCTTCATGGCCACCTTCCCAATGAGGAAGGTGAACGTCTGCTCTCAAAAGCAGACAACAGATGTGTACATTCATAGCAGAAGGAAACCATCAACAGCAGAGGGCTGACCATGTCAGACAAGTGGATGAGTGTGTCCGTCTAAATAAGGATTGCTCAGTGTCCTCACAGATGAAAGAGGTCATGCTGGGAATTCCCTCTGCAGGGATCTGGCCTGATGGACATGCAATTCCATAAATGCACGTTTGTTGCATTATCTTTTTTGTATGGTTTATTAAAGTATTAATGTAGTTTTAATAAGTAAATATTTTTAGATTGTAAAACTGGTTCCTCATCTTTATACAATTAAATCCCAAAACACTCTAAATCTGAAGAAAATAAAGGTTGTATATTATTAAAAAAAAAAACAGAAAATACGTTTTAAAAAATGACAAAATCTTGAAGCTTTACACACTTTTTTACTTCTTTGATCTTGCCAGAAGTTCCCAGTTGCTTCTCCAAATAACTCAAAGCTCAACTTCCTTTTTGTATGTAGTCAGAATATTAATGATTAGGGAAAGGCTTTTTCAGAAAAGCTTACTCATTCAGTAACAAGTATTTTTGAGTGTCTGTTCTATAGTATGGACCAATCTGGAAATTTATTTTAGGGAAAGAAATGTGCTAATTAAGGTGCAAATCACTCCAAATCCGGTTTGGCTGATAATTTTTTTCTCACACTTTGGAAGAAGTGGATTTTTCTATCTGTCGAAAGATAAAATTATTTCTTTTCAGAAAAAAGGCCATTTGATCCAACTTGCATTTTGAATAGTTTCTGCCAATGAAGGATTTTAGAGATCATGTGAATTCTAGATCACCTCAGCCTAGTTTCTAAAAAACATATTTATAAAAAATAATAGTCATTATTGTAATGTATTTTGTTCTGTTTTCACATTTAGCTTGAAGCAAAATTTATTTATATAAAATAATTTCTCACTATTGCTGACATACAATGATATAATAAAAATAATCCTAGTGTGTTCACATTGACAATCTGTGATAATGTAGTATTAGCTTGGCTCATTGATTTGTCCCTTTATAGATTATGCAACAATAGGAAAGTCATATCTTAGTCTCATAAAAATAAAAACATATTTACATAGTAATTTATATTCTGGAATATACTTCCACATGTATTGAGCCACCTGATCAGCTGAACATGAGAACAAATATATATTATCATCCCCAATTTACATTAAAGAAATGAAGGTACTGTTCTTTTAAATTAGCTTAAAACACTCTTTTTTTTTCTTATTATAGTACTAGCAGATTTACTGGAAGATATTGTGGTATCTTTCAGTCTCAGATGAAATTTCAGAAAATAACAGTTCTTCCAAAAGAATGATGTAAATAAATCTGATGTCATGTGCTTCTTAGCAGGCTGCCTCCCTTAGAAATAAAAATATATATCTATAACCTTCATTCCATTCTTCCAAAGCTGCTGACATGGACAAATGAGATAATTCAGGTAAACATACTCTAAAAGAAAGAAAATAAAACCAAACTGAATCCAAGAACACATCAAAAAACTTTTCACCATGTTCAAGTAAGAATCAATCATCCCAGGGATTCAAGGATGGTACAACATACATAAATCAATAAGTATAATACATCACATCAACAGATTGAAGGACAAAAACCATGTGATCGCCTCAATAGACAAGAAAATAATTTGACAAAAGTCAATATTCTTTTATGAATATTCAATATTTTATTCAATACTTTTATGAATATTTTAGCACTTTTAGCACTTAACAAAGTGGGTATGGAAGAAATGTTCCTCAATGTAATAAAAACTATATATAATAAACCCATCTTACTGAACAGAGAAAAGTTGAAAGCATTCTCTATACAATCTGGAAGAAGAAAATGATGTCACTTTCACTACTTTTATTTAAAATAATACTAGAAGCCTGAGCCAGAGAAATCAGGCAAGAGAAAGAAATCCATTCGGGCTAGAGAAAGGAACCCAAGGCATCCAAATTGGAGAGGCAAATGGTAAATTTTAAATGTTTTCGTAAGACATGATCTTAAGCAGAGAAACCACCAAAAAGTCCACCAAGATTTAATAAGAACTAATAATTTGTCAAAGATTTAAAATACAAACTAAATTTCTTTATCTGCCTTTGTTCCAAGAGTGAATTTTCTGAAAAATAAATCAAGAAAGCCAGCACATTTATAATAACTACTAAGAAATAAAATACCTAGGAATAAATTTATTGAAGGAGGTGAAAAATTCAACAAAACTATAAAATATTGGTTAAATAAGTTAAAGAGGACATGCACACATACACACACAAGTATATCATTTCTCTCTATCTTGACCTGCAAATTTTCTGCTGAGAAATCCACTGATAGCATTACAGTTTTCCTAATATAGAGTCAGTGACTTTTCTCTTCCTTGCTTTTAAGTCTTATTGTCCTTGATCTTTGACAATTTGAATATAATGTGTCAATACAATTTCCTTTAGGTTGATCTTTTTTTGGGTTCTTTTGACCCTGAATCTGGATACATTATCCAACATACCATAATATTTGAGAAGTTTTCAGCCATTATTTCTTTTTTTAATTTATTTTTTATTATTATTTTGATTCATTGTACACAAATGGGGTACAGCTTTCATTTCTCTGGTTGTACATGAAGTAGAGTGACACCATTTGTGAAATCATACATGTACATAGGGTACATAGTGATGTTTGTCTCATTCTATTATCTTTCCATCCCCCCCACCACCTCCCCATTTTCCTCAATACAATCCATCCCTTTTCCATTCTTGTCACCCCTCCCCCTGTTACTTATCATCATTCACTTATCAGAGAAATCATTCAGCCCTTGGTTTGGGGGAATTGACATTTCACTAAGCATGATATTCTCCATTTACCTGAAATGTCATAATTTTATTCTTCTTTTTGGCTGAATAATATTCCATTATGTATATATAGCACAGTTTCTTTATCCATTCATCTATTGAAAGACATCAAGACTGGTCCTACAATCTAGCTATTGTGAATTGAGCTGCTATAAACATTGATATGGCTGCATCACTGTAGTGTCTTGATTTTAAGTCCTTTGGGTATAGGCCAAGGAGTGGGTTAGCTGGGTCAAATGGTGGTTGCATTCTAAGTTTTCTAAGGAATTTCCATACTGCTTTTTGTAGTGACTTCAACAACTTTCAACCCCACCAGGAAAGTATGTGTACCTTTTTCCCCTCATCCTCACCAACACCTATTGTTTCTTGTATTCTTTTTTTAATATACTATAATCATTATATTTATTACATTTATTATAATTGCATAAATAGGAAATGATGAAATTACTCAGATACATAACAAATTTAAAGAGAGAAATAACAGGGATAAATCAGAACTGTATCTTCCCAATTTAAGTATGGAGAAAGAGCAAGTAATTCAGCTAAATAAGCTGAAAATCAAGTTTGGCTTGATTTGGCTCAGAAGACTCATTCCTAA
>JAJEJO010050630.1:0-30790 GCA_020662805.1 Glaucomys volans | reverse complement strand
CGCCGACCCCCCAAACTCACTGTGGGCGGCCTGTCGCTCCCTCCCCTCTTCTCACCTCCCAGCACCACCAGGACGTCTCCTCACGCTGGCAATTAGCAGGAGGGACAGATGGTGGCGGCTTGGTTGGTGTGACGTGCGCCTTCAAACGCACCAGGCTGCCAGGGTGCGGCTCACTCCTCAGCCCGGCTCCATGCGGGGCGTGTGCGCGCGTGTGTGCGTGTGTGCATTTCGCAGGGACGGTGACTGTCTGGCTTTGGTGAGAAGCCCCGAGGCCACCCCAGCAGGGGGAACCCCTGGGACTCAGGGTGGGGCCTGGCACCAGGAGTGGCCGCCTGGGCCCAGCAACTCCTGGACAGGATCAGCTCAGCCCCGGTGGCCGCCACTCCTTGCTCTCTCTCCCGCGAGTCCCTCCCCTCTGGCCTCCCTCACAAGCCTCGGCCTCACAGGCCAGGCAACCAGCTCTGTTTGGCCCACATGGAATTTTTGTAATTCAAAAAAGCTTTCCGTTAGACCAACGGCCGACTTGTGAAGAGCAAGAACTCCCACGGACAGATCCATGCTGTTGGCTCTTCTTTCAGAAGCCGAAGATGTGACTTTTTTTTTTTCTTTCTCCTTATTCCCAAATTATAATAAATAACAACCATAAAGAGCATCGGGATCTAAGCCAGAGAGACTTCTGTGCCCCCCACACGCACGCTCTCCAGATCTCAAACTAAATCAGGTAGGACTAGTTTGTGCTGTGTGCAATAGAAATCCAAAATAGTTGTATCTCAAACTGGACAAAAATGTATTGTCCTTTCTCCTAAGAGTCTCGGGTGGCCTGTCCAAACCTCAGGACCCTCCCTGGCCTCAGGGACTCCCGCTCCTTCCCTCTTGATGTTCTGCTGTGTGTGGTCTTCATTCTCAAGCTTTCCTCAAAGTCTAAGAAGGCTGCTGCAGCTCCAGCCTGCATGTTATATTCCAGCCAGTAGAAGGAGAAGGGAAAGAAGGACACACCCCCTCCTTTAAAGACCCTTCAGGAAGTTGTATAAATCCCCGCTTATATCCCATTGACCAGAACTTCGTCACATGGCCATCCTGCTGCAAGGGTGACTGGGAAATATCATCTTTATCCCCACAAGCCAGGCGGCCAGCTAACTCTCTCGGTAACGACAGGGCGAGTAGCTGTCCTCCGAAACCCTAGGGAGGCGGCTGTTCCAGGTTTCAGACCTTTTCAGAGCCTGGGCTTCTTGAAGCTGGGCCGCCGTGTGGGGAGGAATTTCATCTACGTATTGTGCACATTGCCTGAGGGCAACTTCAGAGGATATTTTTAATAATTTTGCGCATGAAACAAAGTTTCACAGTGTGGCACTTTCCTCTCACGACGTCTTATTGGTGCTCAAGACGTTTCAGATTTCTGAGGTTTCAGATGGGGCCGGGGCGGGGATGGAGGAGGACCCCAGCCTCTTCCCGCCGCTACAAGCCACGCAGGCCAGATCTGGGCTCTATCTGTGCCTCTGCGACCTCCTGGGTAGTCTGCCTACTGCCGAGGTCTTGTAAGGTGGTCCCAGGGGTCCCAGGGGTCTAAATGTGCCTGGTGACATGTGTCCGTTCTTCCCCCAAGGCTCCCATGGCCTCCTCCCTCCCCTCCTTCTGGTCTTGGTTCCAAGGCCACCTCCTCCCTGAAGCCCGCCCTGGACACTGTGCGGGTTAAGGTGTCCGCCCCACCTCCTCCGGGGCCTGCCCATCCCACGACGTCGTCATTTCTCTAAATACACACGCCCTCCCTGACGGCTGCGGTTTATAAAGCTCACTCCGTGTGCCCGCTCTCCCTCGGCGGGGATGTGGGCTCCCCAGTGGGTTTTGCCTATGATCCTCACAGCTGTACCTCTGAGACCCAGGATGGGTCCTGGCACATAGTAGGTGCTCAGTAAAAATATGTCAAAGGAATGAATGAAGAATGACCGGAACGTTCTTCTCTTCCCAGCACCAGTGCGAGAGCCAGAGAGGGAAGCGCGATCCCTTCCACTTTCCGTGTCCCGGTGGCACGGAGCCCAGAGCCCAGCACGCTAAGATAAATACCTGTTACGGTGAACGGGGTCTTGGTGCCAGCAGGACGCCAGGCATTGTGACTTTGTTTTGACAGAGAGGCTGGGGGGAGGCTGGCTGGCTCCTGCCTCCTCTCTGCCGGCCTGGGCGCCCTGGCCTGCCCGTCCCTGCCTCCAGCCCCACGCGGCTCAGGACAGGCAAACCTAATTGGCCTGCCCTACTTTCCACAGGAACCTTGATGGAAGAATTGGCCTGCTTAAGAGTCTTGAGAGGGAGCTGGGCGTCCGCATGGCCATTGCCAGAGCCCAGCTGTTTTTAGCTCGGCTTTGATGAAGCAGCGGGAATCGGGTTCGGCTCTGGGTCACCCACCAGCTGACCTGGTTGGGACAGGCCTCCTGCAGGGCCCCGGGCCCAGCTGCAGCTGGCAGAGAAAGTGAAGGAAGGTTCACTTTAACCCGACTGGACTAATTGGTCCTCCGCTGCATCGTCCCCCGGGTCACCCCAAAGGAGAGAGGCCTCCGGCCTTCTCAGATGATGCGTCCCCTTGATGACTCCCGGGCCACACAGACGGAGGTCCTGCCCTCGCTATTAGCTGTGTGACCTCGGCCAAATTGCTGGCCTCCCTGGGCCTCAGTCTCCTCATCTGTTAAATGAGGCTTGTCTCTGCTCCCCCGGGGTCACAGGGCTGAATGACAATGCGAGTTTCTGCTGTGCCCGTCCTGGGCTTTGAGGATCTTCGCCCTGGCGCTCTCCTTGCAGGAAGCTGGGCTGGAACACGGAGTGGCCGGGGCTCCTGCGGGTCCCTCTCCTTGCCAGCCGCACGGGTGGGCCAGGCTGATCGGCCCCCGGCAGACGAGGCTCTCTGGATGGCAGAGCCGCCCGTCCTTCTGGGGGTCAAGAACCATCTCTGAGCCTCCCTTCTGGTCCTCTCCTCCTGCTCGACTGAGCAGCGTGTCCTCACAATGTTCCGGCCCCTGTCAGGAGGGCGCAGGCGATGGATGCTTCCTGGACTTTGCTTCCAGGGAAACCCGGTCCCCGTAGACAAAGGGGGCCGTGGGCTGGGCTGTGCTCCTGCGGCTGGTGGGGCCCGGGGCCAAGTCCTCGCCTCCATGACCTCAGCGTCCCGCTCATCCTGGTGACTCTTCCCAGCCCAAGGCAGTGTTTCCAGGGCGCTGCCACCGACCCACAGAGGGACCCGCAGGAGCCCCGGCCACTCCGTGTTCCACCCACCCCCAGAAGCATGGGCCTGGGGCCAGGGACCTGGGACCCTGGGTAAGGGCTGCTGAAAGACCATGTCCCAGGCAGCGCGGGGACAGCAGCCACTCGCCTGGCCCCGTTCTGGTACCAGGACGTCCGGGTCACAGCAGAGTCCCTGCCTGTGAGGACCTGGGCTCTGCCTGGGTGCTGTCCTCCTCAGTGGCCAGACAGGGCTCGGCCCTCCCGTGGTGGAGGAGGCGGGCAGCCCTGGGCCTCTTTGGTAAAGGCCAATCCCCTCAGATGGCCCCACAGGCTCCGCCCCCTCGTGCCTTCACAGTGGAGATGGGGTTTCCACGGCTCAATCTGGGGGGTCCCAAACCTTCAGACCAGAGCAGGCGTGCACTTGAACCAGCGCCGGGTGCAGCCCAGCTGCGCCTTAGTGCCCTGAGCCGAATGTTCCTGAGCCTCCGCCTCCTCCCCTGGGCCTCTGCCTCCTCCCCTGGGCATTGGGGCAGCTTTGACACCCACTTCCTAGGGCTGTTGTCAAGACCGAGTCGTGACTTTGTTGACAGATGGAGAAGCCAAGGCCTGGGCCTTAGATACCTCGTCCTAAAGCATCAACTCGGGCACGTTAAAGCGGACTATCTGGCTCACAGGAGGCCGCCCTGGCGTATGGTAGAGGGTTGAATGAGATCCGTTTCTGAAGTGCCTCCTGGCTGGGTGTGGGACACGTGCCGGATTCCCAGCCACTCAGGAGGCTGAGGCAGGAGGATTCCAAGTTTGGAGGCTCGCCTCAGCAACTTAGTGACACCTTGTTAGAAAATTTTTTAAGAAAGGACTGGGGGTGAGGCTGAGCTGAGGGCAGAGAGCCCAGGTTCAACCCCAAGGACCTAAAGGAGTGAATGAGTGAGTGAGCGAGCCAGCGTCTCCCACAAGGTCTTGTACCTGACGCAGCAGGGACAGGGAGTCACTGACGGTTCAGAGATGAGTGAGGCCTGCCTCGCCCCCAGGACCCCCAAGGGCGAGTCTGACCTTGTACACAGCGAGGGCCGGCCAAGGGCACTGGAGGAGGTGGGGGTATCTAGGATGAGGAGGAGCCGGGAGCCACCAGGGTGCCTCCCTCCAGGGCCTCCCCAGTGCTGGCGGGCGGCCTCAGGGGCTTGGTTCTTCTGCCTCCCCTGCCATCCAGGAGAGGAGCAGAGGAGGTTCCTGCCAGGAGACAAGCCAGCTCCGCTCGCCCTCCGCCCTCCCCACTGCTCGCCGCCACCTGGCTTCCTCCATCCGACTTCCCTTTGGCCTGCTGCCCACTCTCTGCCCATCTCTGCCCGAGTCATTTCTAAGGTACAGGTGGCCCACGCCCTGTGCCTGCTGGGCCAGGAGGGCATCCAGGGAAGAAGAGGGAGAAAGGGCCCCCTGAGCCCTGGCCCTCGGCCCTTGCCCAGACCCTGCTGGAGTGAGCAGCCTTCAGTGAGGGGCTTGCCAATCAATCAGGACCTGGAGGAGGAGTGGTTTCCATGGCAGCAGCGAGAGGCTGGGAGAGAGGCCTGTGGGGGGGCCGGGAGCAGGAGGGCCGGGAATTCGGGAGAGGGTCTGCAGGAGGAGGGGAGGAACGGCCAGAATGGGTGGCCAGCCAGAGGCGCAGGGACCAGCCATCCCAAGTCCATCATCCCCAGGGTCCCTGTCACTGACCTCCTGGCCTTAGGAACCCCAGGCTCAGGCTGGGCTCTCTTTAGCTTTTTGCAAGAAAAGGAGAATGGGATTTCCGGGAGCCGAATTCCCACATTTAAACAGGCCCTGGCCAGGTTCCCGCTCACACCCGGGGCCGGAGTCTCTGGAGCACCCCCCCCCCCGGGCAGAAGTAAGGGGTCTGGGTGGCCTCCTCCCTGTTCCCTGGCCTCAGCACCAAGGGCTCCCATGGCCAGGACACAACAGCCAAGGCCTTGCCGTCAGCGCATGGCCGTGCTGGAAGGCTGAAGGGTGGGGAGCCCAGGTCCCTCCAGCCCAGCACAGAAGGTCCCTCGCAGGGTGGAGACCGGAGCTCATGTTTGTGGCAGGGCAGGGCCTGGGATGGGTGCTCTGAGCCTCCCCGGGGGCGAAGGGGGTCCAGAAGGAGGGGCAGGAGGGGAGGGAAGCCCCTGCCCACAGCCGCCTTCTGTCATCCCACCAGTCCTGCGTTTGGGTGGACGCCACGGTCGTTTTGTGCCCATGGAGCCGTTTCGCGATGGACGCCGCTTTCAGGTTGAAAGGGAGTGAAAAATCACACTAATGCCTTTTTAAAGGCCCAGGAAGAGAATTCAGCAGCCTCTGCAAGGGGAGGTGACAAGACTCCGTGCCCAGGGCTCAGACCCCCGGGATGGGCTCTTCCCCAGGCTCTGGGCCCCACCCGGTGCTGCCCAGCCCCGCTGACCCCTTAGGACACCTGAGCCTCTGCCTGGTGTGGCTCGGCCTGCTCAGGTGAGCCACCAGGTGCAGATGCGCCAGAATCTGAACCCGAGCCCCAGACAGGGTGAGGAGTCCAGGGACACCACCCTAGAACATGGCACCTGGGGACGTGGAGACTGGCAGACGCTACAGAGGCCGTACTCATGTCCTCCAGGTGCCCGGAGGCCAGACCGCTGGAGGCCTGCCTGCGCCCCGCCTGGGCCCCCAGCTCCCTCTCCCCTCGGGAAGGGCACGGAGGCACCCGACCTGGTTTCCTGGGTGTGATGCCCCTGGGGTGCTCCTGTGATGTCCCCAAGCACATTAGTAGATTCTTTTCCTTTTTCCTTCTTCCTTTGAGACCAGAGCCTTGCTGTGCCGCTCAGGTTGCTCTGAGCTGCTGGCCTAGGCAATCCTCCTTTCTCAGCCTCCGCCATAGTCGAACCAGAGGAGCGCAGTGCTGGGCCTGCCCTATGTTTTAAGTCCATGTTCCCTTTTCTCCTATTGGCCTGCTGTTGTCACTGTGCTTCAGAGGACCCCAGAGGGTGGGGAGAGCTCTCTCTGTGCCCCAAGAGGGAATGGCTGGTGGAGGCCAGGAGGCTGGGCTGTGGGCTCCCAGCCTGGTGGCACGACTCCCCATTTTCCCCATTTTCCTGGGAGAGTTGGACCTGAACCCTTTGGGTGGCAAAAAGGACACGGGGTGTGTCTGCTCGCAGGGCCCCCAACTCATCGAGAGCGACACAGCTGTGGGTACTGCACACCTACTGTGTGTCCATCCACCAAAGTCACCTGTGGGGGTGGCTCATCGCCCCATCCCGAGCCTGGGATGGACGGCCTGGCCCCTGGCCTTGGGCAAGTCAGGCCCATCCTTTTCCGGTCTTGCCTGCCAATGGTCGGATAGCAACCCATCCTGATCTGCCTGTGGCTGGGACTTCCTGGGACATGGGACTCTCAGTGCTGAAACTGAGACAGCCCTGGACCACCCAGGACCAGCTGGTCGCCCTGGGAGCCAGGCTCCACTGAAGGGCGGATAGTAAAGGAACGAAACTCCTCTATGTCCGTCCTTTGCCCATAAGACAGCCCCACACATGAGGGACAGCTTCACGGTCCCCCTGCTTCTCTGCTCGGTGCTGTGCCCATGTCTCTACCCCCGGTGCCTCTCTAAAGTCTTGCTAGAGGAGAATAAAAGGCTTGACCGGAAAGAGGAGGGGGGACCATTTCTGGCTTCAGACTCTGTCCCTGTGTCCTTGGAGGTGAACCTCCACCCATCACAGGCCAGTGGCCCCGGGCTCATCTGGATGCCCTGGACATGTCCACACCAAGGCCTCCTCTGGAGTCTGGCCTTCCTTCTGAGCTGGGCTCTAATGAGGCCCCACCTCCGACAAGCCAGGAGAGACTGTGGAGGCGTCAGGAGCTGGAGGGCAGGGATGGGCAGGTCCAGGGCGGGTCTCGGAAGGCAGAGGATGAGGCTCAGCATTTACTTAGTGCAGAGGGATGATGGTGGAGGCCTCAGGTTGTCTCCCACCAATTTTGTGGCAGCCCCTGGTGGTGGAAGGACCCGTCGGGTGCTATGAAGTCCGTCCTCAGATCATGTCCACCTGGCAGTACCCGTCAGCACCTGCCAGGCCCCAGACACTCCCCAGCAGCCGCTGAAGCATCACCGTGTTAGAAATCCTCAGGCGATACCCAGACCTGCCAGCTGGCCGGGTGATGCCCATGAACTTCCCGTGTGGAGGTCTGCGTCCTGCACGCTCCTGGGGTCCTCTGCAGAGCCTCCCATCCCAAGGAAAGGCCTGGGGCTGCCCCGCCCTGCCCGGCTCCATCTGCTCTGCCAGCTGCGTAGATGCCCTGGCCAGTGGCACCCCATTCCCCAGCCCTGGGGGTTTGCATGGTCACCCAGGGTGTGTGAGGGTCAAGCATAAAGCCATGAGGACAGCCAGGAACAGGTGCAGAGAGGGCTGGCCCGCAGAGGCATGTCCAGGCCACTGGACCCAAACTCCCAGCCCCAGCCGGGCTCTGCCAGCAGCAGTGTGGGGCGGGGTGCGGGCGCTCCTTCTCACAGACGCCAGCCTTGTCCTAACGTCTTATTAGCAGACACCCCACCGGCACCCAGGCTGCCAGAGGCTGTATGGCCATTTTTGTGAGCTCAGCCCCGCTGCTCTGTGGAGGTCCAGCGGGCGTTCTGCAAATGTTGCCCCCCCATCAGAGGACATGACCCTGAACTTGGAGAGGAGCAGGTGTTTGAGGGACGGAAGAAACAAGGCCAGGGCCACAGGGAAGGAGCAGCCAATGGGGAAGCAAGGTAGAGGCAGGAACGGTCCAATTTCCATGACTTCACACTTGGGATCTCTCCAGCAGGGGCGAGGGACAGCCGGGCTGGCAGGCACTGGGCTAATAAGATGGCGGGGGGTGTGGTTAACCTACTTGCAAGAAAGAGCTCTTCCCGGCCCTCAGAAGCGTTTCCATGCAGACAATGGTTAAACAAATGCAGAGTCTCTCATCTCTTCATTAAAGAGGAGCCTCAAAGGACCCATTGCTACCTGAGTCTTCTCTGCTGGCCCAGAACGAGGTGCTGTGGATATAAATGAAGACGTTTGAATTACAAAATGCTTTTTAAATAGGGTGGATGATACAAGTTCAGGCCTGAAGAGTCTCCTTGTTCAATTGCTGGATTTTGGCAAGAGATGAAGGCCACACGCATTCGCCTCCCTCCATCTGTCCCTTCCTCCCTCCTTCCTGGACGCGGGCCAGGTCTGAGCTCGCAGTCAGACTGCTCGGATTTGATCCTTCAGTGAAGGGAAGCCGGGCGCTGGAGGAGGACGGAGTGATCCTCGTGATCATAAGGTCACTCTGGCAGCAGGATGGGCCCGGCAGGCAAGGGGGCTCAGACAGGGGGTCGGAGGAAGGGATGGAGGCTGGATGGTGGGGATTGAACCCAGGGCCCCCAGTGCTGGGCAAGCACTGTGCCCCGGGCCACATCCCTCCCTGGGTCTTTTTGTCCACAGGACACAGGGCAAGCCTTGCCCTTTGCATGTGAAATGACTGCAGAGGAAGTGGGACTCAGCTGGGGGGGAGGTGACAGGAGAGGCTTGTAGAGGAAGTCTCCCAAGCCCCTCCCCTGAGGCCAGGGGCCCCTAGAAAACAGCTAGCGTGTCCTGAGTTAGGTTGCTCTCCAAGAGAAGTGGCAACGGGCGTCCATGGGTGGCAGGGGTAGCAACTGTTCGAAATGTCCCTCACTGAGAGCAGCCCAAGTGCCCATCAGCAGGGAAGGAGCAAGCTATGGATAAAGGCCACCGGGTGCTCGGACGTCAGGGTAACACTGAGCGGAAGACACTGGTTGAGTTTGGGTCTTCTATGTCCCTCCATGGTCTGTGTGGTAAAGGCCTGGTCCCCAGCTTGGCACTGTCGGGTGATGGGAGGCCTCAGGGAAGGTCTTAGGTCACTGGGGGCATGACTTTGAAGGGGATAGTGGGACCCCAGACCCTTCTTCTTTCACTCCAGGACCACCACGAAGTAAGCCTCTTTGCTCTGCCACCTGATTGGCTTGATACAGGCATAAGAGCAACAGGGCCAACCAACCATGGGATGAAATGAGACTGAGCCA
Source organism: Glaucomys volans (assembly GCA_020662805.1). Lineage (NCBI taxonomy): Eukaryota > Metazoa > Chordata > Mammalia > Rodentia > Sciuridae > Glaucomys > Glaucomys volans. The sequence goes on along the minus strand of JAJEJO010050630.1, from coordinate 21,543 downwards.
AAATAAACGTTTCCTTTTTTAAAAAGTGATTATCTCAGGCATTTTGTTACAGTAATGGAAAGCTAACACAGAAACCAAACAAAAAATTGCATGCACTATGTGATACAATTCATATAACATCCCAGGAAACCTGATCCACAGTGTCAGAAAGCAGATCAGTGGGGGGTGGGGGAGTGGATTACAAAAGGGCAGGGGAAGCTTCCGGGGAGACGGAGTTGTAAAACTCACGAAAGGGGCGGCAGGGACCCGGTGGGTAAAGCTTCCAAAGGCGGCAGCGGGTGAAAAGGAGTGCACTCGCCAGGGTCAGACAAAAGTGGTAGCTTGATTTTATTGGAATGTGTATCCCGGGCAAAATCTCCAGCCCCCCGGGGTGAAAGTCGGGGTGGGAGAGCCAGGAGAAATCTCACGTGGCTTTGGCTGCTCAGGGTTTTTATACAGAGGAAGGGGGGTCAAGGGGTTCTGCCCAGGAAAAGGTGGACCCAAGGTGGACGTCAGGGTCAGCAGGTCTGCCTCATTGGTCACTTCTGGCACAGTGTGTTGCTAGGTGACTGTGCTCCCTCCCCCTGCAGCCGCCCAATACGACCTAACAGGAGTTATTCCTTCTCTTGATTGTGGCAATGGCTCCAATATGTTGGAACTCATCAAATGTTAAATGTTCAGTATGTACACGGTATCGTTTTGTCAATTAGACCCAATGAAACTATAACCAAAATTTAAAACAAAGCAAATAAAAAAGGAAAAGATCCCAGGAGACAGTTAGTGCTGAAGAAAGCTAACCGGATGCACTGCGAACCCCCAAGACCCTGCAAATATGATTGACATGTGTCACCATGACCTTGACACTGGGAAGGTTAATTAATGTCCAGCCTACTACTCAGAAAAGACGGTCATGCCATTTGAACATGAAGTTTGTCCACCTCTTTCCTCAAGGTATGCTCTGCTTCCAACATAGTGCCTAGTCTGTGGTTGGTGATGAATAATTAGTTTAAAGACTATGATCAGGTATTGGTGTCGGGTACTCGGCCCCCGAGAGCCAGGCTTAGTCCAAGTGCACTTGTGTGGTGGTTATTTGTTTAGGTTTTGGTCCTCCACGAAAGTCCAATGCCAGATCTTTCAATTCCCAGAAGCAAGAAAAGTAAATCAAAGACACTTGCCCAGCGTCCCCCAGCTCTACCTGGCTCCCAGGTTCACCAGCGCCAGCCCAGAGAATCCAGGACCCCTCCCAAAGGCAAGAAGGCAAGGCAGTGGCGGGCTGTGCCGCCTGGCGGGGTGTGGAGGCTGCGCTCCTGGCCTGCTCCGCAAGCCAAGGCATCAGTCCTCGCTCTGTGACCCGGGTGGTGTGCCCTCTCTTCTCTGCGCCTCCGTTCCCTCGTCTCTGCGAGGGCGGGCACACTACTGCTATCGCTGTGCTCAGCACGGAGCCCGTGGCCCACAGCCCAGCAGGATGTAGGGTCATAGCTGGGTCCCCTGAGATCCACGAGGTCCTCTCAGGCTCCACCGTGAATCTCTAAGATGCCACCCGAGGCTCTCAGCCCGCATGACAGCTACTGCCACACCGTTTATCAGATAGAGAAACCGAAGCTCAGAGAAGCCAGAGGAACTCGTCCCCCATGACCAGCTGGCCAGTCGCAGGGCCAACGATGTGGCGGAGATCACGGGCACCCACAGCAGGCCAGCCTGGGCGTTGATGTCGGCGTCAGTTCTCAGCAGAAGGTGAACCTTGGCTCTCAGATTCCCCGTGATGTGGGGAGACCAGGCCAGGGCTCCGAGTGCTGGCCAGTGGTTCCCAGGACCTCCTTCTTCCCACGGGAGCCCCGGGCACCTGCTCGCCCTCAGGAGGCTCCCAGCCTGGGACAGTGCACTGTTCCACCGCAGCCTGAGAGGTGCGGCAGAAGCTTCCAGAGAGCTGTGGCCACGGCAGGGCTGAGCTCTGCCCACAGAGGACGGAGCAATCCCGGCAGCCTGCCTGGTGGAGGGAGCCTGGAACGTGGCACCTGCAGAGGTGATGTGACTTTTCTCGGGTCACAAAGCAGGACTGGGACTGAGGTGGGACTCATATGGATCAGACAGCCTTCAGGGTCTGCACCTTTGGCCACCGCGCTGAACTCCTGGGCTTAGAAAGATAGCCGTCTGCTCCCGTGGGGACGAGAAAAGGAAGACGTTTCAAGCAGAGCCAACAGCCCAGGCGGTGGCACGGAGGCCACTGCCAATCCTGCGCCCTGTCCCCCCAGCCTCTCCCTGGCCCAAGGCTCATCCCAGGCAGTGGCGTACAAGAGGCCACAGCAGCACCTGTGCAGAATGTGGATGGCCCCCCTTGCCCCCAGCCCAGGCCCTGCACGCCCCTGCCAGCAGCCCTGGCCTGGCCTCACCTGGACAGACACACAGGCCAGTGGGAAGAGCCAACGGGCCCAGCTTTTCAGAAACACAATTACTCGCCCTTGAGAGACGCTGTCGGTGTTGGTAAACTCCAGCCGCTAAACTGCATTACGCTGGCTCTCCAGAAACCTGTGCAGTTATTAATAGTGTATTGATCGCAGCCCGTTGCTGATGAGAGTGGCCGCCCGCCCCCTGGGGTCCCTGCCGCCTGCGGAAGGCCTTCCAGCAGCATGCAGATCAATGCCACTCAGGCTGGGGAAGGAGGCTCTGGCCACTTAATCCACTTAGGAGGAAGGCGGCGAAGGCAGAATCTCGGGTTTGGACGAGGTGCTGAGAAGAGGCAGATTGGCCCAAATCAAAGCGGGGACCGGCCGAGAGCCGGGAGGACCAGCTCTCCCGTGGGCAGGAGGGGCTGCGCCGGACACTGAGACGGGTGGGTGGAGAGGAAAGGCCGGGGTGCAGGGATCTCTGCTGACGCGCTCCTTTCCCCTGCTTCTCGGACTATCCAAAATCAAAATGTTATCGCAATAGGACGGGCGCTTGGCAGCGAGGGGGCAGGGGAGGAGGCAGCAGAGAGGGCGCAGCGGCGGGAGGTGTGGAAGGAGCCGCTGTGCAGGGCCTGTGGTCCAGGGCGAGGGCTCTGGTCTTTCCCAAGAGCAGAAAGAAGCCTTGGGAGCCTTTAGGGCGAGGAGCTCGCGGACCCTGCTGCATCGGAAGAGATCCAGTTTCGACCTGGAGACGAGCAGGTGCAGAAAACCCCGGCAACCCTCTGCCTCCTGTGCAGGGGAGGAAAGGTGGTGGCAGTTGGGATTTTTTTGGAGGCAGAGCACCAGGACTTGGTGGCTGGCTATATCAGGGCGTGGCTTGGGGGCGTGGCGTGGTTGGGGCCAGGGGCGTGGCTTGGGGGGCTTGGTTTGGGGGCGTGGCTTGGGCGTGGCGCGGTGGGGTGGGGGGCGTGGCTTGGGCGTGGCGCGGTGGGGCCAGGGGCGTGGCTTGGGGCACCCTTGGAGGGGCCATCCTGGAGGGAGGCAGCCCGGCCGGAGGAACAATGGAGCTGTAGAGAGAGTCCAGATGGAAGGCTGTCTCTCCATGAAGCACCGTCCAGGTGTCCCTGAGCTGTCTTCCATGCCACCTGTGCGGTGTCACCTACATGTGTCACCCAAGCATATTGCTTATGCTACTGTCGCCTGAGCATGTCATCAGTGTGGCAATTCCTAAACGTGTCACCTGCGTTGCTATCACAGACACATCTGCGTTTGTCACCATGTGGCAGTTACCTGCACGCGTGCACCGTGTGTCAACTGTGTCATTACCATCTCATGACATCACCTGGGAGCTGCCAGCCTCGCACGTCCCCTGAGCCCCACGAAGCCCTGTCTCCTACTCCGAAAGTCACTCGAGCAGGTTACTTCTCTACCAGACACCCGCGAGTGTCGCCAAAACATGTCACTCTGGGTGACTGTCACTCAGTAACAGTGCCTGCCAGAGAGACGTACTTTTTCAGTCTAACCAAGTTACAAACAAAGAAAATCTTTCCCCAGGGGAGACGAGTCCCCTGCTGTTCCCACTGTCACTGTGCCTTCTTGTGGGAGGATGGGAGGAGCTCCTTGGATGAGAGAGAGCAGGCCTTCCAGGAGAGCAGGTAGACCAGATGTCTGGCCTGATGCATTTTATGCAAATGAGGGGATGTTTATGCTAATTGTGGAAGGGAGGGGCCCCTGGACAGCCCCGCCCCCTGCCCAGGAGGGCGCTGAGCTCTGGTGTGGGGTGACAAGGTGGGGGGTGGGGGACAGGGAGCCCCACGGAACAAGGAGCTGGCAGACAAGGATGGGGGGTGCGTAAAGACAAGAGAAAGTCCCACCGTGAGGCTGGGGTTCACTTGCTCAGCAGAGGCGGGTGGGAGAGGCTCGGCGGGTGGGGAAGACGTCCCTGGGAGCCGGAGAGGGAAGGACTGGGTAAGGGACCTCCTGGGTCTGGGTGGCGAGGCTGGGTCTCGCACCCAGAGCCTGAGCCTGTGGCCAGCGCTGCACCTCCTTCCCTGGGCTCCCTGACCGGGCTGCGGACCAGCGAGCCGGGAGGGCGGGGAAGGGGCTTCCTGCTCTGGCTTCAGGACCCACACTCCTCTAACTTGCCACCAGACAGGCTGTGACTCGCTGGCGGACACCCACGTGTCCCGACAGAAGTGACAGAGCCTCTGCAACTTCAGGTCGAGGCCTCTGCCTGTCACAGTGGTCAGGGCCACTGGCCAGGAAGAGTGCCCTCTACCAGAGGACACTGCACACATCAGGGCCCTCTGTCCACCCGCGGTGTTCTGCTCAGAAGTGCTGGGGCGACAGGCTGTGTCCACCCTAAAGGTGGTCCCGTTACCTCCATTTTAAAAATAGGAACAGAGAGGCTCAGAGAGACCGGCTGCCGTTCCCCAGGCGCCAGGGCGCACGGAAAACAGGGGCGGAATTTGAACCCAGTCCTCTCTGGAACCATCTCGAGCTCTTTTCAGAATAGGAGTCGGGAAAGAAGGGCCTCGCGTGAGTTTTCACGAGGGGAGAGAATCACACGTGGACCCACCTGAGCAGGATCTGACCTGTCGCCCCCGGAGAAAGATCTAGAACCCCAGGACAGCCGGAGGGCCACGCTTACCCGCCGCCTGCCTTTCCACAGTGTGTGAACTGAGAGTGTGCTAACATTTCTGAATCACTGGATGAGAAACAGAAAAGCAGAAGAATGCTCACAGCACGCGAGATGATCCAAATTCAAATTGCAGCGATCATCAATGAAGGCTCGCTGCAGGGCGGCCCGCGGCTGCACGCCACCCGGGCAGCGTGGGAGAGGTGGGCAGAGAGGGAGAGGTGGGCAGAGAGGGAGAGGTGTGCGGGGGCCACGGCGCTCGCTCTCGCCTTTCAGAGGAGGAGTCTGGGGAGGCTTTGGGGACCTCTGCGGTCACAGTCTGCGTGTCGCAGGCCCCAGTGCCACGTGGTTGTGCAGGGTCACCGCTCCCCACCCCCTGTGCACTGGGGACGGGGCCATTGGGACTCCTCTGGCGCCTCAGTTTCTGTTGATGAAATGGGGATCCCGGTCCCTAAGTGGAAGGAGGTCCTAGCAGTATTGCGCCTGTACCACACGCTGGTGGCCACTGTCACCAGCCCAGCAGAGAAATCACCACTCCGAAGCCCCCTGGGCACAGACTGGGCTCCGGCTGAGCACACAGTCCCCACCTCCCCCTCTGCAGCACAGAGCACAGGCCTGCATACAGTCGGTGGCCCATAAGTGTTGCTCCTCCTCCCGGCCTTGCACTCAGGCTGGCGGTTGTTCCGAGGGCTGAGCACAGGCTGCCCGGGAGGGTCGGGCTGGTCTCTTCGATGCCGCCTCCTCCAGCCCAGGATCGGGGTCCTCATCCGTCCTCTGCCTCCCCGCAGGCTGCCGGAGGTCCGGATCTCAGACAATGGTCCCTACGAGTGCCACGTGGGCATCTACGACCGGGCCACCCGGGAGAAGGTGGTCCTGGCTTCAGGGAACATCTTCCTCAACGTCATGGGTGAGTGCAGGGCCCTGGCCCCAGGTCACAGGGAGGAGGGCGTGTGCGTGGGGAGCCCTCAAGGCCACATGCCAAAATGGTCAGGTATGGGATGCTGGGGAGCCACCAGGCATTCCCCCAAGTCCCCTCCTAGGGACGTTTCCTCTCGGCACTAGAACCCCTGAGTCACGGTGCCCTGAGCTGAGCCTCACTCCAGGATCTGCCTGTGCCTGGCACCTGGGGACTCCAGCACGTTGCCCAGAACACAGGCGTCACGGGTGACTGCAGGGGAGGGAGGTGGGGTGGCCGGCTGTCCTGGGCTCTGGACTCCCCGCGTCTGCAAGGTGGGGGGACGGATGCAGCCCAAGGGTCACTCGTGGGGCTCCTGGCTCCAGACTGCGGGCTCGGGAGGTGCTGAGCCTGAGCCTGAGGCAGCAGGATCCCTGGGCGGAGGACGAGAGAGACCAGGGCAGGGCGCCTGCGGGGGACAGTGGGGGTCTCCGGGGGCGGGAGGCAATGCCTCACCACGTGCACCTGACCGAGGGGAGAGGGCTCGGCCCTCCCAGGGCGCCCTCCTGCCCCCCACCGCCCTTCTGGAGGTCAGAGGACCACGCAGAGTTGGAAACGCGCTGGGCTGGGTTGGGGGCCTGTGTCCCTGTCCTCCTTACAAGGCTGGCGTCTGCTCTGGCTCACTGTCCCTGGGCCAGTCTCTCCCCGCCTCGGTTTCCCTGTTTGTGATCCCAGGCTGTTGCCCTGCGGCAGCTCCACGCCCTGGCCAGGAGCAGCCTGGACCAGCAGGCTCTCTGCAGCCAGAACGCTGGGCGCCTGGCCTCCTCTCCGGGTTCCGTGTTCTCGGGTCTTCAAACACTATCTACCAGGCACACAGCCTGCCGTCCTTGGGCCACTGATGGGAGCATGGAGGCCCCTTGGAAGCCCCTGATCTGGGTCCCCCGCGGCAGCGCCGTGCACTCTGGCCTCCTGGTGCAGCCAGGGCATGAGGAGGTGGCCTTGACGGAGGCTCCTTCGTTCTCAGGGCTCAGCCCCGGGGGCCCCACCTGCACCATTGGGCTCCCAGTCTGATGAGACACGTGAACACAATTATTTGTTCATCAGTCATTATTGAACACCTACTATGTGCCAGGTAACGGACACAAAGTTTTTTTAATTGTTTTGTACCGGGGATTAAACTCAGAGGCCCTGAACCACTGAGCCACATCCCCAGTAGGTTTTAGTTTTTATTTTGAGACTGGGTCTTGCTAAGTGCTCAGGGACTTGTAAGTTGCTGAGGCTGGCCTTGAACTTCTGATCCTCCTGCCTCGGCCTCCCAAGCTGCTGGTGTTACAGGCGTTTGCCGCTGTGCTATGCTGTGCCCAGGGGACACAAACTTTTACTAGGACAAAGTTCTGCCCGTAGGGAGTTTGCACTCAGCTCGTGAGACAAGCGTGGAACACGTCCTGAGTGACATTGCAGTGACCGTGATAAATACCAGGAGGAGACTGGCAGGCTGATGTGAAGAGTGCCTGCAGTCGGCTGTGGCTAGTTTGGGGAGGGGACTCAGGCCACTAGGTTAAGTGCTTTTCATGGGTCACGGCATTCAGCCCTCAGGGCCAACCTGGGAATCAGTGCTACTATTAGCCTCATGTTTGCAGATTCGGAAATGGTGGCACAGAGTGAGCAAGCAATTTGTCTAAGGTCACACAGCAGAGACCACAAAATCTTCCCGTGATATCAGCGGGCTCAGGGTTGTCCCAAGGTGCAGAGTAAGGCTGGCCTGCCATAGGAAAGGAAATTCAGGGCATCTAGGGCGGGGTTCTGCCTGGCTACCCTCCACCCTCATGGTCCATCGTGGCCAGAACCCAGGCATCTTGACTCCTGGGCCAGCAGGGCAGATGCTGCAGGTGAGCTTTGCTCAGTGGTGCCTGCGAGCAAGGCCAATCTTCAGAAGCCACCTCCTCCGTGAGGCCCACCTGCCCCACTCTGTCACCAAAACACCCTGAGCACGTCACTCCCCCTCTGTAGCCTCAGTACAAAGTGGGGCTTGGATCAGATAATCCCAATTCCCTCCCAGTTCTGACAAATTTGAGTTTGTTACCTCATCTGCCAAGTGAGAATATGGAGTGAGGCACAGAGAGGTCTTGTGGGGCTGACCAGGTTGCACAGCAGGCCTGATGTCTCTTAGGAGCACGTGTGAGCTTCTGGCTGAGACGGCTCCTTCCCTGTTGCCGACCAGGTTTTCCTGAGTCGCAGCTGAGGAGATGAGGCCCTGGGAGCAGTGGAGCTTGTTCTGGGCTCCAGAGCCCTGTGCTCCGCTCTGTCCGAGTCATGGGACCCCATCCTTCACCCCAGTCCAGAGCAGAAGGGGTCAGGGCAGTGGGGCGGGCAGTGGGGTGACCGAGAGCTGCCCAGGCCAGCTCAGAGGAGTGCAGACTGGCCATGGTGAGGCTCAGCAAGATGATCCATAAGCAGAACATTCTGGACCCAGCACCCGGTGCATTCGGGGTGATCGACAGATAGCATCCCTCATGACAAACGGTGATGGGGACAGGAAACCAGGCCCACCCAGGAGAGGGTTAGAGGTCGTGGGCCACCCACCGCCACCTCCTTCTCCTCCAGACATTTTTCCACAAGAGACATGAGGGTGTGGAGCCCAATGGTGGGACAAGACCCCCACCAAACCTGGAGGCCAGAGGGAGGCGCCCAGGACAGTGGAGGGGGCCTCGGAGGGGCTGGGGGTCTGGGCCCTGGCCACTCGCACCAGTGCCGCCCACCACAGCCACTTCAGAGGCCCAGGCAGTTCCAAACCAGGAGCTGCTGTGATTCCACGCCTGTCACATCCGCCATGTGGTGGAAAGGCATTGGGAGCCTGGAGGTGACACCGAGGGTGGGGGCCGCACACAGCCCTTAAAACGCTCTCCCCCAGCTGCCCATGGATCGTAAGCCGCTTTGCGAGCTGCGTGCTGGGCCCCGCACTCCAGGCCTGTCCCTGCCAAAGTGCTTCTTGGGGTGCGGGTGACTGGCACAGCGGGTCCAGGGGGCACTGTTACCATCAATCAAATGTCACCAGACCCTGCCCCCAAGCTGAGAGCCGTGGCTCCCATGGCTCCTCCAGAAGTGCCTCCCACCACCCGGGGGCCCTTTCAGGCCCAGCTGAGAATGAAGGCCGCCTACCCCGCAGGGCCCTGCACTGACCACAGGCAGTCAGGTGACCTGCACCAGGTGATTCCAGAGGAGGGACAGAGGTCCTGGGAGTGTAAGGGACCAGCCCCGTGAGGACAGAGCTGGGGTCTCATCAGCCTGCCCGATCCAGAGCGGATGCCCCAGCAGCCCCCCTGACTGCAGGGACACCCCCGCGTCAGACCTAAAGGCTATTAGTGATGCAAAGAGCCACTGAGCCCAGGGCGTAGGACAGAGGCCAGCCTGAGCTCCGGCCGGGACACTCGGTGCCAACAGGGTTCTCTGCCCTCGGGGTCTGTCAAAGGCCATGGAGGAGGGAGCACGAGCACCAGGACCCCCTGTCTCTGCCCCAGCCCCCATCTTTTTTCTCATCCACGACCACTCACTTGGCGTCCAGCAGGCCGGCTGCAGGTCCTAGGTGACATGGGCCGTCCAGCACCGACCTCCTTCCAGATATAAAGTGACCTGGGTGCCATGTGCCCAGGCGTCCCGACTCCGATCCTCCTGTGGTGTGCCAGGTGCCCCACACTGGAGTTCAGCAGGAACAAGAGGCAGAGATGCAGGTCCCCGGGACGGTGGCCAGGGAGGCAGGTGACAAGAGGAAAACAGCAGCAGGACCACCAGAGGGCCGTGGGGTGTAGGAAACCAGGTGGTCAGTGGGGCCTCACAGCCTCTTCCTGAGCGCCCCCAGGGGCCAAGCCCGCTTCAGGTCCAGGACCCCAAGGGAGCCAGACGGAGCCCCACCTGGGGACTTGCCTCCCCCCAGGGAGGGGCCCGAGGTGAGACGCAGGAAATGAGCGACTCTGGTGAGTGTGTCCGTCTCCCAGGGCTGCTGGGTCAATGGTAAGTCCATATTAACCTTTTGAGGGACGAGTGACCAGTTCTCCACAGCAGCTGAGCCATCTCACAGTCCCGCCAGTGCTTAGGAGGGTCCCAACTCCCTGCATCCTTGTCAACACTTGCTACTATCCGTCTTTTAAATAGAGCCATCTCTTTAGATGTGAAGGGCTATCACTGTGGTTTTGATTAGCATTTCCCAGTGATCACAGCCAGCGGTCCTGAGCATCTGTCCTGTCCTCCTTGGCCTCTGCCTCTCGTGTGGGGAGACGCCTCTCTACCTCCTTTGTTCATTGTCAGGTGGGTGACATTTGATCACTGAGTTCTGAGTCGTCTTTACCGGATCCAGAGGCAGGTCCCCTGACCGATGTTTGATTCACGTGTTTCCCTCCCACTCTGCGGGTTTCCGGTTGGCTTTCTTGGCGGCCTCCTTGGAAGGACAGAGGCTTCGATTTCTGTGAAGTCTAGTTTCTCTCTTATCCCTTCTGCTCTAGGGTCGTAGTTAAGGGGATTTTCTAACCCAACGCCACACCCGCTGCTGCCATCTTCTTCTAGTGGTTTGTGGGGTGTTGGCTCTTAGGCCTGCGGGCAGGGCGCACTTCAGGTGATTTTCACCATTTACACGTGGATATCCGTGGTCCCCACCATTTGCCGAATGTATCGTCCACCCGTCGAGTCCTCAGGCGTCCTTGTTGAAAACCAGTCCACGGAACAGGAGGCTTCGCTGGGGCTTCGCTGGGGCTGGGTCTCCGCTCTCTCCGCTCTCCCTGAGCCGACCTTAGCACAGCTGTGCTGGGAAGAGCCATCTGGCCCTTCTGTGGCCCTTTGCTCCCCGGCTCCGCGACGCTGGGCAATGGGGGCACAGGGAGCTGCCCTGCGGCCAATTTCTCAAATTTTCCCACTGATAAACTCACCTGGGGCTGATGAGGGTCCCCAGAGGGAAAGGGGAGCAGGAGCCCCGTGTTCCCTGTCTGTGAGGCTGGCCAGAAGCTCGGCTTTCCAGGGACACGAACCTTCTAGGACCGTCCAGGGCCAGGTGGTCACACCTGGTTCTCTGGACTCCAACCGAGGGTTCCTCTTCAGAAAAAGCAGCAGATTCCCAGGGCCGGAAATCGGGGCGTTAAGAGCCCCCCCTTGACTTGTGAAGGAGAAATGTCTGCCTCGCTGGGCAGTGGGGAGGTCAGGGCTGGGAGCAGACCCTGTCCCCCTCAAAGGCCGCTCAGGGCCAGCACCTGAGCAAAAGAAGCTACACAACACACCTCTGCTTCTCTGCGGGGTGGGTGGGAAGGTGGGGCTGGGTCTGCAGGACCCCTCTCAAGAAGGCTGCATGGCCCGCCCTGCTGGGGCATGTGACCCGTCCAGCGGGCAGGTTTGATCAGTGTCAGTCCCCGGACCCCCAGGTAAGGTTGCTGAAAGCAAGAGTCAGACCGCAGCCCCTCCGCACCCCAGGACGCCTGCTGAGTGCAAGATTACCAGCTGGCCCCCTGTCTGGGAACCCGAGTGGATAAGCCCCCTGCTGGACGCAACTAATTACATTCACTGGCCCCAGGCCACTGCAGTGGCCTCAGACTCCAGGGAGCCAGCCTGGCTGCTGTGACAGGAGCCCTGGGCAGGTTGGGGTTCAGACCAGAGCTCAGGGAAGTCCAGGGGGCACCAGAAGGAGAGGTATGAGCTCAGACCCCACCTCCCACCTCAGAGGCCCCGGGGCCTGAGGACCAAGCAATCGCCCGGCCGGCCCGACTCCACCTCCTCTCCCTTCTGGTCCTCTTCCTACCACCCTGGATGAGGGACGGGCAAGCCACCCATGTCCTCCGAACTAGAAAAGGAGGAGGCTGGATAATCCCCGATTGGAAAATTCTCCCTCTGTTAGGTCGGTCGTAAATAAGGAGTTCAGTTCCTCGGAGGGTTGAGGAATGGCCGGAGGTTCGGGCTTCGGAGTGAGACATAAATTCTCTCCCCAGTCGTGCAACTAATAGTAATAAAAGCAGCTAATGTTAATTGAGCATCTACTACACACCAGCACCTGCCATATCGCTTACAACAGCCCCCAGGTGGGTTCTATGACCACTTTCCCCACTTCACAAGCGGGAAAACTGAGAAGTAAAAACATTGGCCCAAGGACACGGGTCTGTAAGGGGCAGCAGCAGGATGGACACCATGGACCCGACCTCAGCCCTCAGCCTCCTCTCACTGGCACGCAGCCCCTGGCAGGTTCTTGGTCTCCCTGGGCCTCAGTTGCCCCCTCTGCTGGGCTGCAGGGTGACTTCCAGGAGGCTGGCGTCCTAGCTAGGGCAGAGGTGCTGGACACAGAGGCTGCTCCAATCAGAAGCCCGAGGGGGGTATGGGGACCAACAGGAAGGACGCGGACAGATGTGGAGACGCGGTAGGCCCCAGTGCTGGATGGAGAGGCTCCGCTGGGAAGGCCCCGGGGCAACCGCCGCCTGTCACTCAGCAGATAGGAACTGCAGAGAGTGGACCCCAGGGGTGCAGAGCTGGGCCGCGGGCCCAGGACCCCACAGGCCCCCCTGCCAGCCGGAGCCTCTGCAGGGCTGTTGGGCGGGCAGCGGGGCCCAGACAGCTGGCTGAACGCGGCGCCACGAGCTGGCCAGAGCTGAGGCCGAGGCCCAGAGGACTGAGGCCAAGGAGGCCGAGCCCCTCCAGCGGCACGTGGGTGTGCTCTTGAGCGTCTGGAAGCAGCTGGGGACCTGGAGGACGGACGTCCACTCCGCCCGCCTGGCGGAGGTCACCGGCTAAGAGCCAGTTCCGAGAGGGCCAGACAGATGGGTCTGGGGCTCCGAGGAGCACTTTGACGCTAACTGGGTCATCGAGCAAGGACAGCCACTTCCCAGCTTCAGCCCCAATGGTCTAGGCCTGCTGACTGCCTCCTGCCCGGGCTTCCAGAATCCTCCCTCCCTCCGTCCCTGAACACGGCTCTGTAAAGGCAGGTGTCCTTGACCGCAGCCCGCTCTGCCCCGGCCCCAGGCCCAAGCTTCCCTCAATGGCTCCCTCCTCCCCCACATGCCGCTGGGCAGGTCCCACGATACCCAGGACCAGTGAGAGAACCAGGGGCTGCTCAGAGAGGTCAAGGTGGCTCCCTGCGTCACACAGCAGTGAGCGAGGCAGGTGAGATTTGAGCTCAGGCTGGCTGGGAGCCAGAGCCCCTGACTTCCTGCTACATGGGGCTGCCAGGAAGACGGAGGGACTCCAGCTCTGTGCAGGGGGCACTAGGGCAGCCCTACGGCCTCCGGGTCAAGGGCCTCACCAGACACCAGGCCTCCACTTCACAGGACAGCACAAAGCATCTGCACTGGAAGTCAGAGTGGGCTCGGCATCCCCATTTCACCAAGGAAGAAACTGCATCTGCTCACGAGGGAAAATGAGCTGGGAGGCCACTCTTCCTCCCGTGGGTACCTGAGGCCGCCGGCTGGGGATGGAGGCCAGGCCTCGAGGTCCCTGTGGGGTGTGATTTGAGGCAGTGGGCAGTTTGGTCAAGCAGCACATACATTTGATGTGCATCTTGTCCCTGAGGCCACTGAGCTGATGGTCACCCTCCCTCCCCCAGGGGACTCAGAATCAGCTGGGAGGTCCCGGCCACTGGCTCACTCATCTCACTCTTCTCATCCTCTGAGTCAACCAGCTTCTCTCCCCCAGGGGCCGGCTCTGGGCGAGGACTGAGAGAGTCCCGTCTCTTGAGACAGCCGCGTGAGATGGCAGTTCACTGCAATACAGGGTGAACCGTGAATTTTGCAGTTACAGGGGCCAAACTTCGATCCAGGCACTTTACGCATATGAATTTAGTGAATCCTCATGAGCTCTGGGAAGTAGGTACTTTTATTATTTCTACTTTAATAAATGAGGAAACTAAGGTCCAGAGAGGTTAAATAACTGGCCTGAGGTCACACAGCAAGTAAGCGGCAGAGTTTCTTTTTAAACCCACATCACCCGGCTCCAGGGCTTCTCTACAGCCTCAGGTAGAACGGCCCATCCTCCCTCCTGAGCAGGAGGAAGAGGCTCATCTGCTCCCTGGAACTGTCCAGGCAGGGGGCTGGCTGCAGCCCCGGGGCTCCCCGCCTCCCTGGTCCTCCTGTGTCTGGCTGCCCTCTCCTCTGAGTCCATCCCGCCAGCCTGCGAGCCCAAGCAGCCCACGGGCAGGGCACATCGTAAACCTGACAGTGAGGTCAGTGCTGCTTTATCCTCTCCACCCCAAGCTGGATTTAGTGGCTCCACAGAAGGTAAACTTCCCCTCCCAGGGACGGCCTTTAATTGCAAGTGATATGTGGCTGCTGGGACCGCGGAGCCTCCGGCCCAGTGATTTAAGGAGCTGGCGGCGCCCAGGTTACAGGTGTTCACAGGGCTGTACTCGGGGCTGGACTCTGAGACCTGGGGGTGTGGGGCCAGGAGCACCCCAGAGGACACAGCCCACGACACTCCTGGGAACAGGGAGCACCCACTGCCCCATGCAGAAGGGAACCTGGGACCAGGATCAGAGTGTCAGTGGCCTCAGCCTGGGACACAGCAGACCTGGCTCTTGCCCCTGGCGCCAGATTCCTGACTCGGGGATGCAGGGTTCCTTTACCTGCTCCCGCGGGACCACAATCACAACCACCTTCCCAGTGCCAGCTTGTGCCCAGCGGGTCTTCCAGGGAGCCAGCCTTCCACTTGGGCCTTCCAGATCCTTCTCTTGCTTAATTCCCACAATAGCGTGAGAGATGGTCATTCCTGCTTTACAGAAGGGGAAACTGAGGCTCAGAGAGATGACACAGCTCACCCAAGGACACAGGGCTAGTGAGTGACCAAAGGGACACTCAAGCCCCTCTCTCTGACTCCAGAGCCTGACCTCTAGACTCTGGGAGGACACCAGGGACGTAAGGCCCAGCGTCTGTCCCCAAGGAGTCTGTGAATGATGGGGGAGGGCATGGCTTCCAGAAGTCCAGCAGAAGGGAAGCAGGAGCCGTGGGGAGGACTAGGGAGCAGAGGAGCTGGGAGCACAGGAGGGAAGAGGTGGCATGGAGCCGGCTCGGGGGGGAGACAGGCGGGGGCCCCCGCAGGCCAAAGGACTCTGAGGCCAGGAGGCGGGGAAGCCTGGCAAGAGCGTGGCAGGAACCCAGGGCTGGGCAGGGGGCAGGACGAGGTGACAGTGACGGCAGCAGTGACTCACCGCAGCTGCCACTTAGTGCTCAGCCTGGGCAGGGTCAGGTCCCCCCGTGGGCAGTGGAACCTGGGCCAAGGATGCCTCGGGAGCCAGGTGGGCGGGGAGCTCCGACAGCAGCTGGGGGAGCGGTCAGAGGCGGGGGTGGGCGGGGGTGGACAGGGGTGGACAGGTGTCTCCTGGGGAGCAGATGCATTTGAGTCAGGTGAACCAGGTGGCTGAGGCCCTGCAGCGGGGCTGGCTGGGCAAGGCCCCTGGCGCTGGACCTCTGGGGCTCCCACCGCTCACCCCACCAAGTCCCTCTGCCCTGGCCAGCAGCTTCGTTTGCTCCCCAGTCCTTTCAGCAGACGCCCTCCAGGGTCAGTCGGCAAGGAGGGACATGTGCCCGCAGAACCTGGGCGAGGGTACCCCAGGGTTCACCTGCAGACGCCTGGACCCTTTCAGACACGATGTCCAGGGAGCGCATGGACCCCTTCCCACCGGGGCCCTTCACAGCTCCTCCCTGGAAGCTGCTTTCCGGGCCGCGATCAGCACAAATGATTTACTTGCCCTCTGACTCGGAAATCGATCTGAAAATGCTGATGAGACAGGAGAGGTGGCCGCCGAGCCCCAGGGAAATCCCGACGCCGGCAGCTCTGAGCCGGGGTCTCGGGGGAGCCCCACAGCCCTGGTGCCGTCGGGGAGGCTGGGGGCCTCAGTGCCACGCTCCAGAGTTGGGGCCTGAGCGGACCCTTGGCACTGCCTACTGCACCCCCGACCATTTAAATGAGGGGACTGGGGGGGGTCGCTAGAATCAGCAACTGAGCCTCAGCAGACCTTCAGCTCGGGGTGCCTCTGCCCCCCGCCCCCGGGGAAACCAGAAAAAAAAATAAGTAAAATGTACCGTGTGCCCACTAAGTGCCACGCAGAGCCGCTGTGGAGTGCGGTGATTGCCAGGCTGACCGGGCGCCGCCCACACTGCCCACCATCGGGAGAGAGTAACAGGGTAACACCCCTAGTCCGGGGAAAGACCCCAACCTGAGCCTGACCAAGGGCGGTTTCCACTGAGCATGCGTCACTTTTGCGGCAAAAAGTTGAAAAACCGTAACTTAGGCCACCATAAGTGGGGCCCTCTCTCTATGTCATTCCCCATGAGCCCCACGTGTGACATTACTGCCCCCTGGGAGGGGCCCAGGAAGCCAAGCAGCTGCCTAAGGGACACTTTGCAGCTACGTGAAGGCTGTGACCTTGGCTGTTTGCCTTGTTCTGAGCCCTGGAACACCAAGTCCTGGCCTTGGAGGGACACAGTTCCCTGGAAGGACAGGGGTGTTCCCTGGGTTTGGGGGCCCTGGCCCACCGCCCCCTGGCGGAGGAGCAGCCACAGGCAGATCCCTAGCAACCTCCCCAGTTGCCGGCCTCCCCGAGCTTCCCCAGGCTTCCAGAGGCTTCTGTCATAAAGCTGCAAGCATGGCACCTGGTGGAACCGCTCGCGTGTGTAATGCGCACCCCTGGGGTACACGGAAAGCAGCCCGAATTGGCCAGCCTCGCTGCTATTTAAAGCGAATTCATGTCACACCCCATAGATTTCATCTCTGCAGAAACGGCACCTAGTGTGGGGCTTAAACACATGCACTCTTGTCACATAAACCACGATGAACCGGAGGAGCTGGCACAGGCCACCTCCAACCAGCAGAACCCACCACCCCGCTCCGCCCCCCAACTCTGGGCCACAGGGTCCGCGTGGGACTGGCAGCTTACGAGGCCAATCGAAAAACTTGGAACCCAGCAAGCAGCCAATCAAAGGCATGCATAGAAAGTTGCACCCAGTTGTGGGAGGCGGGCTTTGGGAACTTGAGGTCCTTTGACCCAATCAGTGCATAGAGCCAGGGACGCTCCAGAGCGCCCACTTTCCCTGTGTGCGGAAGTTTGAGAAGCCAAACTGAAGTCTTCCAGTTCCCTTGAGCCTTTTCTGCTTATTGAGCACCTACTATAGACCAAGCCCTCGGTTCACATAGCAACCCTGGGAGTTGGTCCGGAATTTAGAGATCGGCCAACTGGCACTTCCGCAGATCAAGGCAGAGGTGCACACACTAGAACTTGCACTGGACTCACCTGGCGAGCGAGTTAAAACCCAGATGGCAAGATCTGGAGTGGGGCTCAAGAATCCGCCCAGCCTCCGGGAGATGCCTGATACTGCTGGGCCAGGGGACACATTCCAAGGAACACCAGATTAACAGAATAGTCTAGAAAGTAGCTCTTGAGTGCAAATCCAGCTTCGACACAGAACCTGCAGCCAGGCCTCCCCCTACCCTTAAGCACATGCGGGGTTTTGTTTCTCCCTGGGCAGTAACCGGTGCCGGGAGCTGCATCGCGCTGGCCCGGCCTCCCCGATTCACCGCGGCGCACGCAGCTCCCCCTCCAGCATCCCCGCTCCCCCAGAGCAGCCAGCCAGGGACTCCAGTTGGGTTGTTAATTTTATCTTCCTCCACAGCGAAAGCACAACAGCTGGCGGGGGAGGGCGAGGCAGGTGAGCGGGCTGCCAGCCGGCTCCGGGGTGCGGGGGGCGGCTGGTGCATTACGCCGCAGCCTCGCAGCCTCCAGGCTCCTCTCCGAGAGGCCAGGTGGGAGTGGGGAGGATCCTGGGGCAGGGGCAAGGGCAGGGGCACGCCGGCCCGGGACCCGAGACGCCCCGCCCCTCGCCACGCCTGCAGCAGGGCCTCCCAGGGCCAAGTTCAAGTTGGGGGAGGGGGAGGTGCTCTGCTCAGCAGCTGCTGCGTCAAGGGGCCCAAGGCAGCGCTTACGCACAGGCGCTGCGCTGATCTCTCGTCGCTGATGGCAGCTCCATTTGGGGCCTTTTTGGCAGGTTTTTTTCCCCCTGACTGCTGTGACTACGCAGCTCAATATTTAATTTTCCCATAAAACAGAGACTTGCTCTTCCTCGCTCTCCCGAGCGCTGGGCGGAGACCCCTCCCGCGGGCCGGGCGGGGGCTGCAGGCGGGCCACCTGGGCCCCCCGACTCGTTCCTGGGTGACTCGTTCCTGGGTGAGCGCTGTTAAGGAGCACCGCCTTGTCCGCCAGGCCCTGGGAAGGCACGGACACTAAGGGGGGTGCCTGTCCTCAAGGCGCTTACGTTCCAGGGGCGCAGTCGGAGAAGTCACCGTCTGCCATGATTCGGCGTTATAATGCACCCTACGAGGAGAATAAAGGACGAGGCAGAGAACGAAAGGGGCACCCAGGCTAGACCAGGAGCCGAGGTCGCCAAGGCTGGAGGATGAACCAGACACCGCCATGTCGGTGACCTAAGGACCTCGAGGGCAGAAGCGCAGATGCACCGGGCTGCAGCTGGAGGAGCATGGAGTGTGCACGGACCAAAAGGAAAACCAAAATTAAAGGAAAACCCCTCAGCGTGTTTGCAGGGCGGTGATGGCGGGTCTGTTCAGGAGACAGAGGCAGGGTCCCCTCACTGCGGGTTCTGTGGGGCTCCTCACAGCCAGCTGCTTGTTCGTCTGTGCCCAGAGGAAGGAGGGAAACCGAGAGGAATGGAAAGGAAACTACCGTGTGGCTGGCGGTTGGACCTCCGAGGTTGGGTTGAGGGCAGGCAGAGAGCCAGCCCCAGGGAAAACTCAGTGTAGCACAGACAGATGTGGCCCCTCGACAGAATGACAAACTGCAAAGAGTGAGACATACACAGGCTGCTCCAGACACCCAGGAGAAAGGCCTGGCCCAGCGAATCCAGGAAGGCTGCCTGGAGGAGGAGACTAATGGGCCAGCCCTGAGCGTGAGCTGGGGTAAGCTGCAGTGGGCCAGCAGGCAGGGCTTCACCTGCGGCAGTGGGGCACACATGGCTGCGGCACAGGGGGCCTCCTGCAGAGGGCGCTGTCCCGAGGGGCATCTCCAAGGAGCAGGAAGACTGCGGAGATGGAGGACAGAGGAGGAAAACAAGAAAAGACCAGGGATGTGAGACCAAAAAGAAAGAACTTAAAATAGGGAACACAGAGGGACATTTATATTCATGGACACTTTTATATTAAGAGGGTAGTTTTCTCTCTTTTGAAATACGGTGTAATGACGAGCCGCTGAGTGAAAGCAAGGCAGTCTGTCAATAGAGCGGCCACGCTGCGAGCAGAGAATGGATTTTTTGCAAGTAATATAATTTTGAGCTTGTCGGCCCCTTCCCCGTCCCCCCCCCCCACATCTAATTGACAACCTCCCGTGATAAATGGCGCTCAAGCAGGGGCGTGGAGTGGCCCCCTGGGGGCAGGGAGATCGTCCCAAGCAGCTCTGGGAGGGATGGAAATGCCCCAGTGTTCCCCTCCACCAGGGGAGGGTGTGGGCAGTGGAGGGGGACTGGCCACGCGGCTCTGCTGGTTCAGCACTCACTCCCCGGGCAGGGCTGGGTCCAGTCTCCTTGGCTTCCACCCCTGGAAGCTAAGGGCCGGCAGCGCGTGTGTCTGGTTGAATCCACTTTCTAGACGGGAAGATGGATGTCCAGAGAGGTCACCGATCTGCCCTCAGATCCATGGGCTCCTGGCAGCAGAGACTGGGAGCTGGTGCCCTGGGGCGGCCGGGAGGAGAACTGAACTGTGGTGGTCCCAGTTGGACACCGACTCAGGGCAGAGGGCCCTGCCCACGGCGCTGGGGTTGCTATCAGATCAGGTCTGTGTTCCCAAGTCGCAGAGGCCACAGGGTGATTTACACAGCAATGGCCGGCCACATTACCTCCAGGGTGAGTTACGATGACCGAGACGAAGCTCGGCTCGCAAGACAGAGACGGGCGATATCTCAGAGTTAATTTCATCAAACCGCTCACCGGAGCGTCACCATGTGTGGATGTGGAGTGCCGCGTCTGAAATGACCTCAACTCCTGCCTCCCTTGGTGGGGAGGAACAGGGCCGAGGAGGTCAGAGGGACGCACAGCTGGGTCACAGGAAGCCGCTTCACCTGGCCTGTGCTGGACGAATCACTAAGTTTCCTTAGTCAAGGAAACTTCTAGAAGCAATTCTCTCCACTTAAGTCAAAGTGAGAATAAACTGAAAGGTCTCCTGGCTCTGGGGTGGGGAGTTAGGGACATTTTGTGGTGGCATCTTTAGCCCGTAGGACAGGGGACAGGGTGGCCCTTCCTGTTGCCCAGGCCAGCTGGTGACAGTGGGATGACCTGTCCAGAGGTGTCTTTAAATCCGGAAGCTCCACCCAAGTGTAATGGCCATGATGAGGTCAGCACTGGTTGTCCTTCCCCAAGTGAGGCAGGCCTACTTGGTGGCTCGGAGGTCCTCTCTGCTGACTGCTCCCGTGGGTGTGAGGGGTGCGTCCACCCCCTGCCCAGGGAGCGCTGCACGGGCACCTGCGTGGACAGCTCCTAAGGGCCACAGGAATGAGGCACCAGCGGCGGCAGCAGAGGAGTGGGGGACAGCCGTGAGCCAGGGGTCTCTCCTGGAGGCGCTTTGCCCATCCGTGCTCCCTGGTTCTCTCTGAACCCATCCGGGTGGCCTCCTGGGGCCATGCCCATCCTGGAGCCTGTCCTTGTACGTGGGGTTGTTCTGTCATGGAGCCACATGGCCTGTGTCCACCGCTAGGTGGGTGCCTTTGAATGGACCCTGTTTTGGGCTAAGGGATCGTCCCAAGCACAGGGTACACGGAAGTCTGTGTGTTTCTGACCTGTTAGAGGCTGGGACGGGGACGGGGTGGACGGTGGGGATGGGGACGGAGGTCAGCAGCTGGAGGACATGGGTGTGGTGGTGGACTGGGGATGGGAGGGAGCCGGGAATGGGATGGCGCTGGGATGGGGATGGACTTGGGGATGGGGATGGGAATGGACTGGGGGTGGGGATGGACTTGGGGACAGGGATGGACTTGGGGACAGGGATGGACTTGGGGACAGGGATGGACACGGGGACGGGATGGAGGCGCAGAGGGGGTAGGGACGGGCTATGACAGGAAGAGGCCAGACAGGAGCCCCGGAAGCAGGGGTCTGTGGGAAAGAGCGCTACATTCAGTCCAGGGAAGGGACGGAGAAGAGGAAGGGAGGGTGACAGGACCGTGGAGCAGCCAGGGACACCCGGGGGCGTGGACTGGTTTCTGACTGCTGCACTCAGCCCTCCACCAAGTGACAGGAAGCAAGATGCAGAGTGACATTTTCCCAGGACACAGTACCCGAGGAGACGTTGATGGGCGCGTGGGGACGGGCTGCTGGTGCTAACAGCGGCAGGTCCGCTGTCCCCCCGCCACACGACTGAGTCCGGTGTTGTCGTCGGAGTTTGATTAACTGTGCGGATTGCTACACCTGCTCAGAAATGCAAGGGGGACAGCAGCTCCCAGGCAGGCTGGAGGGGCGGGCGCAGATCTCCCGACTCTCTGTGCGTGCATGTGCGCATGCGTGTGCGTGTCCTGCAAAGGACCCCGGCCAGGACTCAGAAGCCTGGGCGCCAGTCCAGCTCTGCTGTTGACTTTTGGTGTAGCCACGGGCAGCTGGGTACCTGCCTGGGCCCAGTTCGCTTACCTGTGAAACAGGGCGCCTAGT
>JAJEJO010050629.1:0-52003 GCA_020662805.1 Glaucomys volans | reverse complement strand
CACTCAGTCCCACACCACCTGCTAGGCCCAGTCCCCCAGGACAGCAGCCGCGTCCTCTCCAATCATGTGACCGAGCCTGAGACCAGTGGGCCCTGAACAGCTTCAGAGCAAACATTGGTCCCCCTGCCGGTCTCCCCGGCTCCTCAGCCACAGCACCCATGGGAGGGCAGGCCACCACCCCAGAACCTCAAAATAAGGGAAAAAAAATTCTAGAGAATGTGGGAGGGAGAGGGTGAGACAGAGGAGGCGAGGTTAAGCCAGAGGAGCTAAAGAGAAATCACTGGGTACTTTCCACCAGGCGGCATGATGCAGTTACCCTGCAGACTCTGGGGGTTGCCCGGCAGAAAAATCATAACACAATACCCCACAGGCTGAGTGACTTTGGGAGCCCATAATTCAGAGCTGAGATTATTCTCTTTTCCTTTAGTGAGCATTTCATGGTCAATTTGTTATCAGTCGGGGGACGAGAGCCCAGCCTGGGAGCTCTGGTGGTATTACAGCCTGGCTGCTTCCAAGGAAAACACAGAGAACAAAGAAGGAATTTCAACCACTTGTGAAAAAGAAGCCCAGCTGGCTCCAGGGTCCTCAGACCGAGCCTGTGCCTTGCAGGAAACCTCTCAGGCTGGAGAGGGGAGCAGTCAGAGGGAAAAGGCTGGGGTGGGCTCAAGTCAGGGGCCAGAGAGGCTGGGGTGGGCTCAAGCCAGGGGCCAGAGAGGCTGGGGTGGGCTCAGTCAGGGGCCGGAGAGGAGCACAGCATGGCAGAGCTGAGGCCATGAGAAGATGGACCGGGGCTGAGCTGCACTGCCCGTCTCCTGTCCAAAGGACCCAGAGGCACAGAGTTTTAAACCTCTTAATCGGCAAGTGAATATTTTAGATCAAATGTGGTTTCCAGTCAAGACCTCTGTTTGAGATGCAGTGAAGTCAAGGCCAAAGCAATGATACCATGATCCTCAATAAATTTCCACTCCCAGCCCCCAGGGATGTCAGTCAGAGGCACACCCCAATGGCCCTCCCCTCCAGCCACATCCTGGGTGTCTGCAGTCACCCCCAGGTAACCTGTCAGCAGGTCCATGCCCTGTGCAGGTCCAGGCTCAGGACCAGGCATGTCACTCCCAAGCTTCCTTGCATTGTCTCACAGGTGAGCTTCTGGGGACACCTCACATCTGATCCATAACAGGGCTGCAATGATTTCAGGTGGGGCTCTGTCCCCAGTCTGAGGAGGGGTTCAGCTTATGTGGAACCCAGTACACAACACACGGGCAGCCACGCCTCCCCCAGACAGCTCCCCCGACTCTGCTGAAGATGGAGGTGGCGATGCCACTGACCTCAATGCCGTCATCCAAGGGAAGTCCCCGCACACTCCTGGCTCTTCCGAGGAAGGCTGACCATTCTGTCCTGCACTAAGGGTGGTTTCACATTGCTGCCTCCACCCTGTTTCCTAGCACTCTAAGGACAGCACCTGTCCTGGGGAAGGGCAACCTGAGCCTGGGATGAAGACTTAGGTGAAGGGAATTTAGTTTGGGAGGAGGTCCAGGCAGGAGCGAAGGTCTCTGTTAGAGGCAGTGGGGCTCGCTGCCTGCAGGTCCTCCGAGCAACCCAGGGTGGCCCCGGGACTGTTTGCATGCAGGACAGGAGACTCAGTCCTGGGTGGGGAAGGGTCATATGGGGGGGCAGGGGCAGGTCCCACTCACTCACCTGAGCTTTACACTGAAAGGGAAGCAGAGATTGCTCCCTGCCTTTGGGGAAAGCCCTGAGATGGAAGGTTGAAGGACAGGCAGCAGCCACTGGAGGGAGATGAGGGCCACGTGAGTCTCCTGACACCCAAGCTGCCCCTGCAGCTGGAACTGAAACCAGAAGTGAGCGGAGGGGGTGCACCGGTCACCCGGGTGCATGCACTGCTGTCTGCGTTCCTTTTCAGAATCCCATGTTGCTTCACAGAGCACCTCCTCAGATTTTAACAATAGGGTGAAAATACAAAGCTGGCTACTTTTAATTTCTTCTATAAAAATTAAAAATCATCTGCAAACTGTTACTATCTTTTGCTTAATGTATTTGCAAGTGATACAGAAAACCTGGCTCCAAATGGCAGAAGTCTATTGACCTGTGAAACCCTCCAGTGAACGATCAGCTTCAGGCAAAGCAAGATCAAGCAGCAACACTGGGTCCACCTGGTCAGTACACAGGGCAGAGTGGCTGCCAGCACCTCCAATTGTTTGGGGGCTGCTTTCCTCCTACAGAAGCCCACAGAGTTGGGTGTCCCTGACCTTGTGGTGCCGTGCCCGTCCCTGGAGTGGGCACCACGGTGATGGAGTAGGAGTGTTGATCCTCTTGGCCTGGGTCACTCCCCTGTCTCTGGAGGATGTGCGAGGCATTGTTTCCAGGGACAAAGTGAGCAGATGTTGGGGTCAATGCCATAAAAATCCACCAGTGTCAACACACATCCAGAACCACTGCCTTAATGCAAGTTAGATGGCAAGAGGCTGAGTGTGGCCTTCTGGGGTCTAAACTGTGCCTAGCAAACACCACCCCAATCCCACCCTTGGCAGATGTCTGACCATCCAAAAACAGCCTTTCTGCAAAGACCAGATGCCCCTCAGAAGCCTGTGGGCCACAGCTGAGAAGGGCTACGGTCTCTAGGGAGGGGAACTCACAGGAGATCCAGGTGTCATTGCTCTCCCAGGGGGAAGATTTTAGAGTCTGGGCCTCCTCTGCCCAGCCCCTCTGCCCATCTCTCAGTGCCTGAGGTACTGCAGCAGGCAGGACGCCTCAGTGTCCCTGTGTGTGAAGGCAGGAACTGAGGTCCACACGGGACGAGCGTCTCAGCAGAGCCAGCACAGTGTGAGCGTCACGAGTGCGTGCCTGGTGTTCCAGGTCCTTCCCTGCCCTTCCTGGTAGGTGTGACATCCTGGGTCCTCTGCTGGGCAAGTGAACCCAAATGACCCATTGCTGGGTCTGATGACTTCCCTGCCCCTGGGGCCCTCACGCGTGAAGGGCACCTGGGGACCAGTAACACCCAGGGAGCCAATGTCATCCTGCAGGTCAGATGCTCTGGCTCCTCTGTGGTGATCAGGTGGCTGATCAGCAGGACATGTCCATGGTGGTGCTGTGTCCCAGCATCTGCTCTCGGAGGACGTTGGGGCACCAGCCCCGTTGCTGCTCGGCCGCCTGGCTTGTGGCTGGAATAGGTAAATCAGGTCGATGGCTCCCTGTGTATTTCTTCCTTTCCGCCTATTTGTCCTTTTTCACCTTCAAAGACACAGGATCGATCAGACATGAGTGATTGCTGCGGCGGGCATCGACCATTTGGTTTTTACACACTGAAGGTTTGGAGGGATCAGCACAGAGCTTTTCGGTAACATGTTGAGAATGACCACAATTTCGAGTCATTTCCTGTGTGCATCTGAAGACATCTGGGCCTGTGTTGAGGATTCAGCTGCATCTGTATTTGGAACATTTTTTAAAATGTTAATGGAAGAATGAAACCGCCATTTAGATCATTTAAAAACCAGTGTTCAGGGGTCATGCTCTGAGAGTAAGAAACTGGGAAGGGGCGGAGTTCTGGACTGTGTTTCTTCCGCATAATGGAGCTTACCAGAGGGTTAAGGACTGGGACCCTAAGTACCCATTTGAAAGTAAATTGCTTCACTGAAGCTGTGATAACAACCACCTGGACATACATGCTGCCTTGAGGACCTGCCACGGGAAACCTGGTCTGTGGAAATTGTATGCGTTCATATTTGGGTAAGAAAACTGAAGCATGCCCATCGGGATGGATTTCTGATAAACACAATGGAAAGACACACAATCGCCCCAAAGCACGACGTGAGGCCCCGGCCATGCTGGCTGCTCAAGGCTCCAGGCGGCAGCACAAGGTGTCAATCACAGACTCCTGAGTTCCTGGGCTGGTTTCTGACTGGCTGGAAGTGGCTCAGCCGTCCAAGCCTCACATCCTCCCTTGACAGCAGCCGGAGCAGGAAGAGGAGGGAAGACAGAAGGGACCTCCACCCACAGTGCCCTCTCCCTTCCCATGGAACTGCCCCAGGAGCTGCCCACAATTCTCTCATGTGGATCACAGACAGATCAGGGACACAGACTCCCCAAGACCAGGCACGGCAGACAAGGGCTAGCCCAAAGGTGAGACCAAACACGATTGGTATTCACAGCTCAGGGCGGGTTGTATCCTCCTGGGGCACCTACCTGCAGCCTCACGCCTGGATAAAATAGGGGTGATGTTTGCATGGGAAAAAAAAACATACCTGTGCTCTGGTTATTACGTCATTATGATATGGCCGTGTGGTCCCAAACCTCACTAGGATGAGCTCCAGAGTCCCCCTCTGTGTCTTCCTCCTGCATCAGATTGCTCCACGTCCATGGTTCCTAGAGTCCAAGAAGGATCAGTTTCCCTTTAAATGCTAAGAAGAAAAGAAAGGGCCTCCGTCAGGCTGCTGCTGCCATTGCTCCACACTAACCCACAGTGTCACTGTCCTGGAGTGGCCTGCGGGTCTGCGGCTGCCATTCTCTGTGGTTGCCAGGACACCTGCCCAGGGCACAGGGCGTGAGGCACATCCCACACACAGTGCTCCAGCGTATCTGAACATTCAGCTGTTTCGGTGGCCACTGTTCACATGGAAATGCTGTGGGTCCTCTGATCCTGGGCTCCACACCCGGGATCCAACCAGCCAGGATTTGAAAATATTTGGGGGGAAATGCTTCCATTCTCAGTACGCACCTCTTTATTTTTCTTGTAATTTCTCCCTGAACAATAAAGTTCAGCCTTTATTAAAGGGCATTTGCGTTGAATTAGGTGTGTGTGTGTGTGTATGCACATGTGCATGTGTGTTATACACATACGTATATATATCTGTATACACACACATACGTAGACCATTTAGAGATGGTCTGAGGTTTACAGGAGGGTCTACATGGGGTTTGTGCAGACACTGAGCTTTTTGTGAGGGAACTGAGCACCCTGGGATGTTGGTGACCTCGGGGTCTCCTGAAACAGGTGCCCTGCCCATTCAAAGGAATGGCTATATGTTATTGTGCCTGAAATTACACCTTGAAAGCGTTTCCCTCAAGGATGCTTTTAAAAGACTGTGCACTGCCAGGGAGAAACCAGTGAATTCCTTGGCACTGAGCTGTAATCGACTTGGTGACTTAAACTTCTTGTAAATCTTTGGATTCATTTAAGATGTCAAGGGGTTACTTCAAATTTCCTCCAGTTTTTCCTGAATGAGATAAAAATCAGCTTCACAACTCACCAAATTATGCACACAGAAACAGATTTTTGCTCTCTTTCAAGGTTAGAAATGAACACTTTTCCTCATTTTCAGAATAATTTTGTTTGCTAATGCCTTTTGCTTTTTTTCACATTCCTCCTACAGAAAAAGTTTTAGACCACCCTTGGCTATTTAAATTGTAATTAATTGAAATTAAGTGCAATTAAAAATTCAATTCCTCCCTCAAGTGAGCCTCATTTCAATTCCTGAATAGCTGCCTGTGTCCAGTGGTCACCACACTGGAGAGGACAGATAATAGAAGGTCTCCTCATCACGGAACGTTCCATGTGAAGCAAAACTCAAACCCTAAGTTTCTGTCCTCTCAAAGCCTTGGTGTTGGGTTGAAAGACCCATGGGAGCATATTCCAGGTGAGATGTCCCCAGGAGAACAAAGTCCCTGCTCATTGGGGCCACAGAGCCAGAGATGTAAGAATGTCCACTGAGGCATTACTTGTATCAAAGCACTGGTCAACATCATGCCCAGCCACAGGACACTGGATAATAAAATGTGACATTCAACTCCACAATCTCTCCCCGTTCCCCTGAAAGTTAAAAATCACTACAGACAGAAAGGCTTTGTTTGGGGCGGGGGTGTCTGTGTTTCTACGCCAAAGCCCCTTTGGCAGCAGCACCTGAGCTGAATTGGCGTGAGGCCCTGAGTGTAACTTCCGTGTGACTTGCTGCCCCCTAATTACTGCTCTTGATTATTCCACCTGCCCCAGACCTCCATGGGGGCCTGACCACGCGGGTGATAAATGCATCACTCGTAACCCCAAGCAACTTTACATCCTGAACTTCAGCTGGACCCACAAGGTTTGGAAAATGGATTGTGGGTCTATATTCATCAACCGCACAGGAATAAATCAGATCTGCACACAAACATGGGTCAATAAGCCGGAGGAGAGAAGGGAACGCAGAGTGAAACAGCTTTCTGTGGCCAACACACTCTTCCTGCTGTGGGTGGACACACAGGGTCGTCCTGTGTGTGCGTCCACCATGGGAGGAGGACTCCCTCAGGAGCAGCTGTGCACACAGCCACCATGGGAGCCAGGTAAGCCTGGAGGGTCGCCTGGTCACACCAGTCCGGTTCTGTGCACCTGTGAGGTGAGAACCAGTCTACCAACAAACAACCAGAAAAGGTCTTCAATAGCCACTTACTGCTGACCCAGAGGATGGCCAAGCTGGCCCCCTTCTACCTGACCAAATAAGAGCTTCCCCCGTGGGGTGAACCCTGAACTTCAGAAAGAGGGCTGTGGGAACCCCAGGACCCCCATCCACTCATGACCAGGGCCAGCCACGCTGCAGACAGGACTTGAGAGCAGAAGGCCCCACCCCACCAGTGCTTCCCTCCCGTGCATAGATGGCCGCTCCGCGGTGTCCCCTGCCTTCCCTACTTCTGAAGATGGACCAGAAACCCCAGCCTGGCATCTTCTTTCCCCTCTGTATCTACTGCCAGAGGGCTGTGCTCACCAGGGCTGCAGAGAACCCCTGCCGACCAGGGTGTGACAACTTGAGCTCCTGCATCTGCCGGTGGGATGCACAGCAGTGGTCTCAGTCGCCTCTGGACCAGTGGCCTCCCTGGGGACCTGTCCATCTTCTCAGGCCTGGACTCACTGCAGTGGAAACGGGGACCCAGCAGCCTTTGCTTCTTGAGGCTTGCAGGGGATTCTGAGGTTAGAAACCACTGGCTGTGGCTTCTCAACCAGCAAAGGCTTAACCAGCAACAGCCCAGAGTGTCACTGTGGTTGCTCTTCACAGAGGTGACTGGAGGGGAGGCCAAAGAAGGCGTCCCCTATGGGGGGACCAGGTGCTCTGTTCTTCCCAGCAAGGCGCTCCCCCACCTGGCGTGTGAGAGGTGAGTTCAGGTGTGGATTAAAGTAGCACGATTGCTGCAGGGGGCGCCTGGCCCACCAGGCACTGCGCCTGCAGGCCAGTCACTGAGCTCAGTGTCTCCTGATACTCATCCGTTTCAGATGGCTTCGCCCCTCGCTTACCAGCTTGGAGGAAGGAGCCCAGCTATGGGTGGGCCTGGCTGGGAAGGAGAAAATGAAGGAGAGCAAAGCAGATTCTGGGCAGCGTCAATAACAGTCCTGAAAACCCGCGGGTCATGCAATTGCCTTCCAAGACATGGCACATTGACACTTGGCCAGGGGCGCTGCACAGGCCAGGCTGTAGTTGACTGCCCAGGGTGAGCTGGGATCCTGAGCAGAAGCCTCTGACCTGCCAGGATTCCTGGCCTGAAAGCAGAACCAAACCAGCAAAGCTTGTGGCCTCATATGTCCCCGGCAGCGACCTGTTTCCCTCTGAACAGGTCATGGCAGAAGCTCCTGTCTGCAGGAAGGAAGTGAGAGGTACAGAACACGGTCCCCAAATAGCAGTTATCCTCTGTCACTCATCTCGCTGGGGACCAAATTGTCTTGTGATTTCTCACTAGGCAGCAGATAATTAAGAATACAATTAGCCATCGTTTAAACTCCAAGCTGCTCTCCCAGAAAGGACTTTAAATATGGTAAAAATGGAGGCTATCAGAGAAAGGGGCTGCCAAAAAGGGAGCAGCTAAGGGACAGCCCCCATGGAGAAGCCAGTGGGAGGGAGGTGGGGTGGGGAGGGGGGCCTGCAGAGCAGGAGGACCCAGCTGGCACTTCTGCATCGCCAGGCGGCTGGTGCCTCTGAAAATTCAGTGCTGACTTTAAAAATCAATAAATCATCATATCCTCCTGGAATAAAAACCAGGGTAATTTATATACATATGAAAATTCAGATGAGCAATGTGGGCTCTGGGCAGAGGAAAGAGCACATTTGGAGGCAAAAATGAATTTTCTGAACCTGGTATCAGAACAGCCTTGTTCACAAATCTGGAATTTGTGAAATAAACACAGTTTCAGTATTGTAAAAAATAAGTAAGTAAATAAACACACTCTGGAATCTGACATTTACATATAAATAGAAAAGAATTCAGAGCCTGTCTACAAAGAGACAAATGATCTCAACATTCTTATGCAATTTGTAGCAAATTCTACTTTTATAAATGTCCTTGTCGTGTTACTCTAAAAACAGAGGCTAATTTTTGTAGCTTTAGAATAAAAATAAAACCAGTTGTTTATGAGAAACATCTCTGTGGTGCAGCTGAACCCAATGAGATTCTTTGTGTCTCCAAGTTCCAGCCAAATGAAGAGAAAAAACATAGTGACTATTTCCCACCACGTGGCTTTACTGAGTTCACCTGTATTTGTGGATGTCCCTGCTCACGGCTTTTGGTGCCCAGGTAGCAGAGATGCCAGGAGGCACCTGCTCCTCCTCCTTCCATGACATCGTTCTCTGGGCCTGGCATCCAGGTGAATGACGGTGAATCCAAGGAACGCTTCCTTAATGCCATCAGATCACCTGGAGGAGTGACAGAAAAGCAAACTGATCAAGCAGAGCCGAGCACCTCCACCTCTGCTGTGAGGAAGGACGTCTCTAGAAGGCTTAGAGGAGTTTCAGGAAGGGACATCAGGCGGGTGTTTACAGGACTTGCACCTGGGGGACTGGGGGGCAGGCCTTGCAGGGCAGGTGCTCCTGGGCATTAGCTCCAGGCAGGCTCTGGGCCGTCTGCTCCCCTGCTGTGCAGGCCAGGAGCTTGGGCAACCCCGATGGGACTTGATCCTGGTCCGCAGAAGCAAGGTCTATGCAGATCATCGCATGGTCTTGCCTGCCAGGTTCCCAAGCCTTTCCCGGGCCTTTCCAGGAAAAGGGGTCTTACCTTTTGAGGCTCAGAGAGACTCTGGGACCCTCTGGGTCTCTCTGGAGCTGCTCAGGGAATGGTCTTCAGGTGGAATGTGGAGGGCACGTCACAGCTCGTCACTAGTCTATGATTCTGAAGGTCCACTGGCACTCCTGCTTCAGCCCCATCTGTCCATCACAGGTCCAGGAACAGGGGCCACCCAGTGACATGTGTGGCATTTCCCTGGGGAGTGCAGTTCTCTGTGTGTGTCTGTGTGTCTCCAAGGACCTGAGGTCAGACACTTGGGCTGGATGGATGGGACGTCAGGATTCTGTGGAGTCCCTAGCCCTGGCACCTGCTCCGTTCAGAATGCGGGAATTCTTTCTGCTGGGGCCGGGTCACGGGGAGGCGTTCGGAAGCTCATCAGAGGACAGCTCGTTGCCGTTCCAGCTGGGGTCTCATGAAAGCCAGGGACTAGCAGATCGGGGCCCCTGGGTCTGGAGGGAAGCCTGTCTTTGCTCCAGGCTTTAGATGGGTGGCACAGGGATGGCAGTTCTTGTAGCAGGTCCCGCTGAGCAGGCTGTTGGACGTGATAAGAAAGCTGTTCAGCTGGTGCAGTTTAACCTTCCAGGAGTGGGCGTTTTCTGGAACAAGCTCCTAAATTGCTTGTGCTGGGTCCCAGGGCCATTTGACAGGAAGAAGGAATTGGGATGGATCGGGCGTATTCCCTCCATCTCATTCTCTGAGTAGTCTCTGCAGAGATTTGTATTTCTCCTCTCCCCACTTAAACTACTTCAGGACTTATTTTAAAAATGAGAGCATCAGACACTGAAGGGCAGGACGTGTTCCATTTCTTTATTTATCTTAATGGCATCTGGTGTGACTTTGCTCCATCCATCTGGCTTGGCAGCAAATCAAATCTGGCTCTGTTTAGGCCTCTTCCTCCCAGTGCCAAGAACTCTCTGGATCCCTGATGCTTGCTCAGCACCAGGAGTGAGGAAATCCCTGATCCATCCATACTGGCAGCAGCTCCCAGGTGCTCCACATGGGGAGTCCAGATGGCAACCCTGACCGCCCTTGATGCTCCAGCCTCAGGACCCTGCCGGCCACCCCAGCTGGGCCAGGACTTTCTTGATGTTGTCATGGAAGATCCTCGGTTCTGGGTAATGCAGAGAGGTGGTCACCCTAATCACAAGGTGTCTATCCTCCTCCAAAGTGGCTCAGATCCCTTGGAAACCCCCAGCAGGCCACTCCCCCATCACACACTGAGAACCCACCCTTGCTAGGACAATCCAGCTGCAGCCCCCAAGAATTCAGACTTCTGAAAGTCAAGCCTCCTTCCCTAGCCTCTGAGTCGAGGAAAATGTGGACTCCTAGGAGAGGAAGCTGAGCTCCGGCTCATGGCTTGAAGGGGAATCAAAACCCGCCTCTCCCAGGATCAGCCCTGCCCAGCAGTCCAGGCAGGACCTTGTCTCAGGCAAGTCATCCCAGCCCACATGGGGCCTCTCCAGAAGTGGTTCTCAGTCCTGGGGTGAGGGATTATCTGGGGAACTTGAGTTCCCCCGTGCCTGGACCCCATTCCTGGCTGATTGGAGAATAACTGGTGTGATGCTTAGTGGGACCAACTGATGGTACAATCCTCCAGTCTCAGGACAGGGAGGGCGGGTCTGTGTTATCTCAGTGGCCTGTGGAAGAAACTCAGTGGACACAGTAGAGGATGGCTGTTTCTATAAATCATGACCCTGAGGGATGACCTTTGAAGGTCAAGCCACTGTAACTGGCATACATACGGGGACCAGTCTGTAGGTGGAGATTCCCACACTGAGCATTCTCTCGCTAATGCCAGTTTCAATGTTCCCATTCTCCTGAGCTCCGTGAATCTTCAGCACAAGGCCCCACGTTCCACAGACTGACTGGCGCCTCCCACAAGCTCAGGACCTGAGGCCAGGAGGGAGTTCCCTCTCTTGTCTTTCCTGGAAGTCAAACTTATATTACAAAAACAACACTGCTATTTTTCATTTCCGATCTCCTTGAGAACTTTGCTTAGCAAAAACGCCTTTCTTCCCGAATGAGTTTCTCAAAACGGGACTTTGGCCAGGTCAGAGTTAGCTGGTCCATGGGGGCACTCATGGTGAAGCCTGTGGTTAGTCACAGGCCCAGGACACTCACAGCTGCTTCCTAATGATCGTCATGGGCAGAGTCTCAAACGCCATACTTTTACTTTATTTTGGCATATTTATAATTTCCTGGAAGGATTTCTTAGACAGCTACCACTTTCATTGAGACAGAAAACCTCAACATGACCTAAATTCTCTAGGCAGCCTTTTATTGATCTCTGTTGTGGATGAAAACCATTGGAGTAACTTCAGGTACTGCTGAGTGGGAAAATCAGAAGAGGCAAATGGCCTGGTTGCTGTGTCTTTTTCATTCTAACTAAATAATATCAAGAAGTTTGGTTCAAATGTATGATGCAAAATAAAAATACCTGGGTACCATTCAAGGCCATGTGTTCCTTAAAAACCAAAGCATGTGAATCAGAATATGGATGAGGCGGTGGCCATTGGATCTGTTCCAATGCCACCCGTGAGCTGGGTTCCAAAGACTGCGAGTACAGAGTCAGTGACTCCTCGTCCAGAGATCGCTGGGATGAGAAAGCTGGGTCTGTGCAGGGGAAGTGGCTTCAGGTCACATGACCTTCCAAGGACTCATTGCTGGTAAGCGGAGGTCCCCAGGTCGCATCTGACTGAGCCCTCCCCCAGCTGCTGTGTGTCCTTCCACACCTGGAAAGCTTGGGGGTACTTTCAAGGCAGACCCCAGCTTCCTTCCACACCAGGCCTATTCCCAGCCCATTTCCCAGGAGCATCCTCTCTGTTGTTCAGTCACCTTCTCCTGTGGTTGGTTTGAGCTCCATACCATGGCTCTGCCGCCATGGCTCCCACCAGCCTGGGAGACCTTGCTTCCCACTCGGGACTCTCAAGAAGGCGCCTGTTTCGCATCTGCTTCCTTGTTCTTCCAGCTTTGGTTCCATCCAAGCTACCATCCTATTGGGCGGTGTGGTCTACGCTTAGGGCAGGGCTACACTTTAGTTCACTGTCCCACATGCCAATCATTCCTAGACACGCCCTCATGGACATACCCAGGGGCCTCTCAATCATGGCCATCACTTAATCCAATCAAGTTGAGAATTCAGATTAGCCATTACAGATGGAGACACTCGGAACAACTTGGCCCACTACTGCCCTAAGCAGAGGTCAGTTCTGGTTATCAGTGGTAGTTTTTCTCCTTCTCTTTTCTTTGCATTTCTTTGTACCATTTAGTGTTTTTTTTTAATTTTTTTTTTAAAGAGTATATTCTTCATGGACAGGAAATAATTGCTCGTGTTTATGGTGCATAACATGGTATTAAATATGTGTCCACATGAGAGGACAAATGAGGCTAATTAGCATATGCAAGGCCTCGCCTTCTCAGCCCTGGGCTTGAACTTATTCTAACAGAAAGGTTGAATCCTTTCATCAGAATCCTCCCAGCACCACTTCCCCACAGGATCTCCTTTCCATGGAATCTGCTGGACCCTGAGCGGACCCCTCGACTCCTGAGCCATTCTCTTTGTCCCCAGGGGAGATACAGAGATTGCTCCAGTGAACCTCTGGTCACAACAGTTCCATCCATCAATCAACGCATCACCTTGTCCCGTGAGTTTCTGCCTAGGAATAGCTTACTAATCCACACTGCTGGTTCATGAACTCTGACCTGGCCAACGTCACTCTGACTTGGGTCTGAATGGAGCTTCTCTGTGTTTTCTCCAAGAGGCACATCACTTCTGTCTCTGCTAGGTACCACTGCAGCACAAACCTGGGGATGCATGTTATGCAATACAATCAACAACCAAATACACAAAAGTGCAAAGAAATGATCACTAAATAGACCGCAGAAGTGATTCTTGTAATATCAGGTTATTGCAACAATACTGGAGACACCAGGGAGCTCCTCTGAATCCCACCTAGGAAGGCCCCTTGCAGATCTTAAGGTTCCTGTCATTTTTGGTTTCCCCTTCTCCACTGCCTTTCCTTTGACTCTCAGCATGAACAGGCAGCAGGGAGGCTGTAGACACTTAAGCCTCTTGTTTGCCTCTTTGAAAGTCTAGACCCATCCCTAGCTAGCCTAGGAGGTATTATGCATGATTTTTATAAAGACTGTAACAGCAGAGGCTGGAAATAGCCCTTGAGCTGTTAGGTGGACCAGACCTGTTTCCTGCTCTTTCTGAGCACACAGCTCACCTCTGTGTGCAGCCTGCCTTGCAGATGTGAGCATCCCTCCTGCAGAAGGTGAGCAGAGGGGAAGGAAGCACGTCAAGGACAGATCTATGGCACCCCCCAATGTCCTCCTCACTCTGTTCCTATTCATTGAGGGTGGAGGTGGCTCAGGATGGGAGGAGCCCCTGATCAATGCACCACCCGCAACACCAGACTGAACTTTCTGTGAAAGAGAAATTACCATCTACCAGTTGTAGCTGTCACTCCTATTGGGGTTTGTGGACCCTGGCATGGAGTTCTACTGACAAGAGAGATCAGCAACCCCTAAGAACTGAGTTCATGACAAGCCTGGATTTCTTTGACTACACAGGAGTCTCAGGTCTCTTATCATTGATTTCAGAGAATCAGGAAGTGGTCACTCTGGAATCTCCAGATGCTGCAGATGCTGAAGACACTTTCGGGATCCTAGTCTCGGGATGCTGACAGCAGAGAGAGCCCACTTTGGCTGTGAGGTCAGGACAGCCCCTGTCCTTTCTGCTAGATTCCTGGTGCCTGGTAGATCCGCAGTGCTTCACTCCACCCGACAGGAACCCACTCTGCCTCTGCGGTTCTGCAAGTGTTTCCAGTAAACAGTCTGCAAAATATATGGTCCTGCTGGTTCCAGTGCAGGTGAAGCTCCCCAACCCTGCGAGTCTTCCCTGTCCACCGAAGCCACTTGTCACTCACCCCTGAAGGGACAGACTGGGGAAACTTGGGGAAGGGTGTGCAAAGGCCCCCTCGTGGCCCCTGGAGCAGGTGGGATGCTAGGAGGAGGGAGCCCTGCACCTGCCTCAGACCCGAGGGCTGACCTGGCTCAGCTCCAGCTGTGGAGCAGGAAACACCTCAGCTCTGTCCAGCCAGCAGCCTTGCCTAACGGCGTTCCAGACACACCTCATCTGTTTCAATTTCTGGTCTGCACTGACTGGAGCAAAGCAATCCATCACCTCTTAAGGGAAAAGCCATTGAAGGAATCTGTCTCCTGCATTCCAACAGCTCTGCTGATGATGAGCAGCAAACAGATCAGAGAAGGAAAGAGGGAGGGGGAAGGGGGAGGACGGGAGGAGAGAGGGAAGGACAGAGGGAAGAAGGAAGAGAAGGAGGGAGGGAGGAGGAAGAGGAGGAAGGATCGTGGAAGGAGGGATGGGAGGGAGGGGTGCTCCTGTGAAGTGAAGACCCTCGGGTCACTTCCCACGAGCAGTGACCATGTCTGGAGGCTGGTGGAGTGTGGGTGAAGAACGGAAACTGTCTTGGTTCTTCTCACACAACCGTGACTATAATCATACTCTGAGATGCTGCCTTGCTCAGGGACGCTCCCCTGCAGGCTCCCTTCCTGTTCCTTCCCACCCAGCAGAGCCAGCTCTCTGCCCCTTGCCTCCTGGAACAGAGTGGGAGCAGAAATGCCCTCCACACCCTTGGCTAAGAAGAGGCTGCTGTCAGGAGGCAAGGCCGGCTCCTCGCAGCTCACCCTGGCTGCCACAGCTCCCAGTTCTTCTTAAGCAGGAACCCACTGAGGGAGGCTCTGCTGTCACCCTGTGTCACAGGACAGTGATGAGGCACAGAGGTGAGTGAGGCTGCCCATGTGTACAGCTGGCAAGTGGCAGAGCCAGGCCTGGAATGCACGTGGCCTGGCTCCTGCCCCAGCCCACCCAGGGTTTCACAAGGTGAGACCCTCGCTGCACCAAAACACTTTCCCCAAAACATAAGCGGAGCTTGTGAAAAGGTAAAAAGAGGAAGACTGTCCAGCTTTGCT
The DNA here is from genome assembly GCA_020662805.1 of Glaucomys volans. Classification (NCBI taxonomy): domain Eukaryota; kingdom Metazoa; phylum Chordata; class Mammalia; order Rodentia; family Sciuridae; genus Glaucomys; species Glaucomys volans. The sequence goes on along the minus strand of JAJEJO010050629.1, from coordinate 36,979 downwards.
GGGGGCTTTTGCTTCTGAGCATAAAGACTTCAAACTCAGAACAGTGCCCTACCCCCAGTGACTGAGTGCATCAGTCAGCTTTTCCTCACTATGACAAAACACCTGAGTAAAACAGTTGAAGGAAGGAAAGGTTGATTTGGCCCATGGTTGACTGGTTCCATTGCTCTGGGCCCAAGGGAGGTAGAACATCATGCAGGCGGGTGTGGTGGAGGAAAGCAGCTCAGCTCTCGGAGGCCAGGAAAGAAAAACAGAGGGAGAGAAGATGGGGCCAGGGACAAGCAGAACTCTCGCAGGGCATGCCCCCACTGGCCTACGTCCTCCACCTGGGTCCCAGCTTCTACAGTGTCCATCACCTCCAGGAATGCCATCCAATAGGAATCTCAGGATGGCTCCATCCACTGATGAGGCCAGGCCCCACGATCCACACCCTCCCCAAGACCTCACCTCTGGAGGCTGCTGCGCTGGGAACAGAGTGTCAACACAGAAGTACTTTGGGAACACAAGAGAGCTGTGGGCAGGTCAGGAGTGTGGCTGAGGGCACCTTGAGCTGGTCCCCCTCTTCTTTGGGTCTAGGGTGACACTTTCTGTGGGCTGAATCGACATCTCAGTTGAGGTAGTGACTGCTAGCCATTTTGGAGCGGGAAGGGCTCCTGGAATACTCCAGCCTCATGGGGTCAACCCTCCAAGGTGCTGGCCAGTGTCGGTTTCCCCACAGGAGCTTGTCCCAGGACTGAGCACAAGGTGAGCCATGTAGGAGAAGCAAGGTTTGAAGGGAAGGGAGAGGGCAGCTAGTCGGGGGCCTCTTCCCATCTCCAGAGGCATGAGGCCCAGCAGAAGCTTCTGTTCTGCTCAGGGCTCAGACCCTGCAGGACTTCCCAGCACCCAGTGCTGTGAACTGCATGGTCCTGTCTTCCCACAGCTTGTCTGTCAGAGCCTCACCCGTAGTGTGCAGATGGGCTTCTGGGAGAGGCCACACAGGTGGCCTCTATACTACAGGATTAGTGTTTGTCTATGAGGCACCTTGGTCCATGCTTGCTCCCTCTCCAGGCACCCATACCAAGCAAAGGCCAGGTAGGGACACAGGAGGAGGGAGGCATGTGCTAGGAATCAACCCTGTCAGAACTTTATGAGGGATTTCTGGCCTCCAGAACTGTAAGAAACATTTCTGGTTTTTAAGCCATCCAGTGTATGGTATTTTCTTAGAGCAATCCAAGAAGACTAATAAATAAAGCCCATACTACTATTTATACATCATTCAGAATTATATGTTCATACATATTAAAGAAGATACATATGAACATACATATATAAATGTACAAAACCATACATATGCATAGAAGGATATAGTAAACATGTGCGTATATTTCTTTCATCAGACTAGTATGGATTTTTCATAATATTTTACAATTTATCAAAAATGATAGCAAAGTGTTCATTTTCTTGCATTTCAATAAGCAAATTAGTTTTATGTTAAAAATTAGGCAATTTCATCACTTACACTAAAATACTCTAGAGACTGAACCAATTTGCATTTTTGCTATAGAAATTTATATGACAAGATCTATGCCATAAACTTTGGATCAAAGAACATGTAGATGAAAATGAATTGGGCGTGTGGGAGGTTAAAATCTCACAGATGTCAGCAGTGGCTAATTAATAATAATGTTTTAGTCTTCTCAACTTCGTGATGGTTGTGGTGTTCCTTAGCTTTTCAAAACATGCAACTTCATGTCATTTCTTTTCAACTTCCAGATACTAACTTTCATATTTTTTTTCATTTATAACTGTATATTTTTCATAAAGAGAAATCCAAAGTATAAAAACACCTGGGCATTCCCAGATGGGCTGCACTTCAGCATCTCTGGAGGGATTCTGCAAGGAGCGGTGGCTCCAGGTCCCCTGTTGAGATTCCAGTTCAGCTGGTCTGTGGGGGCGTGGGAGGCACTTGGACCAGAGTGGTTTGTGACCTTTCCCACGAGAGTCTCAGGTGTGCAGAAACCACCCAGAACACACCAGCCCTCCCTGGGGGCTCACTGCTCCTCACTGGGAGAGAGATGGCCTTCCCACACCCCATAAAGGAGTGGCAACTTCCCCTTCCCTGAGGCCTCCAAAGGACCCATGGCAGCTACTCCTTGAAGTTGAATGCCACCACCCCTCACCACCCCAGCAGGGTCACACTGATGGTGAATCTGAATCATCAACTTGATCCAATTAAGAGATGCAAAAGATTAAGAGGCTTCTGGTGTGTCCATGAGGGCATGTCTAGGAATGATTGGCATGTGGAATAGCAAACTGGAGTGGAGACCCTCCCTAAGTGTGGGCAACACCATCCAATAGGATGGTGGCTTGGATGGAATAAAATGGGAAGAAGAAGAAAGCAGATGCATATGCAAGCTTGGCTCTTCTAGAATGGGTTCTTGATAGCTGCTGCCATCACCTGAGGACACTGAACTCTTGCTCCTTCATTCTTCTAAAGTGCCCTTTGCCAGATATTCTCCAGGGAAGTTCCAGAAGCCTTGGTCTCAGACTAGGGTAGCATGATTGATCCCTCTTGAAACCTCATGGACTGGCAGCTACTAGTTCCCCCAGTTCTGCAGCCTGCAGACAGCCATTGTGGACCATCCAGCTTCTGGTCGCATAAGGCAGTCTTATAAATCCCCTTTTTATAATCATGCTTCCTGTGGGTTCTGTTCCTCCAGAGCACCCTGACTGACACACACAGGCTCCACGGGTCTGCACACACCCATATTGCCCAGAATGGCCTCAGGCTGAGTCACCCCAGGGATCCAGCAGAGGGTGCTTCAAGACCCTCCAGCAAGTCCCTCTGGAACACACTGGGCAGCCTTTTCACCCTCCTTGGGTCATGGGTCGAAGACTCCTTGCAGCACTTCCACAGACTTTAAAGCAATGAGCTCCATGTATTTACTACCCCTGGGGAAAGTGGCCTTTCCTGTCTTTGAGGCTCCAGTGGCACCTTTTCAAAACTGGAGTGTTGACAAGCTGACAGATTTGATTCCATGGAAATGTTACAGGCCAGGCTATCTGGGCAATGACTAAACAGACTCCATTTTGCTCTGAGACTCCCTGTTATGTAGGAAATGAGCTTCTCCCATGGGAATGCCCCACCTCTGTACCCATCAACAACTGCTTAGCTTCTCCCATGAGGACACCCCACCTCTGTACCCATCGTTAATTACTTAGCATGATGTGTTTAATAATACAAAATGATAATTCTTATGTGATTTTATTTCTCCTAAAACAATGCACCATGTGAACGGTGATATCAACAATGATAGTGTAAATGTTAGTAACCATTCTTTAGTTTGTACCTAGCTAAAGGTCATTTTGACCCATCTCCCCCTCTGCTGATGATTTCATAATGTAAATTTGTAATTTCAAATCATAGCAACAGACACTTATGATTGATATGATTTTTGGTATAAGAAGCCCTGCAACCCTGTGGTCAGGGCTGTTTTCCCAATAGCCATTTTTGGGGCACTGTGTGAGACAGTCAGCCGGCCGGCTTAATAAAGACTCTCAAGTTTGGACTTCTCAGTGGTGAACAGTCTATTATTAACAGGAGTCCTAGGAGAATATCAAACTGTCCAATCACAGGGATGCTCTGATTCTAATTCCAATCAGCCAGTAGGTGCCCCACTATAATTGATGTGAAGAAAAAACTAAAATTATTTACTTGTGAATTTGCACTATTAAAAAAAAACATTTAAGAATATTTGGCCTTGGAAGCATGCATAAAAGAAAAAAAAATTGCAATCATCCTGTCTAAAGGGCTAAAGTATACTTGGGTTAGAGACAATATTTTGAACTAATCAAAGTGATACAGTGAGATATCAAAGGAGTGTGAGAACTATCAACAGGCCCTTTGTGCATTCACATTTAGTTAGATATTTCCCCTAATCTTTCTTTCCCTTTCTCTCCCTCTCTCTGTTTCCTGTCTTCCTCCTTTTCTTTTTGTGTTACTGTGGTGTGAACGCAGGGATTCCTGCAAGCTAGTCAAGTACTCTACCACTCAGCCCCTTTTATAAAATTCTGTTTTGTGACTGGGCTGCCCGGGCTGGCTAGGAACTTGTGATCCTCCTGCCTCAGCCTCCCTGGTCACAGGTGCGGCCATGACCCCACTCCCCAAGCATGCTAAATAGAAGTGGGCAGAGCAACTTCCTGTTCTAAAGCTGATCTTCTAGAACACGAGCCCTTTCTTCCCAGGCAGATGCCAGCGAGTCCTTTGGGCCCTCATTACTTCACAAAGGTGGATCCAGTGGTTCCCAAGGTCCAGGTGCTTTTGCTGGGTTCACTCATATTTGTTTTATGACTCTGTATATGTTGACGTCATCATTTCACAGAAACGCAAAAACTGAAGGTTGTAGAATTTAAATATGGGCCTGAGCATCTCATCTTCAAGTTTGAATCTGGATCTGTGGCTTCCTGTGCTACCAAACTTCCACTTCAGTGTAAAGTTTCTCGGTGGAAAGACATCCAAACCAAATCTCAGTCTCTCCCTTCGCTCCCTCTCTTCCTCCCCACTTCCCTACTGCCTCCCTCCCTGCCTTTCTCCCTCCTGCTCACTCTCCCTCTCTTCCTTCCTTCCTTCCTTCCTTCCTTCCTTCCTTCCTTCCTTCTTTCCTTCCTTCCTTCCCACCGTCCCTCCTTCCTTCCTCCCTCCTTGCCTGCCTCCCTCCTCCCTCCTGCTCACCCTCCTTCTCCCTCCCTCCCTGTCTCTCTTCCTTCCTTTCCTCTTTCCTTTCTCCCTTCTGGCCCCTGCTACTTCTTTTATTCTTCATTTCTTCTTCCAGAAATACAAAGTTTTAAATAAGTAAAACATTTCCTTCAAGGCGATACTTTATCCACATGAAGCAAAACATCTCTACTTATGGGAAGCTTTGTTTAAAATCCCAGATCTTCTCTGGAGTTATTGACTTGCCTCTGAGTCTCAGGAATGTGTCCACCTGGGGGCACAGTTTATCCACAACCTATGTAGAGAGAGTTGAAAGGGAAAATAGGAATGGGTGGGATATCAGAGGGGAGGCTGTGGACTGAGCGATTGCAGCACAAGCAACCCAGCAACCTGGACACCAGGGAGTCCGAACCCCAAGGGGGCAGGTCCTAGGGAGGCAGCAGAGGCCAGAACCAACAGGAGAAAGAGGCAGTGAGTGAGGACAAGGACAGCTCCCGGGGCTCAGGGGACCTGAGGAGGAGGAGCAGGTGCCAAGCCCCAGGTTCTCCAGGCACAGCTGTCCCAGAGGTTGAGGTCCTAGTAGCCCAGGAATAGCAGCAACCCACCTGCCCCCCCAGAGCTGCTCCAGACCCCTGCTCAGCCCGTGTCCAATCACAAAGCAAGTGCATGTGCTCAGGGGTCACGTCGGAGATGACATGTGGGAATCAAGTCCAGGCTGCCTGGGAGGGGAATCCCAACTTCCTGGGAATGTTGAAATGATTTCCTTAGTAGGTCTTTAAGTTCAGGAAAGTTCAGGATTCACTAAAGAGATGATGAATTATATGGAACCTGCCTATTTCATGTTGGTGTTAAGATGAGGAGGAAGGGGATTTCCCTTCATATTTAAGGCATCTGGGATGAAGACAGTTTGCCACATTAGATTCACCTTCCTTCTCCAAAATTTGCTCTGGAAATCAGTTTTAGGCTTGGGGCCAAAAGTTGAAAATGAATATATCTAAATACAGAAAGAATGCTGCATGTTAAACTTGTTTGTTTTTTGCATTTTCTAGATTTTAAATAATCCAGGTTCTGATTGTTAGCTAGGATACAAATTGCTTTAATAAGATAGAAGATGCACTAAATCTGCAAGTACGTTTTTAAATATTGGAAGAGGGCTGGGGGTTAGCTCAGTACTTAGTGACTGCAGGAGGCTCTGGATGAGTGTCCAACACTGAAAAAAAATGGAAGAAATTCAGGTACTTAAGTTTTTCGGGGGGAGGTGGACAGATTTGATTTTTGAAAATGTTTTAACTAATACATTATGGTTACGGATAACCTTAGGATTGATCCTGACCTGATCACGTGTGCACAGAATGTGTTCATTCCATTCAGGCCCCAGTACGTCCCCTCTCCTCCCCTCTCCTCTCCGTGTTCCCCTCCTCCCCTCTCCTCCCTCTTCCCTCCATGTTCCCCTCCTCCACTCTCCCTTCTACTGATTTAGGGTTTTTAATCAGAGCTTTATAGATAGAGGTCAAGGTGGCATTCACTGCACACGTTCACAGGTGCACACAGGTGGTCCACGCCCTCCCACCATTCCTCCCTTTCCTCCTCCATCTCCCCTCCCTCTGCTGCCTCCACTTCACTGACCGCCCTTCTCCTCCACAGGACCTCCGCCTCTGTTTCCCTTAGTTTGCACCAGCTTCCATCTATGAGAGGAAACGTGGGACCCTTGACGTTCTGAGCCTGGCTTATTTCACTGAGTAGGATGTTCTCCAGCTCCAGCCATTTACCAGCAAATAGCATGATTTTATTCTTCAGGGCAGAGAAAAACTCTGTTTGGACTGTCTACCACATTTTCTTCATCCATCTGTCTGTGGATGGACATCAGGGTGGTTCCATAACTTGGCTGTTGTGAACTGAGCTGCTGTGACTGGCTGTGCCCTAGAGTTCGCTGGTTTTAGTTCTTCAGGATAAATTCCAAGGAGTGGGATAGCAGCATCATAAGGTGGTTCCATTCCCAACCTTCTGCAAACTCTCCCTATTGCTCTCCAAAGTGGCTGTACTAATCTGCAGTTCACCAACACTGTGTGAGTGCACCTTCCCCCACATCCTGACCAGCATTTATTGTTATGTGTACTCTTGAAAATTGCCATTCTGACTGGAGTGAGATGGAATATTAGTGTGATTTTGATTTGCATTTCCCTGATTGCTAGGGATATTAAACATTTTTTCATGGTTGGTCATTTGCATATCATCTTTTGAGAAGTATCCATTTAGATCTTTTGCCCATTTATTGTGTGTGTGTGTGTGTGTGTGTGTGTGTGTTAAGTTTTGAGCTCTTTATGTGTTCCAGATATCAATCCCCTGTTGGAGGAAGAGCTGGCAACGCTCCCCATTCTGCAGGCTCTCTCTTCATGGTCTGAATTGTCTCCTCTGCTGTACAGGAGCTTCTTAATATGATGGTGTCCCACTATTGGTCCTTGGTTTTATTTCCTGCACTTTAGGGGTCTTGTTAAGGAAGTTGGTACCTGCACCTATATTTGAAGTGTTAACCCTAGATTTCCTTCTAGAATTTGCAGTTTCTGGTCTAATTCCTAAGTGTTTGAACCTTTTTGAGTGACTTTTGTGCAGGTGACAGATGGGGATCTGGATTCATTCTTATGTGGATGGATGTCCAGTTTTTCTGGCAGCAGTTCTTAAAAAGGCAATTTTTTCTCCAAGGAAAGTTTTTGGCACCTTTGTCAAGTATCGGATGACTGTGTCCATGTGGATGTGTCTTGTGTATTCCATTGTTCTATTCCATTTGTCTCTGTGTCTATTTTGATATCAACACCATGCTGCTTTGTTACTAGGTAGTAGGATTTGAAATCAGGTGTTGTGGTGCCTCCAGCTTTGCTCTGATTGCCCTGGACAGCTTTGGTAACTCTGGGTCCTTTATTCTGCCAAATGAATTTTAGGACAGTCTTTTTTTCTAGTTCTGTGAAGAGTGTCTTTCATATTTTGATGGGGATGGCATTGAATCTATATAGCACTTTTAGTAGTATTTTGATAATGTTAATTCTGCCTATCCAAGAACAGGGTAGGTCTTTCCGTTATCTAAAGCCTTCTTCAAGTTCTTTCTTCTGTGGTCTCTAGTTTTCATTGTGGATATCTTTTACCTCTTTGGTTAGATTTAGTCCCAAGTATTTTATTTTATTTGTTATTTTATTTTTGATGTTATTGTAAGTTGGATAGTTTTCCAATCTTCTTTGAAGATTCATTATTGAAGTACAGGGAAGCTATCGATTTTTTTTTTTTTTTTGGTACTGGGTATTGAACCCAGGGGTACTTGACCACTGAGCTACATCCCCAGCCCTATTTTGTATTTTATTTAGAGACAGGGTCTCACTGAGTTGCTTAGGGCCTTGCTTAGTTGCTGAGGCTGGCTTTGAACTCACGATCCTCTTGCCTCAGCCTCTCAAGTGCTGGGATTACAGGCGTGTACCACCGTACCTGGCTGAAGCTATCGATTTTTTTATGTTGATCAGATATCCTGCTACTTTGATGAATTGGTTTATCAGCTTGAGAAGACTTCTGGTGAAGATTTTGGGGTTCTAGGTGTAAGCTTATTCATCAGGAAACAGAGAGGCTGTGGCTTCCTTTCTTCCTATTTATATCCTTTCATTTCTTTTTCTTGACTAATTGCTCTGGATGGTGTTTCAAGAAATATATTGAATAATAGTTGTGGGAGTGGGCATCCTTGTTTCCTGTTCCTGATTGTAGAGGAAATGCCTTCAGGTTTTCTCCATCCCATACAATGTTGGCATTGGGTTGTTGTATATGCCCTTTATAATGTTGAGGTAAATTCCTTCTATGCCTAGTCTCTCCAGCATTTTTAACATGAATAGGTGTTGGCTTGTGTCAAACACTTTCCTGCATCTACTGAAAAGATCACATACTTAATTTCCTTAACTCTATTTATGTGGTGTATTGAATTTATTGATTTGCATACATTGAACCAAATTCGCCTCCCTGGAATGAAGCTCACTCGATCATGATATACAATTTTCTCACTGTACTTTTGAATGCAATTTTGCAATATTTTAATAAAGATTTTTGCATCAAAGTTTACCATGAATATTGATCTCAAGTTTCCTGTTCTTGATGTGCCTTTGTCTAGTTTTGGTATCAGGGTGATACTGATTTCATAGAGCATGTTTGGCAGTTTTCTCTTCCTTTATATTTCATAGAATAATTTGAGGAGGATTAATGTGAGTTCTCATTAAAGGTCCAGTAGAACTTGACTGAGAATCCATCTGGTCCTGGGCACTGCTTTGCCGGAAAACTTTGATAGCTGCTTCAATTTCATTTCTTGATTTTGACTTTAGTAGGTTTGCTACATGTCATGGTTCAATATGGGCAGATTATATTTCTCTATAAATTCAGAATCTTCTAGATTTTCTAGTTTATTGGAGTATATACATAGTATATACATTTAAAATAGTCTTCTAATGATCCTCTGGGTATCAGAAGTATCTGCGGTGATAGCTCCTTTGAAATCTCTGATTTTGTTAATGTGGGTCTTCTCTTTTATTTAGTAGTTTGGCTAAGGATTATCAATCCTGTTCGTCTTTTGAAAGAACCAACTCCGCTTTATTTGTCCTTGGTATTGTTATTTCATTCTCAATTTCACTAATTTTGCTGTGATCTTATTATTTCCTGCCTTTTTTGATTTGGGATTTATTCTTCTCTTTCTAAGGCATTGAGGTGTAATATTAGAATATTTATTTGGAATTTTTCCATATTTTTATTCTAGGAACTCAATGCTATAAATTGTCATCTTAGAACTGCATTCATCCTGTTCCAGAGATTTTTAACACACTGTATTTTGAGTATGATTGGTTTCTAAGAAATTTTTTTATTTCTCCCTGATTTCTTCTATGATTGAGTCCTCAAAGTTGTATTAATACAATATTTTCTGTTAAAATATTTTCTGCTTTTTATAATGTTTTTGAGTTCTAATTTCATTCCATTATGATCTGATAGAATGTAAGGAATTTTCTCTATTTTTTATTTGATTTTTGCTAAGACTTGCTTTATGTCCTAAAATATGTTCTGTTTTAGATGCAGTTCCAAGTAACACTAAGAAGAAAGTGAGTTCAGGTTTTAATGGATGAAATATCCTATAGATGTCTGCTAAGTCCACTTAATTAATATTTTTAATTCTGCACAATATTTAGTCTATATGTGAATAACCTAGATAATGGTGAAAAAGATGTGCTAAAGTCACCAAGAATTATTGTATTGTAGACTTTTTATATTGAGAAGATTTGATTGATGTATGTAGGTGTACCAAAGTGTAGGGTATAAATACCATTATATTTTGTTTCTGAATGGCATGAAGTGACCTTCTTTTCTTCTGGTTAATTTTGACTGAAATTCTACTTTGTCTGATACGAGAGTAGCTACCCCTGCTTGCTTTTGATTTTGATCTGCATGGTATATCTTTTTCCATCCTTTTTCTTCAACCCGTGGATATCTTTGCCTATGAGAAGAATCTCTTGTGAAAGACATATGGTTGATATTTGTTTTTAATCCACTCTGCAAAGCCACATCTTTTAATTGGAGGTTTAAGACCATTTTCAGTGTTATAATAGAGAGGTGATTTTAATTTCCTGCCATTTTGATTTATTTCTAATGTTTAATTCAGATTTGATGCTCCTTTAATTGACTCTTCTACAGAAATTTTCATCCCTATGGTGATCCTGATTTCTATTTTTCATTTCTTTTGCATGAAAATTTTCATTGAGTATGTTTTGTAGTTCAGGTTTAGTGTTAACAGTTATTTTAGTTTCTGCATATCCTGGAAGATTTTTATTTTCTCTTCAATTCTGTTAGTTTTGGTGGGTAGAGCAATGTCGGCTGGCACCCATTTTCTTTCAGGGCTTGGTTTATATTATTCCAAGTCCTCCTGTCTTTTAGGGTTTGGGCTAAAAGATCTAAAGAAATTCTAATTGGCTAAAAGTAGCTTGCTATTTGGGGGCAGATTTTAAAATTCTATCCTTTTTCTATATATTAGCTGTTTTAATTATAATATGACTTGGAGAGGATCTTTTTCCACCTTTCCTGTTTGAGGTTCTAAATACTTCTGGTATTTGGATTTCTTTCTCCTAAAGTTTGAAAAATTTCCTAATATTATTTCATTGAAAAGGTTGTGTATTCCTTTAGTTTTAATTTCAGTACCTTCATCTATTTCAATGATTCTTATATGTGGTCTCTTAATTTTATCTCAGATTTCTTGAATACTCTGGCCATGTTCTCTGAACATTTATTCTTCATTGTAGACTTTATTTTCACGATTATGTATTTTGTTTTCAAAGTCTGAGAATCTGTCTTGAAAGTGACCTAATCAATTTTTAAACTGTATTTATTGAGTCTTTCACTTCCAGGATTTCTGTTTGGCTCTTTTTCAGAATCTCTATCCTCTTATTTCAATGATCTTTCACTTCCTGTATTTTCTATCTAAATTCATTGCTTACATCTTCTTTCAATTCATTGCATATTTTAAATTTTATCACTGACATTTCCTCCACTGTGATGCCAATGGAATCCATTACTGAAATAGTGTGAGCTGTTTGGTGTGTTTGCTTTTTCTTATTATTTATATATCTTCCCATCTACTCTGATGATTATCTCTTTTTATTTTTGTGCAAGGGACTACTTTGTGCCCTCTTTTCTCTTAACTGTCTCAGGCTGGGCAAATATGCCAGTATTGATGCTTTCACTCAACAGGTACTCCTTGCCTTTCCCAGTATCAGCATCACTTTGAGAGAAGATACTAAATTCCATTAGCTGTAATAACTCCAGAGCAAAGCCTCATATTTATAAACTTTAGGGAAGAAAAACTTGTTGGAAATTTTCTCTGCAGTTCTTCTAATCCAGATATAAAATTGTAGTGATATTCTGGAGGAAATGAGAAATTATTTACTATTACATTATATGTGGGATAAAAAGGGGAGGAAAGAATAATTGGGCAAAATGTAAAAAGAGAAAACAAAAGATAAAAATGAATAAGGCAAACAAAGTTGAAAAGAAGAAAAATATGGGTGGGGAGATTTGAGACACAAGAGGGAAAAGTGGGACTGAATGGAGCAGGTGAGAGCCTGAGCAAGGAAAACCAAGGTAAAGAATTCCAGTTAATACTGACACACATTAGAAGACATGCAATCAAACAGGTTGAGGGCCCAAGATAGAGTGATAGGGAGACACCTATTGATTCAAAATGAAAATTATATATGTAAGATAAAAATGGACATGACAGCTGTTTATAATAATCCATACTGAGGGGAAGAGATTTCTTATTGAGTCTTACTGATTTGGGTTTCATCAGGATTTGGATCCTTAGGCGGTGCCCACCACTCCAGGGCTTTACCTCTAAGTTTCTCTTGGTGTAGGTAGTGAGCACACCAACTCCCCACTTATACAATTCCAGGAGGTCCCTTCTGATCTTTGGCATCTTGGTAACCATAACTTTCTGTTGGGTCCTAATTGTCTGTGACTTAGCATCCTAATTATTCCCTGTTAGGGGTACAGTCTTGCATGTCCTCCAGAATAAAAGTTCCATGTATCCCAAACTGTCAGAGCCAGTGTAGGTTCCCCCGTGTATATTTCAGAATTTGCAGAGTATGGCAGTCTAAGGTAGAGGTACTGGCGTCTGACATAGTGCTGTGTGGTCTGTGGGGTGGGGGCTGTGGAGCAGCAGCCTAGGTTGAAGTTCAGTGGACTTGTGACTGTGCACACTGGGTGGTGGCTGGTGTCTGTGGGGTGCTCCTCTGTGAGCCCCTTTGTGAGGTACAGTGTGCATGCACCAGGTTCTCTGCTGGCTGCTCTGAGTCACCCTCAGGTTATGCCTTCTGTGGGTCTGCATCTGAATGAGAAGTGGGTGAACTGGCAGCTCTGGGACTAGTAGCTAGGGTCCTCCTAGAGGTGCTGAGCACAGCCTCTACTTCCCTGGTTGCTGTGCTGTCTCACCAGCTGGATCTTGTGTGTCAGCTCAGGCCTGAACCTGCCTGCTTGGAGGGCGCTGTGCTGTACCTGCTGGCTGTTCCTGTTGGTGCAGGGTCACAGCACACAGGGCTCAGGCTGTGGTGCTGACTGCTGTGGGACACTGGACCCTGCTCGCCTCTACAAGACCTTCTTTAAAGTGCCATCAAGTTTGGTGGCTTCCTGTAACCACAAGGACTGCAGGTTCAGGCTCTCTGTGGGCCTTGTGTGGCACAGAAGCAAGGCTCTGGTTGCTGCAGATCCCAAGGGACCTATCTGTCACTGGGATGGGGTAGGCTGTCAGCTGTCTTCACCTGAGCCCTTTGGAGGCTGTACTTAGCTCTGGTCAAGCACTGCCAGGAGTGATTAGCTCTCAGGTCTGCTCCACCCTACTCCCCACGTCCATTAGGAGGGAGAGGGGGTTCCGGCAACCTTCAGCTAGCATGGTGCCCTCTGCTAGTTCCTTCTGATGGATCACTGAGGCAGCCCACCTCAGAGGCTTCCCTCTGGCTCTGTGTGCTGCTCTCTCAAGGTGGGAGAAGCCATGTTGATCCAGTGTCTTCTAGGGAGGCTGCTGTGGTCTGTATGACAGGCTTGCCCTGCCCAGCTCAGCTTCCTGCTACAATGGGGATCAGGCCACTGGGTCTCCTTCACCCTCTCTGCTGCTCCTGTTCCCTTTTAACTTGCTCTGCTTTTCCTTCCAGCTGTTATTGAGGAGGTGAGTTTCAGGCCTTCTCCTCTCCCTCCTTCTCTCTCTGTTACCCTCCCCACTGACCCTGGCCAGGGTATGAGGTCAAGGAATCTTGTCATTATTTTCTGCTCTGGTTCCCACACTCCTAATCCCTCCATGTCTCAAGCTATCTGATATTAAATTTAGAAAATTTACACTGCCACTGTTTTAGTCAACTTTTTTTGGTTTCTGTGACAAAAAGACCTCACAAGAACAATTAAAGGAAGAAACTTAATTTGCGATTCAAAAGTTTCAATCCACAAATGGCCCCTGGATGGCCACCTTCATTCCTAGGGGCCTGAGATGAGGCAGAACATCATGGTGGAGGAGTGTGGCAGAGAGAAGCAGCTGGGGAGAGGGCACCAGGAAGCAGAGGGCTCCCCTCACCATGGACAAAACATGAACCCCAAAGGCATGGCCCCAGGGACCCACCTCCACCAGCCACACCCCACCTGCCTTCAGTAACCACCCACATAATCCCTATGAGGGGATTATGTGGCTGACTAGGTTAAGACTCTTAAAGCCTAATCATTCACCTTCTTGCATTGTCTCACACAGGAGCTTTTGGGGGACACCTCATATCTAAACCATAACGGTCACAGCCCTAGTGTTGTCCCCAGGTTCCACTGGAGGCCTCTCCAGGTGGCCAGCTATCTCCTAGTTGGGCAGGACAGTCCTCTGCACATAGGCCTACAGGCCCTGGATCCTGTACCTTGTCTCATCGGTGGTGCTTATTTCGAGTTGAAGGCTACCCTCCTGTCCTTGAAGAGTCTTGGGGCAGAGACCATCATAGGATAAATTCCAGGAGTCCTGGTTCTGCTGCCTTCCGTGAGCTCCAGGCATACCATGACCTCTGCTCTGCCCATGATGTTGGCCAGAGGCTGGAGCCACTGCACCTTGACCTTGGGAGTTGGAGGGTCTTTTTTCCCAAGTCTTCCCCCACAGTCTCCAAGGCTCTGCCCTGTGGCCGTCCCTGTCATTGCAATAAGGTCTTTGTCTTTGAAGCCTCTGGAGGTCAGGTGTTGCATCTGAATATGGCCATGATCTTGCAGCAAGCAGCCCTGGGTGCCGATGGAGGAGTCAAGGGTCCCAGGGTGCACCTCCCACTCAGCCACCAGCATGCCAGTTCCCAAGTCCAGATAGGATAGGGAGAGAGAGAGGGTCACAGTACAAGTGGTGTCACCAGTGATGGGCCATGGGGGTGGGAGGAGGATCAGAGAGATCCTGTAGGACATGGAAAGGAGATGACAGTGAACGGGGACAGGAATTCAAGGGAACAGAGGCAGTAGGAGAAGGGAAAGCATCAGAGCTGGGGCCAGGGAGCAGCACCTACAGCCTCCACAGGTAGGTGCATGGCCTGAGGGGACAGGCTGCTGCCCAGGGCCAGAGCTATGGGGTGACCTGTGGATGTAAGGCCAACGTGGTCATGGCATGGGCCACCTTCTGGGTTTTGTTCTCCCCAGACAGGTAGGTGAGCTCCCAGGGCCAGAGCTCCTGCCTGTCACAGCTGGGGCTCCATCCTGGCTCAGAGACCCCGGGGGCTCTGTGGCAGCCCCCTGGAGGCTCCTGCAGGGACCAGGAGTCCTTCTCCTCCAATCCCATCTGGGGAAAGGGACACCCCTGTGGGAGAACCCAAGTGTCAGTCCTTGTAGAATCTTCCACAGGCCACAGGGCTTCCGTGTGGGTCAGAAAGATGCTCCTTCAGGGAGGAAGCACCTCCCACTCCTCCCAACCCTCCATTCCTTCACAGGCTCTGGCTGCCCAGAGATAAGAGTGAGGCTTTGGGGCTGCAGAAGGGATAGGTGGGTCGGGGGTGAGACCTGGTGGTGGTGAGAGGCCCGGGAAGGGTGGCTGGCACAGTGCTCTCCTGGCTCATCACACTGGTATGCTCACCTACGTCCTGTGAATTCCCTACTGAGATGTTGGGGTTTGACCCATCCTTAAGTAAACCCCACCCACTGGGGAAGGGGTGCCACGGAGGAGTCGGAATGGGAAAGAGTGCCTTTGGAACTCCTGGGCCAGAAGAGAAGTGCAAGGAAAGCCCATCATTCAGGCAGCCTCTGCCTTCCAGCTTGGCCAGGGCTCTCAGGGGAACATGGGACAGGGAAGGCCTGACAGACATCTGGAGACAGACACCACTTAACTGCAGTGCCCTGCGCTCTGTGCCAAATCACTGAAACATGGAGCCACCTGCCCAACCTCAGAGGCTGAAGGTGAACAGGAACCTGTGATCCCAGGGGACCATGGGAAGTCCTGTCAGGCTGCATCCCCAGCAAAGGTGGACCCAGGGCCCGAGGCGTCCCCTCAGTTCTGCATCTGAAAACACAGCTAAAAAGAAAACCAACCTCAAGGGAAAAAATGCAGCTGTAAAGCCCTTGTTACATCAGTGCCTGGCCCAGTGTAGGGGCTGGAAAGCAGGCCAGAGAGGAAGGGGAGGAACGGCTTCTGAGGAACCAGGCTGCGGGTTCCAGGTGAGCAGACAGGACCTGAGCCATGCGCCCACCAGGGGTTGGTGCAGATGGCTCCCAGGTGCAGGTCCCACCAACATCCTCTGCATGGGCCTGGCTGCCTCTGCCCCCATCCCAGCTTCTACTCCCAGGCTTCCAGGGACACCAAGGCTCAATGCTAGGAGACCAGGTGAGAAGGCGAGGATGGGGAGATCCATCCCTTGCACACCCCGGCACAGAACTGCTCTCCTTTCTGCTTCTGCAGAGCTGGCCGCTTCTCCCTTCCTCCCCAAGGTCTCCTTTCCAAGTTGACTCCCCTTCCACCTAAAGCAATGGCGGTTTCCAGAGCTCTGACTCTGTGTGAGCCCACATTTCCTTTTGCTGTTAGCCTCCTGCGGAAGAGTCCTCCGAGACCTTCCCAAGGCCAGGAATCCTGTGGGCTGTGTGCCAGGTGAGGCTTGAGGCTCACCTTCAGGGGCTTAGAGAGGCCTTTCCATGGGATCCTGTCCCCTTAGCCTGTTAGACACGCTGCCTCCCGGTCTCCAGGACAGTGCAGCTCCCAGGACAGAGGCTCGGCCTCACCGCTCCTGCAGCTCAGTGTGTGTCTGATGCAGCTCTTCCTCTGGCTCTTGCCATGTTTTATCTGTGGCTCGACAATGTGATCATGATAAAGGCGTCCCTGTGTTCTCAGGTGAGTTCCTAAGATTTGTGCATTTGAGGGGCCTTTACTTTAGAAGTGTCATCCTGTCTCCTCCTTCCTTGTCCCTTAGGGACCCTGAGTCCTGGCGGGCTGCACCAAGGTGCCCACAGCTCACCAAAGCTGCGTTTTTCTTTTTAAAGTTCTTTCTTTCATTTTTTGTTTTGGAGACTTTCAACTGCTGTCTCTTCAAGTTTGTGGTTTTTTTTTTTTTTTCTTCTGCAATGTCTAATATGCCATTATTTATATCTAGGGTAGTTTTCATCTCATACATTATAGTATTTATTTTTAGAATTCTGATTTGGGTATTTGGTTCTTTTTATGATTTCTGTCTCTGCTTAATTTGTTGAACATTGAAATAAAACACTTGCTTTGTTCTATGCTTTTTCTGCCAATTCAATATTTGTATCCATTCTTGGTTGATCTCAGTTGGTTAAATTGTTTTCCCCTTTCCATGGGCTGTATTTTTCTGCTTCTTTGTATATCTGGTAATTTATGATTGGATGACAGACCACAAATAATTGTCCTCAGCTGGAAATTTTTGTCCTCCTACAAATCTTGTGGAGCTTTGTTCTGGGATGCAGGTTAGTTTCTTGGACAGTTTGATCCTCTTGGGTCTTGCTTTTAAGATTTGCAAAGTGGGACTGAAGCTTCACTCAGTCTATAACAAGTTAAATTCTATTGACAAAATTAGACTCTTCTGAGAAGCCACTGTTGATGAGGTTTTCCAGGGTGGCTGTTGGGAATGATGACTGTGTCGGTCAGCTTTTCATCACTGTGACAGAATACCTGACGTAAATCTACTTAAAGGAGAAAACATCATTTTGGTTCATGGCCTCAGAAGTTTCAGTTCATGGTCACTTGGCTCTGTTGTTTCCGGCCTAGAGGTGAGGCAGGACATCAGGGCAGGGAGCCTGTGGTGGAGCAGAGCTGCTCACCTCAAGGTAGCTGGAGGGCAGAGAAAGATTGAGAGAGAGAGAGAGAGAGAGAGAGAGAGAGAGAGAGAGAGAGAGAGAACACGGGGCCAGTACAAAACATATCCAGTGTCCCACTTCCTCCAAAAAGGCTTTGCCTCCTAAACTTTCCTCCACCTCCCAGTCGCCCACTGAGCTATGAATCCACCAGGGGCCATAGTGAGGTCAGAGCCCTCATGATCCAATCTCCTCCAAAGCCCCAGGCTGACCACTGCTGCTCTGGAGACCATGCTGACCACTGCTGGGCTGGAGACCATGCTGACCCCTGCTGTGCTGGAGACCATGCTGACCACTGCTGCACTGGAGACCAGGCCTTGGACATGTGAGCTTCAGGGACTTTGCAGATCCAAACCACAACAGGTGCTGTCCCCACTGAGTGCTTGTCATTTTTCCAGGTTGTTCTTTCTCCACCCTTACATGGCCCCCTCCCCACATGCACTCATCCCCTGGAGGTCTTCCAAATCCCCTCTGGGTGCAGCTGTGTCTCCCTCATGCTCTGTCTTGAAAACTCCAGCTTCCTTGGCCTGCACAGACCCCAGTTCTGTCTCCTCAACTTGGGGAGTCTGGTCCCCTCCCTGAGTGACCTTCCAGCAGTCCTCTTGCTGCAGTCAGTGGGGCATTTGTAAGCCTCACCTTGTTTCTCGTCTGTCAAGCTCTGTGTCCTTCCTTGCCTGATGACCTGCATCTTGCAAACAGCTTTCTCACATAGTTCACCTGCTCTGGGTTATTTCTGTTGATAGGTGAGCTCATTACCTGTTGCTGGGTCTTGTTTGTAACAAAACCTCTTCTTTGCCATTTTAACTGCCATTTCAAGTAATTGTAACTCAGCGTCCACTTGTGGCCACTTGTTAAACTCAGGCTGCTGTGTACAGTGCATCCACCCAATGCTTAGCCTCTCTGGCACTGTGGCTTTGCTTCCCTAAGCTTGTATCAGACCCTGGCTTTGAGCTTGGTGCTCGATATTGATCAATGCTTCAGGTCTCAATAATTGCATGAGGTGTCCATGCCACTCCCACAGTGCATGTTGTGGGTAGGGGACGGGGGATTAAGAGGTGACCATGCAGAGGAGCCCAGCTTGCAGGGGGGCAGGGCAGGGTTTGAGCTCCATCTGTCTCTGTAGCTCATACTTCACTGCCGAAGGCTCTGGGCTGCTGACCCCGGGAGGGAGGGCATCCACTGTCATGGAAACTCATTTTCTAGGCAACACCCAGCTGTGATCTTTCACAAGCAATAAACCTCTTACTTGAATGTCCCATACCTACCATGGCACATGCAGAACACTGAATGGACTGAGCTGCTTTTACACACAGAGCAGCCCCCATCCTCCCTGGCTGCTGATGAGCTGGATAACATTCCCCAAAGGCCCCGCAACAGTGCTGGAGTAGTAGGAGGAGATCTTGGGTAAGAACCTGCACAGTGTGAGAAGACACAGGAGGGCCAAGACCCTGGGAAGGGAGGGTCAGATCCACCAGCAGTATCTGAGAACATCTTAGAAACACACACCTGGGTGGTGCACTATGTGTGGACCTTAGCTCCTACCTTGCCTTCACCCACTATGACTCCTTGAAATGAGTGCTCAATCTACCCATGTAAAGATGAGGAGTCTGAGGTTCAGAGGGGTGGAGAGTGGCCCATGCTCACTCTGCTCAGGTGGTAAAGGTGGAAGTCACTCTGGGGCCTCTGGCCCCAGCATCCCCCTCAGCTTAACTCTCTGTCTTCCACCGTCTCCCCAAGGACTCTGCATGAGTTAGTCCCTGAAGCTTCCAGCAACCTTACACAGCACGCGCTGTGATCATCTCAGGTGTGAAGATGGAGGACCGAGGCCCAGGGCGGTCAGCTGCTTTCCAGGAGGACCTGGAGCACCAGTCAGGGGAGTGACAGCAGCAGTAGTGACACCCAGCATCTGCTGAGGGTTCTTCCTGCCACAGATGCCGTGCTAGGTGTTCTATAGATGTCAGAGCCATTAATTTATTCAATATTTCAGGGTCTCCATGACATGACTCGATCGTTACATCCCTTCCACACATCGAGTGAACCGAGCAGGAACACCTGGAGTGGCTGCTGTGACCAGGCAGGTGAGGGCAGAGCGGACTGCACCCCAGGGCAGGCTGGTAGGGCGTCTGCATCACCACTGTGCACACACACACACACGCACACAGAAGCAGCACACCACACTGGCACACTCACTGTGCACACACACCTTGCACCTCCACACACACACATCATGGGCACACATGGATACACACATGTATGCACACTTACACATGTACACAGGTTCACAAGCACACTCAGAGACCGGCATGTTCAGTGCACACGTAGGAACACGTGCTTTGTACACATCCACGTTCAACCTGCGCACACACCCCAGCTCTTACACAGATGCCATCTCCAGCTGGACCCTCAGTCACTATAAACCCCATGATATAAAAACGATGCTGTAAATTCCCTCAGACAGAACAGCTCAGTGGCCTCTCCTCAGTTCACACCTGTCAGATTCAGGGCTCTGGAATGCTCTGGAAGCACTCTCATCACCCCTCGCACAGAGACCCTGACAGAAGGGGGAGCCTCTCGACACTCGGCACCTGTGGGCCACGGATTTGCAATTTCCCTTTCAGTAGAATGAAGTCCTTCTGGCCCGGGTGTGAGCTACTGACCCCACAGGCCGTCTGTGGGTGCATAAGGTAGTGGCTGGCCAGGTATGTCTGCATGCCCGTGGCAGCCAATGGTCCCCCAGTGTGATCGTGCCCCCGTTCAGTCACCTGGCTTCTTCCTGGAGATGCTGTTCTTCAGCATAATTATATCCCATGTGGCATCTGCTGTTTGTCCCCTGCTTCATCCTGCAAGCCTGGACACAGGAGCCTGGGTTGGAAACCTGGGCTCAGGTGAGGTCAGCCTGCCACTGACGTCCTGCAGTTTGGGTCAAAAACGGGGCTGTGCAGCCCGAGGACCTCCTGAGAGTCCCTTCACCCTGGGCCCCTGGACTTCATGTCACATCCCAGGAGGCCAGTTTCAGAGGACAAACTGCAGACGCCTCTGTCTTCAGGATAGTGGACACGGGGTGGGGGGAGGTGGGTGGCTAGGAATTCACCCTCCTGAGTAGCAACTCCTCGGGCCTCAGACTGCTGGGGGTCCCCATTCAAAATGGGTCCTTGTGCACAGGGCGACTCGCTCCTGAGACAGGTCCCCGCAGGGGGATGGATTTCTCCTGAGAAGATGCCCAATGTTTCACAGTAACAATTACAACTCCCATTACTCTGCCTTCACTCGGGTGTGTGGACAGAACTATTATGGTATGTAAATTGCAGGCAATTGCTCAGTAGTACAGAAGAGATGCTAATCCGTCCGTCATTCAGGGTGGGAGCTACCTGAACTAAGTATTTCTTTGACACAGGAGTTTTCTCCCTGAGGATCAGGAAACGCAGCAGGTTGAGAGCTGAGCGTATGTCTAATGCCCCGGCTGCGAACAGAGCAGCTCGTGTGATTCAACTCACTGAACAAATGGGATCTAAATGGGTTTCACCAAACACATCTCGGGATAAAAACCGTCTTTCCTTTGGTCCCATCTGATTTAATGAAATCCATGCGCCGCTGCTTTGTTATAAATTAAAGATTAGCATGGGTTTTTCATTTCTTTTCTTTTTTCAGTTTGGTTCAAAATAGAAGATGACAGGAATGAATTGACGTTACAGATGTTCTGGGAAATTGTTTAGGTTCACCCAAGCAGAGCGACAGGGAGGCAGTCACCAGGGAAAGGGACAGACTTAAGGCACAAGTTTTCCAGAGAAGCAGCGATCCTCAGGGAGGGGCTGACATGGAGGTGGGGAGCAGGGATTTGAACTGGCACCTCCGTGGTAAGTGGGCTCACTGCCAGAGACAGCCCCTCGGCTCCAGCTCTGAGGACGCCAGGGGTCCTTAGCCAGGTCTGAGCTTCCCAAGAGCTTGGTGATCTGAGGGACCAAAGGACAGGTAACGACGCACCTCACATACTCACCTTTACTCAAGCCTCAGATTCACCTGTGGAGAGATGGGACAAAAACTTAAATGAGAGTTTCTGCGTTGACTTTCAAACATCTAAAGGCACAGGGCCACTTAGTCCCAGCAGGTGGCTGTCACATAGGACTTCCAATTACAGGAGCCTCTAAAAAATCTTAGCTACTGGGGCAACTGTGATTTAAAAACATGGTGAGAACCAAGAGAATAAGGACACAGGCTGGTTTCCATCTGGACCCTTAATTTGTCCCTCTGCCCCATCTCCAGGTAGAAGATAATGGTTACATAAGACTTGGGAGGGGCTGTTTATGATGTCAGTGGGAGGCAGGAGATGGGGCATCCTGGTCTTCCTTATTCTAGAATGTTCTGCAGCTTGGCACAGCCAGTTACTATCAGGAGTTATAAGTCTTCCCCATGGATTTGTTTCCACAGGCACATGAAGTGAGGGTTCCTTCTGGGAACTGCCCTGAGTCCCACTGCCTGCCCTGTTTTCCAAGTAATATGGTTTAAACTTCCTTCCTGACCCTCTGGGTCTCTTGAGGGACCCCGGGACACGAGACAAGTATTGTCCTAGGCAGGAAATTTTAAGCACCTCAAGACACCGAGATGCTGTTTGGTTTGGAAAAGCTCCCTCAGGCCATTGTTGCAAACAACTCCAAGAGGAATTGGAGAGGTTTTGCTCCTCCTGCCTGGTGATCTTGACCTTTCACCCAGCCCTTCTCTCCCATGTCAATCAATAAGCCACAGTGTATTAAAGGAATGTGCAAGGGAGCATGAAGAGGTTTTTGTAGTTCTGACCATGCCACCACACTAGCTCTCTGGGTGACCTTGGATGGGTCTTCTCTCTGCACTTATGTAATTGGGCTCAATCGCTGTTTGCAAATCTGCCCTCACAAGCCACTGCTAAGGTGGCTGGTGTATTTCTGCATCCCACGGTGCAGTGGTCATTGGGTATTTGCAGGTGGTTAGGCTACTGTGCCCTGTAATCCCATCAAACACTAATCAGATTTGCTGTGTGGAAGGCTCCTGGGGAGGGGATTCTAATCCAGAGGAACTCTAAAGAAAGGAGGTTACTGTAGACACCCTGGATGGGACTGAGTTGCTCACTCAAAAGACCTTAAGAGCTCAGTGGAAGCTTCTAGAAGAAAGAAGCTCTGCTGGTGGACAGCAGCTTTCCTGCAGCTCAGAGTCCCAGCTGGCCCTCCTGAGGCCCTGCCCTGGGGATTTCAGCTTTGCTCAGCCGCTCCACAGTGTACAGGGCTCTGTAACAAAGGTCTTGCTGTGACTCCCGCTGGTGTGGTGTTGGGGTTGGTGCCTGATCTGCAGTGTTGTGCATGTAACCTTTGATTTAAATGCACGCAGAGAAAGGAACACACTGCTTACAGAGTAACACATACAGATCGATGGCAGAGACACAGGCAGCATCCCCTGACACAAATAGAAAGTTCCAATGGAGGGTCGTCAGGGGACAGGTGGGATGTTCAAACATGGATCCACTAGAGGACGCAGATTTACACAGCAGCTCTGTTCCTGTCTGTGTTGTGCAAGGTGTCTGAGGCAACGTGTCACCCAGCCTCCTTGTGTCTTTCCACAGTCATCTGGAAACCCTGCCCGGGGCTTCTCACTTACACCCCATCCCCTTGCCCATCCCGTGGCATCCGTCCACTGGAGCAGGTTGCAGATATCTTTGGTGATAACACTTTGTACCCTGAATTCTTTGTCACCTTTACAGATTTTAACGATTCAGTTGGGAAACATATTGGCGGAGAGTTCTGAGAGAGCCACTGCACATCATCTCATTTTCAGAAAATCATGTCTCATGGAAACATGTTCAAAACGCACCTCTTTCCCAGCTGTGCAGCAGCGTTTTGTCAGGCAGAGCAGGTGGGGCTTGTTCAGGGACAGCCACCAAGTCAGCAGGAAGCCAGGAGTGGAGCCTGTGTGCAGTTCCAAGAGCCGGCCCATCTGAGGACTCTGGGTAGGCAGGGAGCTCCGAGACAGGCAGATTCCTCCTGAAGACATAAGATCAAACCCCTGAAAATATATGTGGAATGCACTTATGTTCATTTTTACAGAAAATCGCTGCTTTATTAGGTCTAAAAGGGGCCTATTCTCCTCTCTACACACGTACTTCAGTTAGATCTCTTTGGGATTCACATGATGGAAAATCTTCCAGGAAAAAGCAAAACAAGAAGCTACAGTGGCTCCTGTAACTACAGGTGTACAAATGGCGAGCTTCAGGAATGGCTTGATCCAGTGGGTCATGTGGGGTCTCTAGGACTTCATTCCCTTTTTCTCTCTTGGCTCTACCTCATCTGCATCAGGCTCATGTTCAGATCAGATTTCTCTTCTGGAAACCTGAAGTTCTAGATCTTATACCTGTCAGATTCTTGGAATCCAACAGCAATGAGCATCTGCCTCTGCCCCAGGATTTCTAGCTGAAGTTTCTGATTTGGTTGCTCGTCCAGATCTGCGCCATCTCAGACCTGAACGCCTCCCCTTCACTGGGGGACTGTGATGTCCCCATTTGTTCAGGCCAGGCTGCTGGGTTTAATGCAAAGTTGGCACCGGCTCTTCTGACTCTGGGCCTGTGAGGAGGAGGGGAACACTCCTCTATCTCGGGGGTACCATCCATCAGGGTCCCTAGGGGTGTGGAGGCCACTGCAGATGCTACAGCATCAGACTGTGAAGACCAGCACAGGGTTACAGGAACAGAGGGGAGAGGGAGGCAGCCAGAGAGCAGCAGCCATGGGAAGGGGTGTCAACCCTCCCCTGGGAGGGTGGGGACCAGGAGGAAGAGTGACTCAGAGCCACCGAGAGCTGGGTCATGGAGAAGGGGCACCACAGGCCTGCATGACACGTCACTGTTCATCTCAGCCTGGCACCAAGGAGGCAGCAGGGAAAGTGCCCTCCTCCTCCTGCCCCCTGACCTCCGTGGGCAGCTCCTGTGGCCAAACCAGCAAGAGGCCAGCCAGCAGGGAAGCCACAGCCTCAGCCTGCTAGGCCACGGGGACCTGGGAACGTCAGAGAGCAGTCTGGGAGGGAGAAGTGGAGGAGGACCAGCATTCGATAGGACCTGGGCCCATGAGAGGCCCTCCCATAACACTGCCCCCAGCACGCATGAATCAAGTGGGAAAAGAGTATGGAAAGCATGCCTGAAGTTCTCCACCTGGGGTCCACGGTCTGATAATGTCAACTGGCAGGTTTTCCATGATTCCCAGAGGGCGTCAGTGGCAGAACACGATGGTAAGAAGGGGCAGAGCTGGGTTCAGGCTCCAGTCACACCACATAGAACTGGGCTGCAGTTCACCTTCTCTGAGCATCAAAGGCCCGACCATCCCACTTACCTGCAAACACAAAGTGGCTAGTAACCAACCATGGTGATGCTGTCCATGGTGCTGACGATGGTAACGCAGGACTGAAGCAGCAGCACAGATGCCCCTCTGTGTGTCGGGACGGTGATGCAGAAGGACACCTTTGGGTTTTGAAGTCACACTGACTGGTCTCACGTGCACATTTCCCTCTGCTCCCTAAGTCTGGAGGTTCTGTCCTGCTTATTTAAGATGTTTCCTACTGAGCTTCCACAGGGAGGCTGTCACGGGGACAGTCTGAGCATCTGAGCCCACGTCTGGGCCCCGGCAGCCCCATTCAACACGGAGCTCACTTTCCGATTTAAACCCATGGAAGAGTCCCCACCAGGTCCGGTAGATGATGACCACTGGCTTGTTTCTGTCCCCACCACTGTCACCTGCAAGAGGGTCCTCTCAATTAAAGGGGAAGCTGATCTGGGGTGTTAGGAATATTGCTGTCCTTCCCTGGGAACCAGGGGACCTACAAGTTCATCTATGAACGGTGGCTTTTCCTGACCCGAGACTCTGCCTGCATGAGAGCACAGGGGAAAAATTCCATTAAAAACCCTTAATAAGAAAGTGCATTTCCCTTGGGAGCTTCCCAAAGGGCCCCAGCGGTACACATCTCAAGAAACATCAGTCTTCCTGCAGAGGGTTAGGAATGAATGAGCATGTGGGCACTGTCCACGTGAACAGTACAAGATGATCCCAACCACAGGTGGGGACAAGGGTCCCTCTGGAGCACAGATTTCCATCCACATGAGGGAGTCTGAGGTGGGTCCACAGCTTCAGAAACAGTGTCATGCACCCGACAGGAGCACCAGCCCTTGAGCACCACTAGACCTACCCCATTAGCTCTCGGCCCTGTGGGAAAGGTGTCAGCACCACAGGTCTGTGTGAGTCTATGTCTTTGCGTCCTCCCTGGGGATAGAATCGCTCTGAGGAATTAGGGTCTAGATTCCACCCACCAGCATGTGCTGCAGCTCATGGTCCCCAGGCAGCGGCAGGTGTATCAGGTTTAAAAATGACTCCAACCTTGGTCCACGTTCAGGGTGACCTGTGTCACCGCCTGAGTTCTCATTTCCACAAGGCTCCCCTTGGGCTTTATCAGCTCAGAGAGGAACGCAGTGTGCCCAGGAACAGGGAAGAGCTGGTCAGCACCATGTCAGGTTGTCACTGTGGGTCTCCATTTCCCATTAGCACATTGTAATCCAGACCTAGAAAAGGGTTCACACCCTGATGTGAGAAATGGCAGGACTTTGTTCTGTGTGAATGAACGAATTTCCACGACCAGAATCAGGGGCAGGACGGGACAGGACGTCAACCCCAGAGCCTCAGAATAAATCCAGGATGAAGAGAGCAGCAGCCTGGGCTGTGCCTGAGCAAGCTGGGGAGAGGGTGCGGGGGCTTTGTTGGAGCGAAACCTGGAGCACAAGTGAACAAAGTGGCCTTCAGTGACAGTGGCAGGTGGGACTTTCTCCCCCGGGGGGGACATTTATTTTCTGGGCCATTTCTCAGTGATGTCATTCGCTGTGACTTCTGGAAGTCTCCCGAGGACAGTTCTGCTGGAGTTAGACGATGGGGAGCAATGAGCCTTCTGAAGCTCATTCCCAACAAAGGCGGACGGATGTGAGTGTCAGGAAAGGGGAGTTATCTCCAGGCACAGGCTCTCCACTCCCAGCGACTGCTATGGGTCCCAGGGAGTGGGAGAGGGGACCCTGGGGGATGGGAGAGGACGCTGTCTCTGCAGCCCCTCCTCCCTGCCTGTTCCCTGTTTGATAGGCCAGGGGACACTTCTCACACCAAATCAGGATCCTGAGGTTTGTGGAATTCCTGACCCTGCCCGCAATGAGACACAGAGCCGTGGTCCTCCGTGAGCTCCTCATCAGAGTCTGTGGACTGCCCGGCATGGGAGGGAGAGGCTGAGCAGAGCAGGAAGGCCTCCAGCTCCTCCATCTTCTGGGCTCGCAGCAGAAACAGACTGAACCCCAGTCACAGGGAGAGGTGGGAGCTGATGGCCCAGGAGAGCCCTGGAAGGTACACTGGGGCCTCCAGGGGTGTGTCCCCAGAGCAGGGACACCCAGCACCTGTTACTGACCTCCCCGGGGTGTGAGCTGAGGAGTGAGTCCCGCCCACCCACTCACCTGGCTGGCAGGTGCTCCAGGCCGGCAGGATACCCACCTCCTCTGACTTCCTCCATCTTCCCTGAGGAAGAGGAGCCTGAGCTGAGGTCTGAGAAGGAAGGGAGGCCAACCGGATGAAGCAGGAAGCACTTCTTGAGAGGGCCCAGTGTGTCTGCAGTGGTGGGTCAGAGGCATCCACTGGACAGGACGAAGGGACACTCAGAAAGGTGACCAAGTGGCACCTGTTCTCAGTGCTCCACAGACACAGAGTCTGCCCCTCTCTCCTGTGAATGGGAAGCTCGGGTGGTTGGGATGTGATTGGAGTGAGGCAGCTGCCTGGGTGTGACTGGGAGTGTTGGGGAGGGGTTGGTGTGTGACTTGGTGACATGGAGAGCCACCCTCCATGTGGATGGCACCATCTAGCCAGCCGACAGGCCCCAGAGGGAACAAGAGGCAGAGGAAGGGAGTGCTTCTGCTCCTCCCAGAGCCAGGTCTGGAGGGCTGGGAACCCCATGTCCTCCAGCATTTTCCGCTTGGACTGAACCACACTACCAACGTCTCTGGTTCTCCAGCTGCAGATGGTCATGGCGGGAGCTCTCAGCCTCCTCAGCAACTTCTCTCTCTCTGTCACTTTCTCTCTCTCTCTCTCTGCTCATATCTTCTAGCAGTTCTTCCTCTCTAGAAAACCCTGACTAACTAATGTCCCAAGTCCTGGCACCTGGGCAGGAGCAGATGGACCCCCATGGAGCTGCCGGGCTCCCCTGCACAGAGCCCCTCCTGCTGTGTGGCATGTGTTGAAGGTCTTTCCTTCGTTTTCTCCCACGCCATCTTCACTATTGTAAACCTTCAGACTTCACCAACCTGGGTCCACCTGGGAGAGGAAGGGCCCTTGGCCATCAGGGCCTCCCTAGAGGGCATGGTTCCTCTGAAGAGCAAATCCAGGTCGGGCCCTGCCTGAGGCTGGGAGCAAAGGAGGCAACTGGAAGAACTAGCAGAGGAGGACACAGTCATGCTTCATCTGCTGAACGCTCCTGGTCACTGTGCAAGGATGACAGAGGGACAGGGGCAGACACAGGGGGATGATCGACATTTACTGCAGCAGCTTGGGTGAGAGGAGAGTGGCCGGCACTGCTCGGCTCCCGAAACTCAGATGCTTTCCAAAACACTGCCTGAGGCTCCAGTCCTGAGCAGGAAGGCCACCCTTACAGGACAGCATGCGTCCAGGAAGCGGAACCAGAGCCTGTCTGTGACAGCAGGCCAGGCCATGCTGGACCCCACTTGACAGGGTTCGCTAGTCAGCAGCAGCTGTCAGGGCCCATCTAGTGACAGGAGTTTGTCCCAGGCGTCAGGCCCTGGTTTCCTAACGTGACGAGGTTTAGATGAGGCCAAGCAGTGGTTTAAGTCCGCTGTTTAGACATAGGAGAACATCCCCGTAACAACTTTCTTTTGCTCTGTGGGTCCATGTCCTTGACCCCATCACAAGGGCCACCAAGCCAATGTGTCCTCATCCCAGGGGTGTTTCCACTGTCCCACAGAGAGCTGCCCGTGGCAGCAATGTCCTCACTGGGCCAGGCGCTCAGGATGCAGGATGCTCGCTCTGCTGACGTGCCAGGCAGGGGGACGACTTTGAGGAAGTCATGTTCCTGCCCCCAGGGTCTGCAGCGTCACCCTCCCGTCCTCTCTCAGGCACCTGGCCCTCTGAAAATGCAAGTCAGACCCACCCCCTTAGTGCCAAGCTCTCAGGGTGGCCCATGAGGCACCCCCAGCAGGCTGCTCCCCTTCCTGCTGCCCACCCTCCTCTGCCCTTAGGTCACCCTCTCTGTGTCAGATGCGTCTGATCCTGAAGCCTCCAGGCCAGCTCTCACCCCAAGCCCTTCCTTCTACCCAGATGCTCTTCCTGTATCACCCCAACCACTGCCAATCACCCCAGTTCAGCAGGCAGTGGGTGTGAGGACGGCTGTTCTGGATAACAAGGTCAGGAGGGACATACACATGTTGGGGACAGAGTTGTCCCTGAGCTGCACTGAAGGGCTGCACTGGTTACACCCAGGCTGAGCCAAGGCCCACACCTGCTGCCTCCACAGAGGCCTGATGGGCAGTGAGGCCAGTGACCACAATGGAGGGTGGGAGGGGACAGTGGCCCATCCATGCTCAGTCCAGTGTGATTTCATCCTGAGGTGTTGGTGTCCTCAGGGGGGCGCCAAGACTAACCCCCCAACCCGTTCATTTCATAGGGGAGGAGACGGAGGCCCTGAGAAGGGACACCAGGTCTCTACATCCCAGCTTTGTGATTTTTCTGAAGAATTCAAGTCTTGTCCCTTCCATCCCCCAAGCTTCTGATCACCTCTGTGATCATGAAAAAGTGACATCCAAACTCCTGAGGTCCAAACAGCCTGACCCAGGCTTGTCTCAGCAAAAGGAGTGGATCTCCCTCTGGACCCCCAGGCATCACCCTTTCCTCTACCCACAGCCCGATGCTGGGCATGAAGTAATACCCCATGGAAGCTTGCTATGCCAATGCGTAGGTCGGGGGTGTCCGTCTCCCTCTCTCCTTTGTGATCTTCAAAGCAGCCGGGACCTGCTGTCCACATGTTGCATTGATGAACCAAAGATTGTCCCTGTGTCTTCCTGCCAGCTGGAACCCTTAGCTCATGAGCCTGATCCCACAAGACTCAGCATTTTGCACATCTTCCAGTTGTTTCAACAGAGCCCGGAAAACAGCCTTTTACCCCGAGAGCTTCGCCACTTCACACAGCCCCTAGAAGTGCACCCAAATCTGCCACCCAGAGATAAAATAACCTCCATCGCTATGAAGGACCCCACATGGCTCCTGTCTTGGGGACTCTGTCCTGGTCCCCCCACCATGCTGCTGAGCAGAGCATCTGGGCACACAGGC
Source organism: Glaucomys volans (assembly GCA_020662805.1). Taxonomy (NCBI): domain Eukaryota; kingdom Metazoa; phylum Chordata; class Mammalia; order Rodentia; family Sciuridae; genus Glaucomys; species Glaucomys volans. The sequence continues at coordinate 7,078 of JAJEJO010050629.1, read as the reverse complement.
CCGTCTTCCCCGGAGGTCACTTGCCCTCCTCCCCTCCTGGGCTGTGTCCCCTGCACCTCAGCCTCTGGATAGTCTCATGCTGCAAGGAGCCCAGCCTGCATGCCAATCTGTCAGCGCTGCCTGAATGACTCACTGTGTCCCGATGATGCCCCCTGTGGTCATCCAGCTTTCCTTGCTCAACCCTGAAGTCTAGAAGGGGCACCTCTCACCAGAATGTCCTCCACTGAGACCCTTCCCACCATTGCCCATGCCCAGGGGCAGGTCCTCCTCCCCAGTTGTCCACGGCAGATGCTGGATCAGGGCTGCCATATGCTGGGTGGACAGATGAGTCTCACTTCACCAACTTTGTCTCCATCATGGCCCTGAGCCCTGGGCCAACTCTCCACAGGCAAATTGTAAAGGATCCATCCTTCATCGATGCTTTTTTAAATCAATCAAGCAGAAGAAGAAACCATTTGCCTCCAGTGACCCTTGATTTTTGGCCTGCACACCAAAAAATGGTTCAGGTGGTGGCTGGAATAAGATGTTCCAAATGAGACCAGCTCACAGTCGTAGGCAGGCCTCTCTGCCCTGGAGCCTCATGACAGTGACAGGGGGCCAGAGTCTCCCATGCCATGAATGAAGCCCTTTGCTGACACTCCCAGGTCATGGGCTGCTGAAATGGGCTTGTGTTAATCCAGAAGCTGGGGTTATAGCCCCGGGCCCAGGCACCCACCCTGTGCCACTCTCCCCGGGCCCACCTGCTGTCACCATGCCTGTGTGTCCATCCAACCAACACTGACAGAATCTGAGGCCTCCACCATGCCCGGGAACATAGGTAAACAGAGCCCTGTTGCCAGTCTTCAAGTCCCCAGCTGTCACTTGGCATTGCTTCAGGCATCTATTTACTTCCACTTCTCCATTATTTTCTGATTTGATACGTACACAGCAGCACCCCAGATGCCATGGGAAAGCTTCTTTGAAACCCACATGAAGTTTATGCAGATTTCCTGTCTTGCCTGCCTCCCCTGTGAGCCAGATGGCTGTCAATCATGCCCAAACTCTTATTATCAGAAACACACGCTTGCTTTCTAGCATTTAGGAAAATAAAATGACCCCCCTCAGCCCCAGCAGAATGCAGAACTCTTCTAAAGGTGGGTTTAACTGTGGCCCACAGTGGCGTCCCCAGCAGAGGCTCACGTTCCCAGCTGGGCACTTGCCCAGTGCCTAAGGAGGCATTTAACTTTGCATTTGACCTTGAGTTACTGTTACCTGCAATCGCAAACAAACAATAGGTCTCTGTCTCAGGAGGCCCTGAATGAGGGGTGCAGATGAAGCAGCTCTGTTTTAGGGTCCACTGGTGTGAGCGGCCTCCAGGGTCAATGCCAGAAGAGGGACCAATCCCTGCCAGGTGCCTGGAGCAGCGAGAGCTTGGAATTCATCGTGGAACCCACATTCCCACTCTGCCCTGCTCCCAGCTGCTGACCTGCACACACCACAAGGCAGGAGTGATCTGTTAAAAATGGAAAAGTCCCACTGATCCTGACAGAGCCCCCTGCTCCCTCCTGCCCCCTCAAGCTCAGGCTTTGGTCTGGGAGCTGTGCCCTTGAAAAGGTCTTTTGGCTAATGCAGCTCTTGGCCCTGACCCAGGGAGCTAATGAGGGTGAAGTCCATTTTCCTCTCCATGGACATTTCAATGTGATGACCAGAGGAGGTCATTATTTCTCCCTTCAAATTGAATTAAGCATTTTAAGAAGATGGCACTTTTGTCTTTGCGTGAGGAAAGTCTGCTTCCTCATTATGCATCAACCCCGAGACCCTCTCCCGTGGTGTCTGCGTTGGATTTCTTTATTTAAAGCCTCCCTGCCGCACGGACACAGGAGAACCATCTGGCCGGAGAGACTCTGAGCAGGGCTGTGGCAGAGCGGGGCTTCAGCTGCCCACCATGCGGGATCGTCCTTAGGAGCAGGCCCAGGAGAACCAGGGCCACGCAGCAGCCGGGATTCCAGGTCTGTTATATCAGGATTCAACCTGATGGGACGGGTGACTTGGGACCTGGAAGGGCAGGTGCTTACTTGATAATTTCTCCTAATGATTTAAGACTAAACTCTACATCAGCTTTTGTCAGAGGAGTCTCTGCTCCCGCTGGGTCACCCCCACATACACACAAATAGCACCGGGGTCATTAATACCCTAAGCCTGACAAGGTCCCGGTCACAGTGGAGGGAGGAGGAAAGGAAGAACGTCACAGTCAGAGCTGATGAACCGTGGGCACCACAGCATGAGGCAGATGCTTCGAGCACTCACATGCTTCAGAGGAAAATCAAATGGGCAGGTGGCTTCAGGGGCCCAGGAAACCCAGGTCCCCAGAGTTGGGCACTAGCTGGAAGCATCAAGGGGCCTTCAGGTGACACAGTGCCTGTCAGGGCACATCAGGCACATACTTGTGACACCCCACGGAAGGCCATATGGTACCCACCAGCCAGGGGCTGCTCCTGATCCTCAAGCAAATTCCCCAGCAGTCTGGATCCTCCACACCTCACTCTCAAGCCCCAAGTGCTGTCTGAGTGACAACCAGAGAACCAGAGAATGGCAGGGCCCTTCCAGCCTCCTGGTTCCAAGGGCAGCTTGCATGGGGCCAGTGGGTCACTCACCTTGCAGAGATGCACATGTTGGCCTTGGCATCAGAGCGTGTGCGTCCAGCAGCCCCCGTCCCTGGGGACAGCCCTCACACCTGGGCACCATCAATCCACATTGATAGAACAGCAGAACAGGGTCTGGGGAGCACAACCTCCTCGAGCTCAGTTGGTAAAAGCCTGAGGTCACCCCACAGTGACCAGAGTAGTACCCTCCGTGTCACCCCCATGGTGACCCACAGGGCAAGCCTGGTCACATGCCGGGACACTGCAGGTTTCATCTTGGCCAGGTCCCTTGGGGATGCTGTGCAGTGACGGCTGGCACCATGAGGGACACCAGGCAGGAGGACAGGGACACCTGGCCTGAGGAGCATCAGCGGGACCATGGCTGTGAGCACGCTCTTGGTGGTGGTGCGCTGTGTGCGCTGCTTCTCAGATCACCCACATGGTCTTAGAAACTGACTCCCCCAGCGTTGGTCCCAAAGTGCATATAAAGAACTGATTTTCACAGTTGATGGTTAAAATGCAAATGAAATATTACTCTACATGTGTGGCTTCAAATGTACCACAGACCTAAAGATATCATTAAAAAACATTTGCATGTCGTATCTGTCAAAAGGTTTAAATTGAAATTGGCAATAAAACCTTTAAAAACCATTTTAATGGAAAACTATGCTGGTCCCATTGGCCTCGGGGTGGGTTCTGTTCTCATCTGTGAGAACCCCCCTGGAGAGGGTCAAATGCTCCCAGGGTCTGTGGATGTCAGATGAGGGTGGCAGGGGAGGCTGGTGAGGCCCAGGCTGTGCCAGAGTGGGCAGGTGTGACCCAGGGATTGGATTTAACTCTCAGAAATGGTCACGTGGTTCTGCCTACTGTTTACAGGTGTTAGAAGCCTTTACACTAAGTGCCCAGTGACTCACTTCTCAGTTAAGGTAAGCTGTCCCCAGGCCCACACAGCCACATAGGCCCAAGGGCCACAGGCCACAGTCAGGGAAGACAGGAAGCCAGCCCTGGATGCACTAGAGCGGCCCTGTGCTCTGTGGTCCCCAGGCCCCACCACTCCCTATTGTCTTTGGGCGCAGCTTCGCTCCTGTGGCTGCTGGGCCTGGCCCCTGTGAGCACTGGTGTCTGTGGCTCCCGCTCCCATGAGCCCCTGGGACTGAGTTCTCCAGGATGCCCTTATTTCTTTTTTTAATTTTTTAATTTTGCTCTAATGAGTTGTACATGACAGTAGAATGCATTTTACACCTTGATAGTAATACATAAATGGAGTGTGGAAATGCCCTCATTCTGGGGACAGGTGGAGTCTGCATAGTCCCCTGTGGATGTCACACTCAGTCACTGCTTCCTGGAGGCTCATTTCTTGCCTTTTTAAATTTTTACCCTCATTCTCCAGCCCTGCTTTGATTCCTTTTCTACCCACTGGCTTCAACCTGGTGAGCAGGGTTGTCTGAGAAGCTCGTGCATCCTGTACGGGACGTTCTGTGACATCCAAGCTTCCGCCCTGGGCTCTAACCATCATCCCTTTCCACCCCTTCCCCTCAGCACCCTCTCTGTTCACCCATGTGGTTGTAGTTGCCCCTGGATATTTCCAGGTTGCTGCCTCTACTGATTAATATCTGCGAGACCCTCTTTGGAAATCACATGCAGAGTCTTGAAGAAGCAGTGTGAGCAGCTCAGATCATGATGACCCAGCCTCACCTGTGCCCAGGCTGAGTTCAGCTCTTGGGCCGCCAAGTCCGTTCAGGAGAACTCTCTCTTCTCACCAGTTAGGTTGGGCTGTTCATCCACATGCTTCCTTGGTTTTAAATATTCTGGGGGGAGCACACATCATCCGTTATGGCTAAGATATTAGGTGTCCCCCACAAGCTCATGCGAGAGACAATGCAAGAAATTTCAAAGGTGAAAGGACTGAGTCCCGAGAGCCGTAACCTGCTCAGTGCATTCCTCTACTCGGATAGATTACCTGGGCGGCACTGTGGGCAGGTGGGGTGTGGCTTGAGGAGGAGGGTCACTGGGCACAGGGCTCTGGGTTTATATTTAGTCTGTTGCTCACCTCTGGGGTCTCTCTCTCTCTCTTTCTCTCTCTCTCTGCTTCCTGGTACCATGTCTTGAGCTGCTTTCCTCCTGGACACCCTCCTGCGAAGATTCCTGCCTCCCCTCAGGCACAGAGCAATGGAGTCAGCTATCTGTGAACCACACCTCTGAAACTATGGGCCCCCAACACCCCTTTCCTCCTCTGGTGGTTCTTGTCAGATCTTTGGGTCACAGGGGTGCAACAGCTGACCCACATCATCTCTCATGTTCTTCATCATGAACAGCCACCAGGAGTGGCTTTGCTTCCCTCCCAACACTAATGACCTTCAAGGCCCAGTGGACACTCTGCCTTCTGCCAAGGCCGAGATCAACCCCTGTGGTGTGGGAACCTCAGCCCTGGCTGCTGGGTGCACCCCCCACAGCCCATCACCATCCTGCCTGTGTCTGCTTCAGTGCTATCTTGATATGGGCTCGACCCCTAGAACTAAGGATGGATGGCAGAAGCCACATTCAGCCCCTTTGCATGACAAAAACTTACCTTAAGGTGATCATGGAAGTATTGCTGGAAAGAAATGTGTTTTTCAGACAGGATCCATGAAGGCAGTATGTCCAGTCCTCCCCGTCCCCATCCACTCTCAAATTCTTCCACCTCAAAATGACGGATCAGTGAAGTGTGGTGCACTCAGATACTGAAATATTATTCAGTGCAAAACAAAAATGAGCTACCAAGGCATGAAGAGATGCAGAGGAAGCTCAATGCACATTCTTAAGTGGCAAATGCCAATAGATGCCGATCTGCTAAGGCCCCATGCTGTAGGATTCCAATCATAGGACATTCTGCAAAAGGCAAAACTGTCCACAGGGAAAGATCAGTGGTTGCCAGGGGTTACGGGAAGGGAGGGGTGCATGGGGAGACAGAGGGCTCTGAGGGCAGGGGAGCTACTCCGCAGGATGCAATAATGATGGATGCTTGTCATTTCACGTCTGTCCAAGCTGCAAAATGTGAGGCGAACTCTGACACAGACCGTGGACTCTGGGTGATAGTGATGTGCCAGCGTGGGCTGTGGAATCCTGCAGATGTGCCCTGCCGGGGGAGAGTCATGGAGGCTGCGTGTGTGTGGGAACAGGGCACACAGGGACTCTCTGTACCTTGCTCTCAAGGTTGCCATGAACCTAACACTGCTCTAAAAATAAAGTCTTTAAAATCCCGGCTCCTTCTGCGTATCATAAATAAACACAGAGAGAACGCACACACGTCTGCTGGGGCAGCACATCTGCTTCCAGAAGCACGTTTGATTGCTGGCTGGGGTGGGCTGGCTGCCTGGATGGAGCTGCTCTTCCTGTGACGGGATCACAGAGGAAGATGAGAGGACTCCTGCGAATGCCAAGAACAGCAACACCACATCCACGTCCGCCCAGCCGCTCGCCTCTGTCCACAGCTACTATTTTATCTGCAGCTGAGAATACGGAAGTGGGACAAGCTATGGGAGATCAGTTTCAAACCACCCAAAGCTACAGGAGAGACATTTTCCAACGTTCTTTGGAAGTGATGTATGTTGCCGCGGTGGCTTTAATCACAGGGATCAGGGGGATGGCACCGGCTCCCTACGCTCCCCCGACACCACGTTGTACAGGGAGGTGACACTCGGCCAGTTGGGGCAGTGGGGATCATTTACTCAGGAACAGAACAGGAGTTCTGGGTGTCTCTCAGGAACACTGTCTTTACTGCAAGGAACTGTGTAAAAGGCGGACCATTTATTAGCTGCCATGCAAAGGAAAAGCCATTTCTGACTTGTCTGCATTTGGACACGAGCCTGTTTTTGGAAACTGTAAGTGTGGAATGGGATTCTTTCTTAAAGAAAGAGGAAGGAGGGGGCGAGATCAACAACCGCACTCAACACACTCGCTCCTCACGGTGCCTGGGGGATTCGTCAATGGTACCCACCTTGCAGAGGAAGAAACTGCCAACCAGGTCTGACCCCATTGTCCTGAAAGTCCCCTGACTCTGCCGACTGCTCCACCTGGCCTGGCGTCCTGATGTCCTCTGTGCCTGGGCAGAGCCACCCCTGGGTTCCCCTCCACCCTCCCTGGGGACCCCTGCACCCCTCCTCCACTGGACCCTCCATTTTCTTACACTGTGTCCCTCTTTTCTTGCTTTTCTCCCTCAGTTTGTTTTACAGCCTTGCCCAGGATGTTCCTGAGAAAAGGTGCAAGATCTTTCTCCAGACATCATGTGGACCCCTCTGTGTGACCTTTGGAACCAAATGACCCTGTTTCATGCTCACTTGGCAGCAGTGCCCATGAGTACCTGGATGCAGTGTGGACACTTAAGGGACAGCACCTTTAGGTTCCTGCAGCTTTGCTTAAACTAGAGACCTTGAGCGTGTGGAAGCTGGAGCTTCAGTGACACTCACTGAATCAGAGTG
>JAJEJO010050628.1:78040-166660 GCA_020662805.1 Glaucomys volans | reverse complement strand
AAAAGTAGGGCTATGTATTTTTTCATCTTTTTTATCCAGATTGGTAATGACCAACTGAAGGGAAGTCTTCCAATCCAATTGGTAATGTAACTATTTTTCTCTCCTCTAATGCTGCCTGCTCAGTTGGAGCTGCAGGTAGGTTTGTTTCCTGTGTTTCACATAACAGAATGTTATTTAAGTGTTTGCCTGACCTGCTGTTCATTGCAACCTGTATTTACTAAATCCTGATGAAAAGTACAATTTGGTTGCTCCAGTAAATGTAAATTAATGAATAATTATAGTTCATTTGCAAATAGATTAATGAATAAATTGTGGGCTACAGATTCTTCCTATAGGAAATAGAGGTTAGGACTAAGTGATCTCCAAGGTCCCTTCCAGCTCTAAAATAATTCGAATTACTTATGAAGTGGTTCTGAGTTCTAACTGTCTAGGTATCTGACAGAACTTTCCCTTGAGCTCTGTATCTAGAAGCTGACGGTCTAAACATAGCATAAGATTGTTTAGAGTTATATTGAAGTGTAAAAGTGTCCCCTATAATTGCTCTAGGAACTTGAAGAGTGAAAGACCAAAGAAAGGTGGAGGAGGTAGGGAATAATTAATAGATGAGGGGAGACCTAGACTGAGTCCTTGAAAGAGAGAAAGTCTCTTCTAGAAGGTGAACCAGTCTAGAGGAGGGTAGCCATCAAGTCAGAGTCTCAGACACAGGGATGTGCTTGGTGTAGTTATGGGACAGTACAAACACTAGCTTGACCCTTGAGTAGGTGGTAGGTAAAGGATAGTAGAGAGTGAGGTATGTTCAGCAAGTCTAGTCCACCAAAGGCTTTAAAAGCCTAAAATAGTCTGAGGAAAAGTTATTAAGAACAAACAATCAAAAAACAAGCATGATGGTTTGATTTCTTTTTTGACTCAGGATTAAAATAGTATGAAAATCAATGAATAATGTAGGTTCCTTTAGCCTTTTTTTGTTGGTGGTGGTGTTATTGTTGTTACCAGGTTGAATCTAGGGTCAAGTGCTTAACCCCTGAGCCACATTCCCAGCCCTTTTTATTTTTTATTTTGAGACAGGGTCTCACTAAATTGCTGATGGCTTCACTAAATTGTTGAGGCTGGCTTTGAACTTGTGATCCTTTGCCTTCAGTCCCTGCCCAGAGACACTGGGATTACAGGGCTGTGCCACCACACTAAGCACTCTTTTAGCTATTAATATCAAACTTTAGGAACATTTTAGAAACAAAGAATCTTGTCTCAGAATTTATTGCAATGTGATTCACAGAACTTAGCAAAGATACTATTTTGGCATCCTTAGAGCCGCAGATGTCCCATACTGGTTGTGGGGTGTGGTTAACTGACAGGCGCTCAGGCATCAGAAGACCCTGATACATCTATGTACTGCCTCTTCAGTTGCCATGTTTTCTTCTAGAAAGTGGACCAGGTGTGGCTCTACACTGCAGAAGCCACCTTAGAGCAGAACTGGCCTGCAAGTGGTTCAAAGGGTGGGAAATGGTTCAGCACTTTTACTACCTTGTAATATGAGGATCACATGAGTATCATTAGCTCAGAGAAATATAGGCTAGTTCTTGAGCACTTAGACAGTGTTCAGGGCTCCATGGAAATCAAAGGGATGATAAGAGTTGTCAATAGAGCTAAGGAAGAGGAGCCAGGTGGCTGCTCAGTTTAAATCAAGTGTCTGAAGGTACTCATGCTAATCAGAAATGACAGAAGACTGATTAGCATAATGGACCTAAACAAAGCTGAGCTCTGGATTTGGCACCCAAGGAGAATAAGAATCCTCATTGGGACCATCATCAACTGTTGTGCATTGTGTCTGTCCTTGGAAACTTGATCAAAGGTGGATAAAAGAAATGATTCTTCCATGGAAGACGTGCTCTAAATCTTGAATCTTCTCTCAACCTCAGAATAGCATCTGCTTATATGACATCTTTCCATAAAGTTTTGAGAGTAGGCAAAATAATAAGAGCTTTTATGTAATGTAAATACATGTCCAGATAGAGTAAAAAGATGAGGTGACTGCTGAGCAGTGTGAGGAAGTGAAAGCGAATTTTGTGGCTGATTTGAAAAGATCTGTTCATAAAGATCTTCCTGAATACTATAGAAAAAAACCTAGAAATAATTTTTTGAGTTTCATTTGAAATATATTTTATTAATTTTGAAACTGTTAGTGGATGTTTCCTGTGAGCTAAGCAGTTTATCAAGGGATCTATATACAAAAATTAATAAAATATGATGTCCTCCCTCTCCCCTTAGCAACCCCAGTCAGCTTGGGAAGACAGCAGAATTAAGAGTTAAAGTGGTGTTCACTATACTTTCTTCATTGCGCAAATAATGGATTAAGATCCCATTAATCCTTCAATTACTACCCCTTTATAGTAAGAGGCATACCTTTTCCCAGGTGCACTTTGTGAGGGATTTTTCTCCCTTAAAGCTATCTAGAACTTACCCTTGGTATTTTTGAGGAACTTATGAATAAGTCTTCATTATAGCACAACTGAATATTGATTCTGTATTCTCTGTGTGAAAGATGATTCTGTGGATCTGCTCTCAGTGGAGTGTGGATGTTTTTCTAGCATTTGTACTGAGTATCCATCTTTTCTCACTTGAATTCCCTGTAACTACTGCATGAATTTACAAGATGGCTAATCAGCATTGGAAGTGCAATCCGACTGCCAAAGGAAAAAAAAAAAAGGGAGAGAAAAAGAGAGAGAGAGAGAGAGTAAGAGAGAGGGGGAGAAATTGCCCTGTCTAGACAATAAACACAGCAATAAGCTTAACGTTGTTAGCATGGCATTCTAACCAGTAGACCTAACTGGCTACCTCAGGAACTTGTCCTCTCTGCATTTTCTAAGTAAGAAGTGATGCAATGTATATACTCTGTTTATGACTTGTGCTTACATGTCATTGTTTCATGAAAAAACATATAAATCTGAATTCTTCATTCCCCTTTCAGTTCTTTTTCTTAAATTGAGATCTGTCATTTACATAGCATAAAATTCACTATATATATATGTAATATATATATGTATACACACATATACACACGTATATACATACACCACCTGCACACACACACACATTTTTTTTTAATTTTTACTTTTTTGTGCTTGGGATAAAACCCTCTCACATGATAGACAAATACACTACCATTAAGTTATGCTCCCAGCCCTAAAATCCACTCTTTTATTTCTTGATATTATTATTATTATTATTATTATTATTATTATTTTTCTTTTGGGGTATTGAACCCAGGGGTGCTCTGCCACTGAGCTATGTCCCCAACCCTTTTTATTTTATTTATTATTTATTTATTTATTTATTTATTTATTTATTTATTTATTTATTTTGGGGTTGAACTCAGGGGCACTTGAGCCACATCCCCAGCCCTATTTTGTATTTTATTTAGGGACAGGGTCTCACTGAGTTGTTTAGTGCCTCACTTTTGCTAAGGCCACTTTGAACTCGTGATCCTCCTGTTTCAGCCCCCTGAGCAGCTGGGATTACAGGCATGCACCCTGTACCTGGCTCTTTTTATTTTTTATTTTGAGACAGGGTCTTGCTAAATTGCTGAGACTGGCCTCTAATTTACAAACCTCCTGCCTCAGCCACCCAAGTCACTGGAATTACAGACACGCATCACTGCACCCAGCTAAAATTCACCCTTTTCAAGTAGTTTTTAGAACATTCTTAAAGTTGTGCAACTGTCATCACTATAACTACAGATATCTATCTATCTATTTATCTATCTATCTGTCTGTCTGTCTCTCTCTACTTATCTCAAATCATCACTGTAATTCCAGAACATTTTTTTTACTCCAAATCCATTTTCTCCAACTCCTGTTAAGGGTTAACTACCCTTCGATTCTTTTTATTATTATTTTTTTGCTAGATAGTTTAATTACTCTTCAAATTCTTTCCTATCAAGGACTTCAGGAAACAATTTTTGATTAATGTGCTATAACCTCATTCATGCATATATCACTTACCCTGTCTTTTTTCCCAAATATCCAATTTTTATCTTTTTCCACTCTGGGGTTTTTTGGAATGCTTTGTTGGGGATGCTTTTTTGAATGCCATCTCAGTCTTTAAAAAAGCAAAATAAAACAACAACAACAAAACACGTATACATAGGCATAAAACAAACCACAATTTTTTTTTCTTTTTGAGATAAACTTTTTTTGGGAGGGATTCATTTCCAGCATTTTCACCAGAAAAATCTTTCCACTGTGGATGTCACACAGGGATCATTCTTTGTTTCCCTGTGGAAATGTGATCTACGTACATACTCATTTCCTCACTACATAATTGTATTTGTATATGTCTTTCAGAATGCAGCTCTTCAACATCTGTTTATTCGGAAATCCTTCCGGCCTTTTAAGTGTTTGCAGTGTGGGAAGGCCTTCCGGGAAAAGGACAAACTGGACCAACACTTGCGCTTCCATGGGCGGGAGGGGAACTGCCCATTGACCTGTGATCTCTGTAACAAGGGCTTCATCAGCAGCGCCTCCTTGGAGAGCCACATGAAGCTCCATTCGGACCAGAAGACTTACTCTTGCATTTTTTGCCCAGAATCCTTTGACCGCCTTGATTTGTTGAAAGATCATGTGGCCATTCATATCAATGATGGCTACTTCACCTGCCCAACTTGTAAGAAACGGTTCCCAGATTTTATCCAGGTGAGTGTCTGCTACTGAGATTCATGTCTGCTTTCTTCTTTTGGTAAAAGAAACTGATTTTTTTTTTTTTAAATGGAGACTGCCTGGTACCTGCATTTTCATCGTTTCTTTGAAATAGCTTTACAATTGAGAACAATATTTTTTTCAGTCAAACTACTTTTGATAAACAAGAGTATTGTGACACTTAATTGTCCTGATCAGACATTGGTATTTTAACCTTCGAGTCATATTGCAAGTAATAAACACCCAGATCTGGTTAGAATTTTTAAAATGTCTACTGTAACCTTGTTAATATCCATTTTTCATATAATAGAATCTATGAAAGTTATACTCCCATTTCCTGGAAACATCTTCCTACATTGTGGTTTCCTGTTGCACTTTATAAGGTTGTACATTTTGGAAGGGAAATAAGAGAAAGCATATTAGTATTTAAAAAATTTTTGTCAAGCACTGACTGCCTCCTTGTGATATATATTGTCTGTTGGAACAAAATGGGTGAAGATAAATCCCAGAATATTCATTACTCCATTTAGACTTCAAGTATTAATATTTTTATATGCTAGTCAGTGAATAATTAAATAACTTGTAAAAATACATTTAAAAAAATTTCCGAAACAAAAGTAGACTAGGATTTTATTATAGTTCTACTAGTGTTTAGTCTTAGAAATTTTCTTATTTCACATGAACAATTATACAGGTTGCTAAGGCAGAATTTAATGGCAAAAGAAACTCCAAAAATAATGAAGCAAAATGTTTTATAGGAATTGTTTGGTCTGACTCACTACTTAGCTTACATCCACAGTTCTTTCTCATGTGATTTTGACAGCTCTAAGTTCAGAAGCTATATTGTTTTTTGGGCAGTGAGGATGTGTTGGAAATTGAACCCAGGGTGGAGCTATATTCTTTAATTCAGATTATCTAGAAGCAAAGGGAAAATGCCCCAATTTAGGAGAAATGACCCAAGCATTGTATTTCCTTGTCATCTAATTCATGTCTTTAATTCTTCAGAACCTAATGTTTTTGTTTGTTTGTTCCAGTGCTGGGGGCCTCATGTATGCTAGGCAAGTGCTCTACCACTTGAACTGTATTCCCAACCCTGCCAGAACCTGATTTATAGGAAGATGTAAAAGGATCATTTATTAAAAGGGGCTAAATTACTTCAATATGTGTTGAAGGTAGAAAAAAAATGAGGAAGAGTTATTTTTTGTCTTCCCATAGATGATATTTAGCAAGATTCATTTAAACCGATCAGGTCTTTGACCAAGCAGCACTTTGTTCTACTCTTCAAGTCACCTGAGAGGTTAAGATTTGTAAGGTTTTCTGGCTATTTGTTTTGTTTCTTTGTGACAGGGACCGTATGTGGTAATGAGGCCACTTTTCACATCTGACTGGATGGCATGGCTAGGTTGATGAAATACATGGTAATGCTTTGGCTCCCTCTAGTGTTGACAGCTGCCTTGGTCTTTTCTTTTGGTGTCAGAGGCCTTGAGTTTTCCCCGGTTTTTACCGCCAGGTGAAAAAACATGTGCGCAGCTTCCACTCAGAAAAGATCTACCAGTGCACAGAGTGTGACAAGGCCTTCTGTCGCCCTGACAAACTGCGACTCCACATGCTCCGGCATTCAGACCGCAAAGACTTCCTATGTTCTACCTGTGGAAAGCAATTTAAGGTATGAAGCCAACATACAGCATGAGGTATGGTACTCATGGCCAGTGGAATTATGCTAAGTTATGTCCATTCAGGGATGGGGATGTAGCTCAGTGGTAGAGTGCTTGACTAGCATGCATGAGGCCCTGAGTTCTATCTCTAGTGCTGCCAAGAAAAAAAATAAAAGTCAGTTAATTTCACCAGTTTATCACCCATTTACGAAATACTGGGCTTGGGATGAATTTTGGGCTTCCTGTATGACTTAGCTATAAAATTAAGGGAAAAACTTACCTTACTTGATTTTTTTTCAAAATAATTAATTCAAATCCTCAAATAGACTAATAATGAGCATCCTGAAAGAATCCAAATGTATAATGATTATAAGAGCAAATGTATACTAAATTGCTCTTGAGGAATTCTTAAGAGACCAATACATTTACATACCATTCAAATCAAGAGATTTTTATTGAACACTTATTGAGTATTAAGAGCTTGTAATTGAGCCCACAGGCAGTAGGACTCTTAACTAACAGGTGGGAAATGTGAAGGACATTGAGAGGGTGCAAACCACTTTGGAGAATGTTAATGATTAAAGTAAAAAGGATTAAAGTAAAAAATACTAAGTATCACTGATCTTCCTGAAATTTAGAAGAGGCCAAAGAAAAACTGGCGGGAGACTCAGAGGTAAGAGTTGCATAAATAATGTGAAAACAATTATACACACACACACACACACACACACACAAATATGCAGAATTCAGGCAATTCTGCAAAAATGTCATTGAGAGACACTTTTGAATATGATTGTTGGTCACACTGTCATGGAAATTGGAAAATAATAAGTAGTGGATATTTGGGAAGGAAAAACTCGGCATATTTGTATAGGATGTGAGGATAAATAGAAAGTACTTTTCAAAGCTTATGTCTTGTGGTATGTGGGTTACCAAACATGATTGTGATGACCTTCAATATATAATAGCTTGATTTAGAACTATGTAGGGGACCCTAATAGAAAGTGGTCTGGGTTTTATCTGGTTTCTTATTTATTTATGGTGCTGGTTTCCTTTTTCATGCTAGATATTATTTTAATATCTGTGAATATAAAAAACCTTTCTGCTTTCATTTTCTCCTTTAACTTCACACAGTATATTAGATAGGGTTCAATCATCAAGGCAAAACTACCATAATTATTATAGAATATGGAATTTTCTTAAAGGATTAAAAAATTAACTATAGGAGAGGTTAGAGGAATAAAGGTCTGAAGGGAGAATTTCTCTGATTTGAGAAGTCTCCAGTGCAACCTCTGAAGCACTATTCTGAGTGGACAAATGGCAGCTTACCTGGGAATCTGGGGTCACAGGCACCTCCAACTGCAGGGTAGGCTCAAGAAGGAGAGCTGGCACAGTCCATGGAAGTCCATTGTGTCTGCATCTGGCAGCCTGCCTAGAATTGACCAGCAGGATCAGGAAGAGAGCTGATGACTGAATGGGAGAGAGAGAGGATTAGTAGAAATTCACTGGCACCTCCATACAAATACCACCTCTAGGTAGCTTTATTCCCACCTCCCAATCTGATAACAGTGCTTCTTTTGGCTAATTCTAACCTGGAACAATGCTTGAAGGGGATTCCATTTAAACATAGTTCACCTTAGTCAAGTTGACACACCACAAAACCACCACATACCTAGACTGTATTTTTTCAAATTATAACCAGACTAATTTTTCTGAAAAACAAATCTGATGTCATGACATGTGGGAGTTCCCTCTGCCACGTCCCATGTGCAGGAGAAAAGGGTTAATTGCCGGAGAAGGATGTTGGCGGTTTTTCTCTCTGCTACCCAAAAAACTTATCTACTCAATAAACACACAAGAGCCAATACTCTTTTTAAATGAGAGGGGACGTGAGGGGTTTGGCCATATAATCTCTGGCTTCTTACAGCATGGAGTAGCCCAACTCTCTTTTATTTATAGACAAACAGGTAAAGAGGGCAAGGACCGGGAGGAGCTTCTTCTGTGATGGACAGGATAGGGAGGAGTTCGGGGAGCCATTCTCTTAAGGGGAAAATTCCAGAAGGAGACAGGGAACCACTCCCATGCAGCACCACATGCCTCCCGGCAGTTCCTAAAAGCTAGGCCTCTGCTTCACATGGCTCAACGTAGTCTAACTCTGCTAAATAAGAATGGCTTCCCACAATGACCCTTCTGAAAAATCCTTTAATAGCTCTTCATGCAGATGGATCTCAAAGCTCTTACCACCTAAAAGATAGTACAAGATCTGGTTTCTCACTTTCTCTCCAGTTTCCACTTTACTTTGCACTCTGACTTTCCTGCATTAGTTGGATCCACTTCATCATGGGGTACTGTCTTTCCTTTCCCTTACATTTGCTTTCCCTTCCACCCCTGGCTTGAAATAAACTTTCAGACTCTCATCATTTCACCTGGCTGGTGTTACTTCATTTCGAACATTTCTTGGTCCCTGGGTTAGGTGTTTCTTCTATGAATTCCCATAAGACCTTTTGCTGGTAGCCCTAATACTTGTGTATTGCAATTCTCTGTCCAAGGGGGCAGCATATATATAAAGATAAGGTAGGACCTTCTGACTTTAGGGAGTGCACACCTTAATTATAAAGTCAGACGTTAAAAATATTATTGATATTACAATAGAGGAAAGGAGAAAGTGCTGAGGGAGCTATGATTTGGGGGATGGAGGACATTTCATAGATGAGCTGATATTTTTTATTTTCTGGTACTGGGATGGAACCCAGAATCTCACACATGCTAGGCAAGCCATTGACCTACACCACCAGCCCAAAGTGACACTTTTGGATTCACTAAAGGATGAAGAACAGTCTGCCAGCTGGAGTAGGGAAATGAACGAGAAGCAAGGGAAGGATGAAAATGTTCAGAGCAGAGGGTGCAGCAGAGATTAAAGTGATGCCATGTTCAGAAGATGAGATGGTGAGAGGTAGAGTGGGTGAGGGGCATAGGAAGAGGTCAGTGTGGCATGAAATCAGAGAGGTAGGTTAAGCTAGCTTATTATGTTGAGTAACCAGAGTTATGGTAAAGGGAGCCAGAGACCTTTTGGAGTGGAGCTTAATCTCAGGCAGAAGCTGTAGTCAGGGAGAGAAGGGTTCGTACTAAAGCCAGACATTGGAAGGAGAACTCACAGGACCTTGGGTCTGGCTGAAAGGGTGAAGGAGGGAGAGTAGATACCAAGGAGCTAGGCATAGGCAGGAGAGAGAGTGGGGAGATAACAGATCTGTTTTTGGAGATGTTGGGATAGAAATGACTCATGGAGATTTGGCATTCAAATACTCCTCACTGTATACATGACATGATATAGTATTAGCATTAGGCTTTGAGATTTAGGACATCATTTGGTTAAGGTGAATTGGTCTGTTAAAGGGAATAGATGGGGGAAACATTTGACACTGATGGTCAGGAAAAGGTGGAAAGGAAATGGATCCTTTCCACCTTTATTATTAGGTCTATACTAAGAGAAATAATGTTATTTAGAACAGTGTCCTTAATCCAATTTTTTTTTTTTTTTTTTTTTTTTTTTGGTACTGGGGATTTAACACAGGTGCTTTACCACTGAACTACATCTCCAGCCCTTTTTATTTTGAGACAGGTTCTTGCCAATTTTTTTAGGCCTTGCTTAGTTGCTGAGGCTGGCATCGAACTTGCAATTCTTCTACCAGCCTCCTGAGTCTTTGAGATTAACTGGGGTGCACCACCTCAACCAGCCTTAACCCAAATTTTACTGCAGACTAGGAAATTCTAAATAATTCTCTCCTGGACTTTCCAGGAATGAGAGCTGATAGGACAGGAAGAAGAGCAGTTGTATCCATAATAGAAGAGATAAGGGGTGGCTCACAGAGGAACTCAGCATCTAGCATGGTTCCTGATACTTGGTAGGCACTCCAGGAATATTTGTGGAATAAATGTGCTGGAAAAATGAAGTGATTAAAAAATTCCCTGTTCCAAAAGGTGGGAAGAATTTTTTTTTTTTTGTACTGGGGATTGAATCCATGGGCCCTTTACCACTGAGCTATATCCCCAGCTCTTTTTATTCTTTATTTTGAAACAGAGTCTTACTAAGTTGTTGAGGCTGTCCTGGAACTTGTGAACCTCCTGTCTTAGCCTTCTGAACTGGTGTGATTACAGGCATTTACCACTAAGCCTAGCAGAAGTACTTGTCTTAGAGGAAGATTCAAAATCTTTACCAGATGAATAATAGTTTAATCATATTTTCAAGAGCAGAGAGCCCTACTGGATAAGGGACTTGGCATTTTTTGAATTTATTTTTATTCAGGATGAGTTCAGCTAATTCTCTCTCCTTGGCCTCATATCAGCATGATGTCTACCTGTAGTGGACAGTACACTTGTTTACTTGAACTTCTAATTTTACAAATGGAGAGATTTCTTACATAAATTCATTTGGGATTTAGAAGAACATCATTATGTTTGTTGAAATGTGTGGGAATTGAGTACACACATGTAAACCCAGTATTGCCTATCCTTCATTATCAGTTTGTCTTAGAAGTTTTGTTTTGTAGTACTGGGGATTGAACCCAGGACTGCTCTACCACTGAGTGACACCCCCAGCTCTTTTTGAGGCAGGGTCTTGCTATGTTGGCAATGCTGGCCTTAAACTTACGGTCTTCCTGCCTCAGCGTCTGAGTTGATGTGATTTTAGGTGTGCAGCACTGCATCCAGATTTGTCATAGTTCTTAATACCAAATTTATTTCATGTACCCTTTGCCTCTACATAAATGCAAAATTTTTCCTCTCAGGTTTCAGTATGTATCATTCATATTTGGTGGCCATTTCAAACCCAGGCTCATTAGAAGGAATTTATTTGCTAATCAACTGATTCCTAGCCACTTTTGACATGTCCTATGTATGTCCCAACACTCTAGCAACTTGGATGCCTCTCAGTGGGTTGAGGTGACTGATGATTTGTATTGATATTTTATTGTTTCTTCAAATAAAATTGTTATACCCTTACCCTTATTCCCTTTCCAAAACTTCTTTCCAAATAGCGAAAAGACAAACTACGGGAACACATGCAAAGGATGCATAATCCTGAGAGGGAAGCCAAGAAAGCCGACCGGATCAGCCGCTCCAAGACCTTCAAACCTCGTATCACATCCACAGACTATGACAGCTTCACATTCAAGTGCCGCCTCTGCATGATGGGCTTTCGGCGACGGGGCATGCTGGTCAGTGCCAGATGGTGGCAGGTTTCTGCCTCCAAACCTCATTTCTGTCGATGATGGTGGCTTTAGTATTTTTATTCTGTGCTAAGTTATGTTATGTTTGTCAGTAGCTTTTATCAATAGCTAGGGGAAGAAACAGGTTAATAATTCCCAGTTTGGAATTTTCTTCTTTCCAATCTGCCTTTGCCCTCCAGTACCACTTCTTAGGTGATACCTCTCCCTCTCTTTTTATGGTACTAGGGATTGAACCCAGGATTGCTCTACCATTGAGCTATAGCCTCAGCCCTTTTAATTTTTATTTTGAAACAGGGTCTTGCTAAGTTGCTGAAGCTGACCTCAAACTTGTAATCCTTCTCCATAGCTGGGAGTATAGTTGTGCACCACAGTTCTTAGCCCAGGTGACCTTTAAAGTAGGTCTTTTTCTGCCACCCTCCCCTTTTTTTGTGTGTGCTAGGGTTTGAACCCAAAGTCTCATGCATGTTAAGCTTGTGCTCTGCCACTGAGCCACATCCTCAGTACTCTACCACTTTTCATTACTAGTATTTTTTTTTTTTAAAACCCTTCTCAATCTCTTTTCTCTTGTCCTGTTTTATTTCCCTCCTCTCTTTTGTGTTCCTGAATATACTTTTTGGTGGGATCTTTGCCTCCTCCCCAACTGTCTCCCATTTTTGCCTCTTTTTTCCAGCTAAGAAACTGCAGCAGTAGGAGAAAACTCTCCATCAAAGCAGGAGGATATGTGGTTCCAGGCTGGAGGCAATGACAGGACAGTCATTTCACTGCTCTCAACTTATTTTGACTTTGTAACAGTTGCAGAATATATTTCTGCTAAGAGCTAGAAAGTCATAGGACGATATTTAAAATTCAGAACTTTACTTTGTTTGAATTCATTCAGTGTTCTCAGTAAAGCTAGGGCAACTAAATTCCCATGAAAGACAGGTTTGCGTCAGGAGAATTCACTAAAGAAATTCATGTTAGTATAATTTTCCTTTTTCTAACAGTAGTTCTTTTAGCTAGAGATTATCAATGGGATCTGGGGTGACCACTCTCCTCTTCAGCTATTTGCTAAGTTATTAGTGACTGTTAACATGCTTTGCTATCAGATGGGTCTGATGATGTTGGTTCTGGGCAAATGCCTTATTGTTTTGAGGCGTTGTGTCAGAGAATTTCAACTTCTAGGACTCTTGGTCAGAGGCATTTATTTAGCTTTTGTCCGTAATAATGGGGTCTCTTTCTCATTTGTTCTTTTTTTTTTTTTTCATTTTAGGTAAATCACTTATCAAAGAGGCATCCAGACATGAAAATAGAAGAAGTGCCAGAGTTAACTCTACCCATCATAAAACCCAACCGGGATTACTTTTGTCAGTATTGTGATAAGGTAAGAGCAAAATATCCGTCCTGGTGTGCCACTGTGGGAATCCTGCTTAGAGCCAGCTGTGTCTGCATGTATAAATATATACTAGTTACTCTTAACAGATGGTTCCCTGCCTCTCAGTAGTTTTCCATTCAGACCAGAAAGAGCTACAAATGCAACTTCATTTTGAACCAAGTTTTTTTTTCTAGAGAATTCTTTGAATTTTTTTTTTTTTTATTGTTACTTCTTTCTATGACTTCTGTTACAAAAGAAGGGCTTATTACCAAGGGCCTAGTATGTGAATTCATTTTATTCCTAAGCTCTCAGAATGAGAGAGTTTATCATCTTACTTGTAAATATGTGGTAGATCTAGCATTTCTAGAAGATTGAGTGGGATGTGAAAAAGTTTTATGGTTGTGGAGTATTCTACTTGTACTATTCTTTATTTTTGTGCAGTTACAAAAAAGAAAGAGAACATACTATTTATTGTTTATTATAATAGTGTATATAATATAGTCTTGTATAATATAGCTATGTCAGATTGAAAGTAAAGAACATGTTTTAAACAGAGTCCCTACCAAAGGTACTAGTTGCTATTAAACTTACCATTTGAAAGATTCTTTGGTTCCTAGTAGTCAGTTACATATATCATATGAGAGCTTTTACACATAGACCAAAGGATGAACTGGCATTAAAAACAAATCTCTATTTCATTATATTCTCCTTTTGAGCTTTCAGGTAAAGAATAATTTTACAGTTAATGATGTGTATAGAAAAATTCAAGGAAGATGCCTGGCATATCTGTATTACGTTCTTGTTTTATTTTGTATGTTATATCTATATCCTTCAAAAGATCTGTTAATATATTTTATTTTGGCATTATCAGTACTTTTTTTTTTTTATGTCCTTAGAGTGACATTGTTAGTTTGCTTTAAGCAAGAAAATGGAATTGTACACTGCTTTTATGGCAAACTGTTTGAACTTACAGGTTTATAAAAGTGCCAGCAAGCGTAAAGCCCATATTCTGAAAAACCATCCAGGAGCTGAGCTCCCACCAAGCATTCGGAAACTTCGTCCTGCTGGTCCTGGAGAGCCAGACCCTATGTTGAGCACCCATACCCAACTGACAGGCACCATCGCCACCCCTCCTGTCTGCTGCCCTCACTGCTCGAAGCAGTATAGCAGCAAGGTATGGTATCACCTTTTGACCACATCTGACAGCAAAACCTCTACATGAGGAATGTCTTAACAGAAGATGACTTCTCATCGAGGTGGACCAGATGGCTCCTTCCTAATTGATGGGGGACTGAAAGAGATATCATTCTAGTTCCTGTAAGCAGGAACCACAGGGAAGAATGGGAGGAGAATGTTGTAGACGTCCTAGAATTAGTGCTGTCTAATAGCCTGAGCACCTGACTGTTCTCTGCCCTGGACTTGCTGCGGGTCTCAGATCTGAATATTCTACACTCATAGTTTATAAGCTTAGGCTTATGGAAGCATTATGCAGGAACTGAAATGGTAGTTCTTGAATGGGATCATTTTGGATTGTGACTGATTGTTATGGGTATTAGTGAGGTGAGGGATGCTGTGAAGTTTTTGGACTTGCCTGATGGTGTTGGATCATGTAAGTTTTACTTTTCTGCCTACTTTCCCCCCCCTTTCACACTCTTATGTTACTTTTGTAAGTGTAGGCATAGAGTCAGTGTTGCTGTGATTTTCACTTCATTTTAATTACTTAATTAATTTGAAAGATAGGGTCTAACTATGTTGTTTAGGCTAGCCTCAAACTCTTAGGCTCAGCCTCCTCCAGTTTCAGCCTCCCAAGAAGCTGGGACTACAGGAGTAGGCCATGGAGCCTGTCTGATTTTTTCCTTCCTTCCTTCCTTCCTTCCTTCCTTCCTTCCTTCCTTCCTTCCTTCCTTCCTTCCTATCTATTTATTTTGTGGTGCTGGGGATTGAACCCAGGGCTTTGTGCTTGTAAGGTAAGCACTCTACCAACTGAGCTATATCCCCAGCCCAGGATATTTTATGTTATGTTATGTTATGTTATGTTATGTTATGTTATGTTATGTTATTTATTTTTTTTTGGAACCAGGGATTGAACTCAGGGACACTCGGCCACTGAGCCACATCCCCAGCCCTATTTTGTATTTTATTTAGAGACAGGGTCTCACTGAGTTGCTAAGGTCCTTGCTAAGTTGCTGAGGCTGGCTTTGAACTCGCGATCCTCCTGACTCAGCCTCCCAAGTCGCTTGGATTACAGGCATGTGCCACCACGCCCGGCTCAGGATTTTTTATTTTGTAAAGGCACAAAGTCAAAGATATTAGGAAGCTTTGGATGGTTTGCATATGAGAAAGATTGAAAACTACTAATTTTAATAATTATTCTTGATTTTCGCTTCAATTTTTCAGACCAAGATGGTCCAACATATTAGAAAGAAACATCCAGAGTATGCCCAGCTTCCCAACACCATCCATACGCCCCTGACAACAGCTGTGATCAGTGCCACCCCGGCTGTTCTAACGACAGATAGTGCCACTGGAGAGACTGTGGTGGTAAGTATATGACCAGGAGAGCATTTCATGTCCTTCAATGCTCATCATATTTGTAAACACCTGTCTTGTTATTTCATTGACTACAAATAGAGCCCGTTACTCAGTTTGCTACATAAGGCATTATACTTGTGATTGGGTCTTCTAGTCAGTGTTTTCCAAAGATCTCTGTCAAAGAAATAGCAAGGAATTCTCAGTGCTGCTCCTTTATTGCAATATTATAAGAATGTATAGGGCAGCTCCAATGAGCAAGGATTAGTTTGTAGTTCCACAATCCACTGGTATGACTAATGAAATTTTGATAGGATTTAAGAGTACTGAATAGCTCGTAATAATCAGTAGTTTTCCAACTAATGTGTTCTGTGTGATTTTTCTAGACAACAGACCTGCTAACCCAAGCGATGACAGAACTATCTCAGACCTTAACAACAGATTACCGAACACCACAGGGAGACTACCAGAGGATTCAGTATATACCTGTGTCCCAGTCTGCATCCGGGCTACAGCAACCTCAGCATATACAGCTTCAAGTGGTGCAGGTGGCCCCGGTACTGTGTGGCATTTACTTCTGTTTATCTTTATAAGCACCATATTGCTATTAGCCAAGCTGGTGACTAGAGTCAACAAAAACAGCTAGGTCTCAGAACTAGATCTGGGCTTTACATAATGTGCTGCATGGAAATTGTAAGACTAGGGACCTAATTTGTGAAACACCATTGCCACCACCCTTCCCAGGCTGATGTGGGCTCTGGACTTGGCAGTGTAAGAGATTTCTCTCTATCCTGTTGAGGAGATTTTAGGCTCTAGCATATATAGTGTACAGGTACTAATGGCACCTAGCCTCTTCTGAAGATGCTGGATGCTTGTCCTCTAGCATCCGGGTTGACTACTTGATAATGCACCAGTTTTGATAAATCCCTACTTAGGCATCAAATGGCTTATATTATTTGAAAGGTTGTAAAATATAATTTTGATTCAGTCTCTGATTATTCATTAATATCTTTTTAGTATGGAATTATAACTATTTTCTTTCTACTAGATAATGAATAGCTCATTCTTGCTCATGAGGGAGCTAAAAGAAGAAATCCTCTCAGAACTACTGTTTTATTTACTTTTTTGTATGTTTGTTTTGGTATTGAGGATTGAACTCAGGTGTTTAACCATTGAGCTATATCCCCAGCCATTTATTTTTTTTTGAGACAGAGTCTTGCAAAGTTGTTGAGCACCTTGCTAAGTTGCTGAGGCTGGCTTTGAATTTGCAATCCTTCTGCCTCAGCCTTCGGAGTTGCTGGGATTACAGATATGCACCACTGTGCCTGGCATTGTCCTTTACTTGTGCTGTGAGAATGTGTATTCAAAACACAAATGAACTTGTTGCTTTGAAATCAGTTGGTTTTGAAAATTTAAAACCAATATGAAAGTTACCACTGTCATTCACTATTCTTTTTTGTTTTTGCAGCTCTGGAACCCATGGCTTCATGCAAACTAGGCAAGTGCTATAGCACTGAGCTTCATGCTCAGCCTTTTAAATTTTATTTTGAGATAAGATCTCACTCAGTTGCCCTAAATGGCCTTGAATTTGCAATCCTTCTGCTTTAACCTCCAGAGTAGCTAGGATTACAGGCATGTGTCACTGTGCCCAGCAACTACTCTTTACTCTTTTTTTTCCCCCATATGGGACAGTTATTAGCTTTATGCTCAGAATCTATGAGGCCCTGTGGTTGCTTGTTAAACATGATCTGAAGAAAGGTGCAGTGGTGCATGCCTATAATCTCAGTGACTAACATGGCTGAGGCAAGAAGATCGCAAATTTAAGGCTGTCCTCAGCAATTTAGTAAGACCCTGTCTCAAACAATAAAGTTAAAAGGACTGGGAATGTAGCTCAGTGGTAGAGCATCCGTGGGTTCAATCACCAGTACCACAAACCAAAACAAAACAAAAGAACACCACCAAAAAATCCTCATGATACATATGTATAAACTCTGGAAAAAGGGGCCAGCAATACTTTGGCTAGATTTTCAAACACATTTGTGATATGTAAAACGTTAAGGACTACTGTTTTATTGGGTCCAAACATAAAAGCACTATTGTTCTCTTCATTTCTCAACCATTCTAATTAAGAAAACTATTAAGATGGGTACTCACGTTTGGAAGTGATTATTGACAGCTCTTTTAAAATGATGCTTTTTAAATTAATAGCCAAGGATTTCATGTCTAATTTTGAAACCAGAATCATACAGTAGGTTGGCAACATTTAATTTTAAAGGGAGACAGTTTTTTGTTTTTTGTTTTTTTTTTTTTTGGTGCTGGGGATTGAACCCAGGGGCACTCCACCACTGAGCCACATCCCCAGCCCTATTTTGTATTTTATTTGGAGACAGGGTCTCACTGAGTTGCTTAGGGCCTTGCTAAGTTGCTGAGGCTGACTTTGAACTTGCTATCCTCCTGCCTCAGCCTCCCAAGTGCTGGGATTACGGGTGTGTACCACCGTGCCCGGCAGAGACAGTTTTTGCTTTAGTAAAAAATTATACATTTTATACTTATGAACTTATCATGATCAAGAGACCCTTCTCTCAAAACACTACAATAGTTTTGTGTACAACTGCTCATAAAATGTGGGATTTCTTACAATTTTTTTTGCTCTTGGAGTGATACTTTTTCTATTGCTTTTACAGACATAGTTACAAGGATACCTCGAGATAGCATATACCCGGTAGTGATAAACTGAAAGCAAATTTTCTTCTTTGGTCCCTTTTAACTAATAGACCACTAAATTTAGTGAAATTTGAGGGGAAAACTATTGGTTTCTGAGAGCCTCTCATGTAATTTATTACTAATATTATCATCATCATTATTTTTATTATTACAGAACTGGGGATTAAACCCAGGGTTGCTCCACCACTGAGCTACATCCCCAGCTCTTTTTACTTCTTTGTTTTGAGACAAAGTCTTGCCAAATTGCTGAGGCTGACCTCAAACTTGCTCTCTATCAAGTTGCTGGGATTACAGGTGTGCACCCTGCACCTGACTATCATGTAGCTTATTATTAGGAAGTATACTTCTTCTTTCTCCTTGTCTTCCAGAATTTTAGTAGCTTATATTTTAGAAGCATTTTTGGAACTTTACATTTGGCCAGCTTGGCTTAGGGGGTGTGTGCCTTCTGGGAGTACAGAGAGGTTATATATAGTATTAGATTTGAAATTCAACCTATTCTTCTGTTGGGACATTGTTTTTAACTGAACTTTATCTCTGATAAGATTTCCCTTAACCTTAACTGATATTTGGTTTCTGGGCCTATTTTTTCTCCCACCAGGCCACTTCTCCTCACCAGTCTCAGCAGTCCACTGTGGACGTTGGCCAGCTCCATGATCCTCAAACCTACACACAGCATGCTATCCAGGTGCAGCACATCCAAGTCACCGAGCCCACCACCTCAGGCCCATCGTCTTCCCAGGTATCTTCATTAACTCAGGGGAGTTAATGTGGCCTCAGGGACCATAAGAGTTAGTAACAGTAAAGACATTATTCACCACTATTGAGATTTTGATGTTATTTTTGGACCTTAATTAATGAGTCTTACCTTTGCCTCTACTTTTTATATTAGTATGGTGGACCCAGTTGCATTAAGTTATTAGCTTCCCCTGTCCCAGTGGAACCCTGTGATATGATATCCTAGGAATAGCACTAGCCTTTCTTATCATTCTAAATGCAATTGCTAAATTGCTTCAATGATTTGGAACAATGACTTTGTGGAGTACTGTTGTATATTGTTGTTTGTTTGATTGAATCTGTCACTGAGATGTTTAAGTAAGCATGGTAGTTCAGAGGAGAGAGAGGTTATATATAGCAGACTATGTAGAAATGTGTGGATATGATCTTTGAATTAGTCTTGAGAGGGTATGGTTTTGACATGATATTTGAAGGAGGCATTGTGATCTGTATAAGCTCACGTTATGAGTAAAAATGCAGAATTGTGAAATTGTGGTACATTAAGAGGAAACTGAGTGATTCTGTTTAGGAATAGGAAATTGTGTTTGGAAAGGAAGTAGGAAAGGTAGTGTGGAGCTGGATTCAGGAGGACCTTGAATGGTAGAAAACAGAGTGTGGTCCTATCTGGTAATCAGGAGTAAACCTCTACTCCAGATGTCTGAATGTGTCCCTGTGCTTAATTTCACTACCAGGGTGGGATTATTTAGCACAACTTAATGGAAATTGTGACCTCTGGGTTCTATTTCCATTTGAATTCCAGATTAGTTTTGTGACATAGGCAAGTTATTTCACTTCTCATTTCTTTTAATCTTACATAACATAAGCAATTATACTTTCATTAATTTATCTTACTAACAAGTTTATTGAAATCAATTTTTTGGATACTTCTGTAGATTTTCTTCTGAAAATAAATTAGAATTTCAGGGTTACGATTGCTTTTTGTTCATCCATTCTTAGTTAAAAATATAATTACTTTAGCAGTGATATACTTTGTCTTATAAAATTCATATTATTCTGCTTTATTTCCTTCAGTTATTTTCAAGTCTTAGATCTATTGAAATTTCATAATTTCCTGCTCTTGTTTTTCCCTCTCCCTAGGTGACTGGGCAGCCACTGAGCCCTTCTGCACAGCAGCCTCAGCAGGGGCTCAGCCCCTCCCATATACAAGGCAATTCTTCCACACAGGGGCAGACTCTGCAGCAGCAGCAGCAAAACTCCTCTGTGCAGCACACATACCTTCCCAATGCTTGGAATTCTTTCCGAGGCTACTGTGAGTGAGAAAAATGGGTACAGTGCTGTGTAGGTCATGAGGGGAACTTCAGCCTTGTGTTTTCATCTCATCAGCTTTAAAATAGGTTTTTAAATTAAAATATCAATTGGGCATTTTTTTCACTCTATGGTATATATATTTGAATGAGTTTCATGATAAACTTCAAGACAGCATTTTGACCTCAGAGAGCCAGTTTGATAGGACATTTTCAGAGACATTAGGTATATTGCTAGAGGAAGTGTAGGTAGGTGACTTAATTAGAATAGATGGAGAAAGAGTATGTTGATGGTAATGGTTCATCCCTTCCATCAATATATAGGCATTATTAAATGCATGTATAGCAATCACTGTGCTAGACCCTGGGTATACAAGGATTAATGTTGACATTAATATCAGTAATAGTTCACAATAATAATGTCAATGTCAATAATAATTTAAAAAATTTTTTTGTTTTGGTACTGGGGATTTAATCCAGGGACACTTTACCACTGAGTTACATCCCTAGTTCTTTTTATATTTTATTTTGAGACAGCATCTCACTAAGTTGCTTAGGTCCTTGTTAAGTTGCTGAGGCTGGCCTTGAACTTGTGATTCTCCTGCTTCAGCCTCCCAAACTGCTGAGATTACAGGCATGCGCCACCATGCCCAGCTGTAAGCCAACCTTCATTAAGCTCTTAGTGTATACTGGGAATGATTCTAAGTTATATATATCACATTCAATATTTACAACAACTTATTAGATAGGTACAGTTGCTAATTGCATTTTACTGATAAGGCAATTTATACTGTGTTTAGTCACAAAAACTTATCTAAGAGATGTAGGTAGTCACTAGAGAACTCGAAACCAGGCTGTCTGACTCCAGAGCTTATGCTCCAAATCATCCTGCTGTGCCGCTTTCCATAAAATAGTCTTTGGGTCAAAGGGATCATCATTAATTGGGCAGGGTGCACATACCTGTATTCCCAGTGACTTGGGAGGCTGAGGCAGGAGGATGGCAAGTTTGAGACCAGCCTCAGCAACCTAAGTGAGACCCTCAGCAACTTAGCAAGACCCCGTCTCAAAATAAAAAATATAAAGGACTGCGGATATAACTCACTGGTAAAATGCTCCTGGGTTCAATCTCCAGTACCAAAAGAAGAGAGAGAGAGAGAGAGAGAGAGAGAGAGAGAGAGAGAGAGAGAGATATCATCATGTAGCAGAGGAAATACATGTATGAGTAGTATATTACAAAACCCTGAGGTTAGTGCTATGGAAGTAGTAACAGGTTAGCTGCCTGAAGTCAAAGTAGGTAGAAATCAAAGTTGGGATGAAAACCTTGGGTATGGTCTAGAAAGTATGTGACACTTTATTATTGAAAATGTGGAAGGAACAGGAAGAGTGATAATAGTAGCAAGTAAGAGTTCTGAGCACTAAGAAGGGAGGAAGTAATCTTGATCTTTCTCCTACTATTGATTTCTTTTTGGGGGACTTATCACTGTTAGGTTGATCCTTGGCTATGTTATATAGATTGGTGTGGAGTCAGACTTGAGCTCTGCCATTTAATTATTTTGAAAATCTGTTTACATAAATATTGGTGGTTCCAATGAAGGCTGAATCTAGTTTATGGTCAGAGAAAGAGTCTCTGACTCTAGAGTAAATACCAGTAGAATTCTGGGAAATAGACTGACATTTATGCTTAGTTTATGTCCTGTGAAACACAGTAGAATTATAAAGATATCCAGCTATCCATGGTGCTAATAGTATGAGCTGACATTCTAACATGAAGAAAAGATTCTGGAACTGAAATTTTTTATTAGAAAAAAAATTCCGAAATTATACATGAATAGAATAGTATAATGAACCCCATATTCATCCTTCAGCTTCAGTATTTACCAAGTCATGTTCAGCCTCATCTCTACCCCATCCTTTTCTTCCATCTTCCATCCTAGTAATAATCCATTGTATCATTTCATCCATATATATTTTAGTATGTATCTCTAAAATTGAGAAGTTGACTGGGTGTGGTAATGCATACCTGTAATCCCAGTGACTCAGAAGACTGAGACAGGAGGATCTTAAGTTCAAGGCCAGCCTCAACAATTTAGAGAGGCCCTGTTTCCAAATAAAAATGAAAAGATCTGGAGATGTAACTCTGTGGTAACA
Organism: Glaucomys volans; assembly: GCA_020662805.1. Taxonomy (NCBI): domain Eukaryota; kingdom Metazoa; phylum Chordata; class Mammalia; order Rodentia; family Sciuridae; genus Glaucomys; species Glaucomys volans. The sequence continues at coordinate 144,298 of JAJEJO010050628.1, read as the reverse complement.
TGACCTTGAGTTCAATCCTTAGTACCAAAAGAAAAGAAAAAAAAAGTAAATTTAAAAAGTCTGTTGTTCTTGTTCTTTGTTGTTGTTGTTTGTGTGTGTGGCGGGGGTGGCTGTGCTAAGGATTGAACCTGATCTATATCCCCAATCCAAAAGACCATTTTAAAAAAATGGAACATTATCACAACACAACATTATAACAATAATGACAATAAGTGACAATAATTCTTTAATAAATGACAATAATTCTTTAATACCCTCAAATTTGCTTCAGATATCTAGTCAGTATTCATATTTCTGTGATGGTCTCAGAAATTTAAAAATTTCTGTTGGTTTATTCAAATTGGGTCAGATAAGGACCAGACATTGTCATTGGTTGTTTGTTTTTTTTTTTTCTTGGTACTAGGGATTGAATCCAGGGGTGCTTTACCACTGAACTATATCCCCAGACCTTTTTAATTTTTATTTTGAGAGAATATCTCCCCAAGTTGCTGAGGCGGGCCTTGAACTTACGATCCTCCTGCCTTAGCCTCCCAAGTCCCTGGGATTGCAGGTGTGCCACTAGCCCAGCATATTGTTGTCATTTAGTATACTTTCTTCCTTCTCTTTTGTTTCCTATAGACTGGTCGTTAGATCTAGAGGCTTGACCAAGTTCAGGTTCACACCACAGCAGGTGTGTGCTTCCATCAGGAGGCATACCATGTTTGGTTGTCTGTCTTTTTGTGATGTAAGGAGTAATTGGTGTTTATTTCTTGGATCTGTTATTTTATTAGAGCTTATAAAGTAGTGATATTTGGATTTTTTTTAGTTGTAAATGAACACGATGTCTTTTTATGTATTTATTTTTATGTGGTGCTGAGGATTGAACCCAGTGCTTCACATGTGTGAGGCAAGCACTCTACCACTGGGCTATAGCCCCAGCCCTCTATCATTCTTATTCATTAATTAGTTAGAAAAATTCTATAATGAAAAAATTTTACCCTAATTACCACATGACTCTTTAGATACAGGTTGTGAAGGATAAATGCTTTAGCTACCTGATTAATCACCTTTATTTACCAGTTTTCAAAATAATGAGTTGATTTTTTAGTGTTATCCACAGTGACGAATGAGGGATATGTTTGTGTGTCTTAGTGTCATTTTCTACTCATGAATTTCAACACATGACATGTTTGAACCTATTGCAGGGTTATCCTTATTGATGTTCAGGTTATTCCATCTTTGCCTAACAGGAGCCTCTTCAAACTGTCTCCTGCATCTTTCCCACATATAGCATCTTGTGTGCTGGTAAGACATGATGTTCCATGCTCATTTCATACGTCTTCTGCTCAGAGCTGGAATCATCCGTTTTCCCAAGAATATCTAATTCCTTTTAGTAGAAAATATTACCCAGAGACTATCAACAGGGTGCTAGGATGAACTTTGATTTTGATTTTCTTTAATAACAATAATTCAGGTTAGATTTAATTGTGATTATTAGGCAACTGTGCATACATTTGTGTCACAAATTCAGACCTGAATCTAAAAGCTAAAAATTTTGAACTAAATGATAAACCTTTGTAATATATTTCTAGGTTTTTAAATATAGTTGAGTATTTGTCTTTGTGGATATTTGGAAGCCACTTTTGAGTGTAGATTGCTTCTGATATTTAGTAGCTCTGTAATAGTGCCTTCTGATATGATTGATTCTTGTCAGAGATTCTTTCAGTCTATCAAGAAATCATTGTATTCTAAGACTCTCACAGCAAGCAGATCTGTGGAAAATATCTCAATGAGGACTTTGGCCACTGGTTAGGTACAGATGGTTCAATTATGATGGTTCAACTTAGGATTTTCACTTTAATGATGATGCAGAAGAATAACCATGCAAGTATTCTGGGGTTTTTGTTTTTATTTTTGAGAGGATGGCTTGCTATGTTGCCTAGCTTGATCTCAAACCCCTGGTTCAAGAGATCTTCCTGCCCTGAGTAGGTGGGGTTACAGGTTTGCACCACCATGCCTGGCCGTATTCTGTTTTTCACTGTCAGTACGGTATTTACTAATTTACATGAGATATTCAACACTTTGTTATAAAATTGATCTTGTGTTAGGTCAACTGTAGGCTGTTATAAATATTCTGGGAATGTTTAAGTCAGGCAAGGATAAGCTATAAAACAGGGGTTAGGTGTATTAAATGCATTTATGACTTATGATGTTTCCAATGTAGGGTAGGTTTATTGGGATGTGACCATCATATAAGTAAAGGAGCATCTGTATTTGTTTCTAGAACTTGTATTAAAATATCTATATATTTCCTGTTTTCAGCATCTGAGATTCAAATGATGACACTTCCCCCAGGTCAGTTTGTGATTACAGACAGTGGTGTAGCAACTCCTGTCACTTCTGGCCAAGTGAAGGCGGTTACTCCGGTAAGCCATTCTGTCCACTCTGTGATGCTGTGCTAGAATGCTTGTCATAGTTTATTTTTTATTTATTGCTTTATTCTCTATTTTCTCAGTACATGATTTCTTGAAAGCTGTGTCTTTATCACTTTATCCTCTACCTTGCTCTGGAGGCTAGATTATAGCAAATGCTTAAAAAAATATCTATTAAACTAGTAACTATCATGAGCCTCCCACATCCATCATCTGATCATTATTTTATGCACTTGGAAATGTTACAAGTCCTCAAGACTATTGATCTTCAGCTGGGCTGGGAGAAAATAATATAATGAATCAATTATGGAACTATTTTAAATAATTTACCCACTCCAAGGTGAACAACATTTCCATAATATTTGACTTTGGCAGTTACAATATTGATTGTATCTACTCCTTATGTTTTTATCTTCATTTATTTGTTTTGGTCTGCCTCTTAAATTTTAGGAAGACAGAGTAAACAAATTTAAATTAAGAAAAATATTCTTGGGCTTGGTGAAGCTTGGAGGTAGACTGTGTGCTTAGCATGTGTGAAACCCTGAGTTTGATCCCTAGCTCCAAAAAAAAGAAAAAAAAAATTACTCTTGGATTAATAAGCTCTGGAGATCTAGAGTACATGTCTAGAATGGTGACTATAGCTTATAGTAATTCATTGTATACTTGAATATTACTAAGAGAGTGGATTGGGCTGGGGATATAGCTCAGTTGGTAGAGTGCTTGCCATGCATGCACAAGGCCCTGGGTTCAATCCCCAGCACCACAAAAAAAGAGTGGATTTTAAATGTTATCACGAAAGGTAATGTGAAGGGTATATTAGCTTGATTTATTGCTTTTTTCATTTATGTTATCTTAACTTAATTATTTCACAATGTATACATATGTTAAAACATCATGTTACATACCATAAAATATATGCAATTTTGTTTTTCATTTATAGTTTTAAGAAGCTGGGAGAAAAAAAGAACAATACTCTTAAGTGGCTAGGGATATTGGAATATTCCCAGGGGAAGATTATTTCCCAAAAGGGTGGTAGGGTTGTCTAGTTATCTCAAAAACCTGATATTTTATATATTATATTTTATTTTTATTTTTTACAGTACTAGGGATTGAATCCAGGGGCATTTTACCACTGAGCTACATGCAAAAGCCCTTTAAAAAAATTTTTTTTTTATCTTTTTATTTTGAGACAGTCTTTTTTAGTTGCCTAGACTGGCCTCAAACTTGAGATCCTCCTGCCTCAGCCTTCTGAGTCACCCCTTCCTATACTCTTGAATGTTAAAGTGCATATTTGATGGTAGCATATTTTAATTGTCCTTACTTGGCAAAACAAAATTTTGGGACCATTAATATTACTTTTAATTTTGCTGGTTTTTGAAATCTTAATCTCTGGGAACCACTGATCTTGACCATCTGTTTTAGGAGCCAGTCTGCCTCTGTAAGGAGACTTGTATCTCCTCTTTGATCCATTTTGTATTAATCTTAATATTTGATTGACAGCAATTTTCTTCTGAAATGATAAGTTCTTAGGAGAAGTACAGAAGTGCATATTTTCTTTGTCAGATAGGTTACCACCATGTGCAAATTTCTATACCTGAAGTTCTTTACTGTATCATTTGGTAACAGCAAAGGTACCTTTGTGTTCAGTTACTGTGACTGACCCATCCTCTCTAAAGGAAGTAGGTAAAGCATCTATTAGAAGTGCCTTTTCTGGATCCCCTGTAATATTTCTTTACATATTCCACTCTCCTCTCCTCCAGTAGCCCCCACTCCTCCCTGATAGGCTCTAAGTTTCTAAAGATCCTTCTTTTTCTGCTTTAGGGTCATTATGTATTATCAGACAGTCAACCAGAATTGGAGGAAAAGCAAACTTCTGCACTTTCCAGTGGAGTCCAGGTTCAGACATCTGCACACAGTGACTCTCTGGATTCCCAGACCACCAGCCAACAGCAGACCACACAGTACATCATCACCACCACCACCAATGGGAATGGAAGCAGTGAAGTGCACATCACTAAACCCTAGTTTTCACCCTGGACCTAGAGTGGAGCCTTCACATCATGTCTTTTCTCATTCATAAGTCTGAAGCTTCTGACACTTACACCTCTTTTTTAAGATTTATTATTCACTGAAAGAGTTTGAAGACTACAATTTTGATGCCCACACATACATGGAAATTATTTTGCCAAGGTCGTCTTTACCAAATTGACTCTTAAAGCCCTCAGGGCTTCTGCCACGGAATGGAGATCTTTCAGGGGAAAGTAGATTTCAGGATGGAGAAACTTTGCCTTGCTCTTGAGTTGGTTTTTGTTTTTTTTTTTTTTTTTACCACACTGATAAGCCTTACTTTCCCTTTGTGGAAATATTAAGTGGCATATTTGTGTTCATACCAAAGGTGGAGACAGGATGTGCCAAGTCCATGGTTATTGGACTTCTGAATTCCAAGCCATGGCACCAGAGGAGAATGGGCATTTCACAGGTGTGATTTAAATCAGGACTTGTAAGTTTAGTTTTCAGTAATTTAACAGAGGGAGCTTACTGGATAAGAAAATAAAAATGATGAGACAAAATTTGACAGTGGTGTTCTCAAGGGAAAACTGTCATTTAAAAATTTCTTATTGCTGATTTCCTTTTCTTTTTTCTTTTTCTTTTTTCTATTTTTCTTTTTCTTTCTTTCTTTTTTTTTAGATAGGGGTGTTGCTCTGTTGCTTAGGCTGGTCCTGAACTCCTGGGCTCAAGTGATCCTCCTGCCTCAGCTTCCTGAGTAGCTGGGATTACAGGCAGGCCACCATGATTTTTTTTTTTTTTAATTTTCCTGTATTGAAAGACTATGGTTGGCGGTTGGTAATACTTTTCACAGATTCTGGCCCTCAGCAGATTAGGGCAGAACCTCATGTCTTGATCATTCTTACTTTATTATTTCACAAGAGTGGACTCCCCAAAAGAGAAAAGACTGCTTGATGTTTGCAGAATTTAAGCCCCTATGTTAAACCTTTGCCTCCCATTCTCTGGTTGCAGTTGTATTAAGGAGATATTGGTACCAAGAGAAATTACCCAAACTAAAACTTTATTATGGGGCAGGGGGACCTGAAACCCTGTTCTGCCTTGCAGGATCCATTTACTATGAATTGGTAAAAGATAAAATCCTTGTTCTTACCAAGTATGCATTAATTCCTTCTCTCTCTCTCTCTCTCTCTCTCTCTCTCTCTGTCTCTCTGTCTCTCTGTCTCTCTGTCTCTCTGTCTCTCTGTCTCTTTTATTTTTGGTGGTGCTGGGCTTAAACCCATGGCCTCAGGCATGCTTGGCAGGTGCTCTAACACTGAGCTACCCTCCCAGTCCCTACATTTAACTTTTATTCACAGAATTCAGTGTATTTTAATACTTTAAATGCTGTCTTAAAATGAACATTCTTTAAAGGTGGATGGAAAGGTGACCTCCTTATTTCTAAAGACTTTTAATTTTAAACATATTGTAACTCATCTGGACCTTTTTATAAGATGACCAACTTTACACTTAGGGGGAAAATTAAAATGCAGGGACCATTTATAATACATGAAGATAATATAAAGGATCTGAAAGAAATTGTGTCTTTATGAATTTTATACTGTCAGGTGGGAGAGGAAAAGCAATCTGCTATGATGATGGTTTGTCTTATATGTGTTCCTGTTTAGGAGTCTTGTGTGCTATGAATTCAGTGGGAAACGTATTTACCCTCTTTTTACTGTACATTCCAATTGTACCGGTGAAACATTTCAGTCAGTACATATTTTAGCAACATTTTGTGACATGCATTTTTAGAGTAATTATTGTATAGTGAATTTATCAATCCAGATCAAGAAGACCTAAATATGTTTAAAATGAAGTCAACTAATTATTTTATTTATATTTCTGAGTGAAAACTGGTTCTATGAATTAAGAAGCATAGTAGCTTCTTTATGGTAAAGATATCTTTCTGAAAAGTAAGAATTCTTTTGAACGAACTTTACTTATATGTAGATCTTGCACTTTATTTTTGAGACCTCATTCACATGGCTATCTATGAAAATTTGGGCACTAGGAGAACTTGAGAAAGTTTCTTCAAAAATGTGTGGAAACTGAAAATGGACTTTCTGTCTTTGGTGACAAAGAGGTAACATCAATATTGACTGCAAGTCACAAAATGCAGACTCTGGTTCCCAAAGTTCCACAATGTAATGATTGTAAGTAACTTATTGTCCTCTAGAATGACTTGCTAGGAGGAGAATACTAGACTTTTCCAAAGGTCCAGTTTGGGTTTTTGTAACTTATATTTGGCCCTGTTGGGTTCTTTTTAATTTGATCCAGCAAGGAATCTTCCCTCTTCTCAGGAATAACTTATTGATTAAAATAAAATAGAATGTTCGTTTTATGCCAGTTACTTTAAGTTTTAAAATACACAGAGGAAGATCTTGTTGAAGGACTTCTTTTGCCTCTTTCCCTTCTAATTTTTCCTTCATCTTTTTTCTGGTCCTTATGTAGAGTAAATAAAGACTCTAAAACTAACATATTTTATCAACCAGAGATGCAGGTGGCAGTAAAGCCAAACAACACCACCTTAGGATCAGATATTGTGCACATTATTTCCAAGGTAATATTTTCAAAAGCACTTGGATTTGAAGAGATAGCAGACTATAATTCCTCTGAAGATCTAATTTGGGAAACACATATGTAGCCAATGTTTGTATTATAACCTCTCCCAAGACACATTGACACTGTAGACTTCATTCAGTGCAGTGTGATATTTTGGAGTAGGTTGGATATAAATTTTACATTTTTACTGTTTGATTTATACCCAGACAAAGACATTTCATCATGTAAAATTCCTGTTCTTCTGGAAAAAGTTTTTGTTTTGATTTTGAATTATTTTCTGACTTGGAATTATCCTTTCAGAAAACTCTTAAGATAGCTAGGGCTAAAAAGCACTTCATGAGATGCTAAAGCTGACCCATTGGTTGAAAATGTTGACCCTATCCTATTATTTAAATGTGAACATTTATTGTACATTCAGTGAGTTATAGTGTTAATAGTCTTGTGCTACACAGCAAGTGTAAAAATTAATAAATATTTTTTTTAATAAACATGTTTCTTGTTTGTCTATATAAAGTTACAAGAGGTTAAACATTTCTTTTCCCTTTTAAATTTTACAACTTAATATATGGTTCCCAATTTGCATTTAAGAAGCTTGAGAGTTGCTACTCCATCCTATCAACAAATAAAAAGCAGAAGAAACTGAAAAATCAACTTTTTTTTTTTAGTACTGGGGATTGAACTCAGGGGTGTTCTACCACTGAGTTATACACACAGCCCTTTTTACCTTTCTTGTGAGACAGGTTCTAAGTTGCTGAGGGTAGCCTCAAACTTGCGATCCTCCTCCTGCCTCAGCCTCCTGAGTAACTGGGAATACAGGCAGGTTCCATTACATGTGACTCAACAACTCTTCTTAGATCCATGAGTACAAACTGCCACCATCAAAATTGGAGATACTAAGTGAATGCAGAATCACAACCTAAATCAGCAGAAATCCATGAACAAAAATGTATGAGTAGAAACCTCTAAGGGAACCAGTGCCAGGATAGGAAAGCCTGAATTGTAATCAATGAATTTCTGAAAACTTGCTGTGGACAAGCCTGAGACACAAAAACTCCAGGGAACCCAGTCATAGGAAGAGAAGGGGACCCAGATTTTTTCTGAGTTTTACCTCCATGAACTTGACTAGGTTCTCACAGTGAATATTGGAGAAAAATTCTCTCATGCTCCTGGAGAGGTAGGGGAAAAGGAACCCTTTTGCAATAGAACAGAGCATTCCTTCTTAACAAGGCCTGTTCTCTTGAGAAATTGGACCTTAACCTGCAGAGGTTTTATCAGAGCAAAACTGACTTTGTGGAAAGAAAATACCCAACTCCAGTTAGAGGTAGCCAGCTAAGGGGGGGAAATGAGAAGCATGTGTGAAGGTCAATGTCCAAAGAACCAGGTTCACTAGAAGACTAAGACCAAATAACAGGGTTGTTGAAAATGTCCTCTCCCCTACCCCTTATCACATTATTAAAGGCTCACAGAAATGCTTTGAAATTAATATATTTTGTCTAACTATAAAGAAAAAATTATAAGACATACCAAATGGCAAAAATCACAGTTTTTTTTTGAACTGGGGATTGAACTCAGGGGCACTCGGCCACTGAGCCACATCCCCAGCCCTATTTTGTATTTTATTTAGAGACAGGGTCTCACTGAGTTGCTTAGGGCCTCGCTAAGTTGCTGAGGCTGGCTTTGAACTCGTGATCCTCTTGCTTCAGCCTCCCGAGTCACTTGGATTACGGGCGTTCGCCACCACGCCCGGCAAAAATCACAGTTTAAGAGAGCAATAAGCTCTGTCTGGTTCCTTAGGGTAGAGGAGAAGAAGGGATGCATAGGTGAAGCACAGATGATTTTTAGGGTAATGAAACTATTATACTTAATGGTGGCTAATGATTCATCAGCTATAAGAAATGTACCGCTCTGGTGGGGGATTTTGGTAATGGCAGGGTATGCATGTGTGGAATTAGGAAGTATATGGGAAATCTCTGATCTGTTAAATTTTGCTGTAAACCTAAAACTGCACTAAAAAGTCTACTGAAAATTACAATTTATAGTGTTTTGACTTGCAGTCTATCTGCAGTCTGGTCATAGTCCCAAGGTAAGGGAAATACAACTGTGGAGTGATGTCCCACTGCCATTTTATACCTGGTGGTTTATAATTCAAGAAACTTACAAGTCTAACAGGAACTATGGACAGCAGTGGAGCCAGTAGAGAAGCAGAGATTTTTTTTGTTATTTTGTTTTTGGAAGGCAGTGTTTTCCATCAAGGGAGGAACTTTAGCTTGGCCCACTGGTTTCTCTGACATTTTTCCATTCGACCAAGGGAAACTGAGTATGGTCTGTCTCTACAGGAACTAGTGAGAATAGCTGTGGAATAAGTAATCTGAAGCCATTCTAAGTAAAACTCAGTTAATAGGAGGGACGGAACCTTGATACTTGTTCAGAAGAGCATTATAGGCTTTAATTTAAAATGTATGCTTTTTTTTAAAGGAATAGAATATTTTATTTAAAAAATTCATATATATGCTTCAAATGAAAACTCCTGTCCGTTTATAAGCACCCACAGAGTACCAGGCACTATACAAAATATTAAGACTTGTTTATGCTCTTTCAGAGCAAAATTGATCCTTCTGCAGCACTCATTTTTGCATGACACTGACATCCCAGTTCCACTGTCATAAGATGACCACATCTTCATGACTTGCTCAAGATACCAGTTTCCAATAATAATAGAAGCAGATCGTGCAGTTAAAGCAGAAGTCAACTGATGAAGTCTGATGCGACATCTAATGTCCTCTCCCTCGGAAACCACCACCCCCTCTTCCTCCTCTGAAGCCCCCACCTCCTCTTCCACCTCTAAATCCACCACCTCTACTGAGGCCTCTGCCACCTCCTGCTCCTATTCCTCCTCCTTGGCCTCCTGGGTCAACACCTCTTGGAGGTCCTTTCTCACCCGGAGGTCGAGGTAAAAACCTCTGCAGGGGCAGCAGCTTAAATGGGTCTATATAAAACTGCTGTAGTTTTTTAAAGGAAGCTGTCTTCATGTTTTCTGACAATTTAACTGAAAAATAAAAATCTCTAAGTTGTCCAAATATTTCATCCACTTTTCCAATTTGTTCTTTATTTTCTAAATAAACAGGAGCATTGAAATAAGGCACCTTATTTTCATCTGTGGTACGTTTGCAAACTATGTCACTTTCACAGGGATGCAAGAACTCGCCTAATAAGACTACACGTTCTGGAGGTCCTTGGTCTTGGCCTTTGTTAAAGCCTCCGCGGCCATCCCCTCGTCCAAATCCTCCTCTGCCTCCGCCTCTGAAGTTGCCGCCTCCTCCCCCTCGAAAGTGGTTGTTGCTATAGCACCACGGTTGAAGCCGCCACCGCCACCACCTCGGTTAAAGCCTCCACGACCTCCGCCGCGAAAAAACATGATTTTTCCGCCGCCACGTGCACCTTTGGCGGGGAATATGTATGCTTTCGATGTTTGTACTTTCCGAACGTTGAGAGCCCGGGGACCGACCGGAGGGAGAACACTTGGAGGCACAGGCTGAGGTCCTCATTCTTTCTGAATCTTGAGAAACCACGATTTCCTCCACTTTCTAAAGGGCACTGTAAGTTCATACAGCTTACGGTCGCAGTACAAAGATAGTAGTTTGAAAGTGGTTAGCATAGTGCGGTGGGGGAGCAGGGTATGCTTTTCATACATTAGCTTCCAGAGCCTTGAGTTGTGGCCAGGCAAAGAAAACCGACTCTGTCTCGGCCCTTCGGAAGCGCCGAATCCGTGCGACACCGCAGCTAGCATCCCGAAGACCGCCAGAGGCGGTGAATTTCAGGCAGGCCGGCGATCTTGCTCCCTCGGCTCCAAGCCCCGCCCCACCCGCCTCGCCCAGCCCAGGTCCCGGCCCCGCCCCATAAGGCCCGCCCCACAAGGCCCGCCCCTTCCGCCGCCCGAGCCCGGAGCGTGCACGCACCCAGACGCCTTGCGGGAGCGAGCTCGTCCGGGAGTCGGGGGCTGGAGGAGGGCAACCGGCTAGGAGACCTGTGCCTGCGGTTCAGGTGAGGGCGGGCCCGGAGCGGTGAGAGGGTTGAAGTGTAGCCGGCGGGCGGAGGAAGGAAGTGGGTCTCAGAGGCCGTCGCCTCCGTGGGTTGGGGTTGGGCAGCCGGAGGGGGAGCCGGGCGGCCCGGGTGGGTGAGGGTTAGGGTTAGGCACAGTGTGGGGGAGGGGCGGGGCCAAGGAGCGCAGTTTAGACTGGGGAGACTCGGGCTTGGCCTTAGGCGGGTTTGGGTAGGGTGGAGTTTTGTGCAGGTGTCCGGGATTTAGAACGGGCCATTGCTCCGGAAGGAGGTAAGGCTTTAACTTCTGCTTGGGGAGGGTCTTGATGGGAACGTTAGCTCAGGTGCAGAGGAAAGGCCAGTGGAATCAGCCTTCTGGTCTAGTAAGAAAGTCCGGGACGCTCCAAGACAGAACTCGATGGCTTCCGGGGTTTCAACTCTCACGTAGCTCCTGCTTTTGGTATTTGGAGATCCTGTTTGGAATAGTGACAGGGCAAAGGCTGTCACTGGAATATGTTAAATTTAGCTAACTATCCACCGTAATTGAAGACACTTGTAAGCAAGTTGTGTAAATAAGTTGTGTATATGAGTGTCAGCCAGGATACTAACTTTGCATTTGTGACTGTTGTGTGCCAGTTCTGTTAAGAGGATTTACTCTAAGCATCAGGTTGCTTTTATATTTTCCCTCTATTTTAAAGTTTTGTTTTTAACACTTGTGCCATGGGCTTTCTTACCTGCCTTAAGCACCAGGCATGTTCAGGATGTCTTAATTTCATTGTGTGCTGACAGGCGATGAGGCATAGTTGCTTGGGGACCACCCAGCTGCCTTGATCTAATACTCATCTTTCTGCTGTGTATTTTCATAAATCTGAAATCACTTCAGGAGAACTTGAGATAATTTAGTGGGAAGGTCCGTTATTTTATTTGTAGCATATGATAAAGGTCTGCCCTTTGGAAATGAAAAATCCCTACATTAGTGATATAAACTGTTATTTAGCTGGAGAGCATTCATTGCAAGATTCCAAGATTGGAAGTAAAGTAGGTAAAATCTGGTCCAACTCATCTTTGTTTTACAGATTAGGAAATTGACACTTGGTGAGGTAAGATTTGTGGAATGTCATTGAGAATTAGTGGTAGATGTAGGCTAGAAGTCTTCTATTTTGACTACATCCATTTTTTTCCCCCAATTTTAGTGCGCTTGTTAGCGCATTTGGTAGGATTTAGGAGCTGGAGAGAATGGATTTAGTAAATGTAGAGTGAGTTCAAATTCCCTATGGTCCTCTTGGCATTGTTCATTCCTGTGGCCTCAACTTTACTTATGATTCCAGCCATCAGCTTTGTAGGATGCTCTGAAAATGTTTTGGTATGTACTTTTCAAAAGGTGATCAGCAGTGTTCAGTTATTGTAAGAAAGAGAAAAATAACACATTAATTTATGTGGTTATAAAGATCAGATAGACCAAATAAAGGTAGATTGGACACCATCTTCACTGGTTGTCATGATCAGGTGCTTGGAGCTGCAGGAATTGATGTGCACCAATAAAATCATATCAAGAAACTTTTTTTTCCATGATTTAAATTGAGAGTTTATGGAAGAGGAATTGTGTATAGTATTAAGAACACAGATTTGCAGGCCTGCAGAATTTCAGTACTGCATTTGGGATTGGGAGTTACTTACTTTGATCCCTAATTTTAATTTCTGGAGAGTAAGTGTAATAAGCACAGTTGTAAGAATTAAATGAGATATGTGAAAGGTCTGGCACTTAATAGGCCATCATGCAATAACTTGTTAGTGTCTCAGCTTTACTAGTGTATGTGGCTTTTTAGCAACAAAGAAGTACTTGCTAAACAAAAAATTATTAAATTATGTTGTGTTAGATTGTTACCTGGGAACTCTAAATTGTGGATCTTCTTATCATTTAATCTCTGAATCATTTTATTCTATAAAATGAAAGTATAAGAAACTTGTGAATTTAGTAATTACTGTAGAAGCATTTTGAGCAAAGAGTCCTACCTGGTAGTACATGAAAATTCCAGGTGGAACCGAGGAAGAATAGCCGTTTACCTGTTAGGGGGTAAGGATTGAATATTTTTTGGAAGCGCGTTAGATTCCTGGGATTTCTGCCTTTCTGCCTCAAGAAGTATCTATTTGTCTAGAATACCTGTGGAGAAGAAACAATGGATTCCTTGGACCATATGCTGACAGATCCCCTGGAACTTGGTCCATGTGGAGATGGCCATGGTACACGAATTATGGAGGACTGCCTCCTGGGAGGCACCAGGGTTAGTCTGCCTGAGGACCTTCTGGAGGATGTAAGTAATAACTTCGTTGCAAGCATTTATCCCCTTATCAGCTTTCCCATAGCAGCTATTCTGAACATTTTCCACTCTTTTAGTTTTTTGTGCTCCCATTCATTTTATTTTCTATATTGCAGTGATTTCTGTGCTTTTTTTCTTTTAAGTGTGAAGTCTTATATGCTGATTAAGGAAGAATATATAACATATCAGAATAATTTGGTAGTATAAGTCCTATTTTTAACAAGATAATATTTAATTTAAAAAGTTACATATTTTAAGAGCAGAATTGTATATATGCTTACATTAAAATGGTTATTGTGTTGAGAATCACTTATTAATACCCAGACATATTATCTGTGTGTATATGCCAACCCTGTAGTCAAGTAAGAGTGCGTTTAATCACTTTCACAACTAAGATACATCATCATCATCATCTTTATTAAAGTGGTAATCATTTATGAAGTGCTTCTGCGCAGGGCCTATGTTTGTGAAGACATTCATTTAAACATATGTTTTATCTGCCAAATTTTGAACATGTAGGTATATAATAAGCAGATTTGCAAATATGTACCTGTATCACTTAGTTTGAGGACATCATTTCATTTTGTCATATTCTAGATTCTTCTTAATATGTCAAACCTTGTAGAGAAAATGAGGGCCACTGTTGTGCTCTTTTCTGATCCTCCCACCTGCAGTAGCTACTGTACTGCAGTTGGTATATATAGTTCCCATATATATATATATATTTTTTTTTTGAGGTGAGGTTTAGCTATGTTGCCCAGTCTCTTCTATATTTTCTTTATATATCTTTTAAGGAAATCTCTTTGTGTCATCATTGATTGAGCAACACTTATTAATACCTGCTCTGTGTCAGACACTGAGTTAGGTACTAGGAATAAAATGGTGTGCTGAAATAGGTTTGTAGGGGAAGATCTTGGACATGGAGTCTGAGGTGCTTTTGATGCATTTGAGCAAAGATGCTTGGTAGGTGGTAGGATTACTTGGTTGCCTCTTCCTTAGTCTTTGTCCTTGGAATAAAGTCATAACTACCTAACAGGTTTATAAGTTATTTACTTCTCTCTTCTATTTCCTTCCCTGCCCTTCCCATCCTTTATCTTACATTATCTAGCTAGACACTGCCTGAAAAAAATTTTTAATTAAAAGAAGATGAAATGTATTAAGCATAATAAGAGCATAAAATATAGTTAAACAGTAATAAAACATGCATGTAAGCCAGGTGTGATGGCTCGTGCCTGTAGTTTAGCTACTCAATAGACTGAAGCAGGAGATGACTTGAACTCAAGAATTTGAGGCCACACTGTACAACTTAATGAGAACCTGTCTCAAAATAAAGTGCTGCAGATAACTCAATGGTAGTTGAGTTACACTTGAATATTAGGCACTTGCCTAATATTCAAGAGGCCCTGGGTTCCGTTCCCAGGACCACCAAAACCCAAACCAAAACACGACAAAAAACTTAGATGGTAGTGATGGTTGCGTAACAAATGTGAGTGTACTAGAATGAAGAGAAAACCAAATCCAAAACAAGAAAGAGAATAAAAATTTTTAAAAAACCCCAAAAGTCAAATGTGAATGTACTTAAAACCATTACACTTAAAAATGATAAATGCTGCTTCATGTTACATTTATTTTGCTACATAAACAAAAACTTTTTTTTCCTGTTGTTTACTTTTTCCCTAAATTTTCCTAGCCTGAGATATTCTTTGATGTCGTCAGCCTCTCAACATGGCAGGAAGTATTAAGCGATTCTCAGCGGGAACACCTCCAGCAGTTTCTGCCTCATTTTCCTGCAGACAGTGTGGAGCAACAGAATGAACTTATCCTAGCTCTGTTCAGTGGGGAGAACTTTCGCTTTGGAAACCCTCTGCACATTGCTCAGAAGCTTTTCCGAGGTCTGTAGCTCAGCATTCTATTTTTGATAGTGTGGAGTAGGGGGAGGGGTTGTTCACTTTGCAGTTATGCCTTTCTTTGTTTTTTTTTTCTTCAAGGGTCGAACCCAGATCCCCAACAGTGTTAAGCAGGTGCTCTGCTACTGAGCTACATTCCTATTCCTTTTTATTTTTATTTTGAGACAGGGTCTTGCTAAGTTGCCTAGGCTGGCCTCAGATTTGTGATCCTCCTGCTTTAGCCTCCTGAGCAGGTGGGGTGTATAAGTGTGTACCACTACACCTTGCTCTCTTTGGTTTATTCTATTTTCATGTATAGGTAATTGCATTGTGTAATACTTTGCTGCCTATGCTATATTTTTAAAATTTTATTGACGTATATAGAAAATACATAATAGGAATTTGGCTCTGTAATCACCACCCAGAACAAGAAATAAACATTACTAGCATCCCAGAGGTGCTATGACCAGGCTTTAAATTTTTTTAAAAAACACTTTCCGTCTGGGTGTGTTGGCGCATGCTTGTAATCCCAGCAGCTTAGGAGGCTGAGACAGGAGGATCCTGAGTTCAAAGCCAGCCTTAGCAACAGCGAGGTGCTAAGCGACTCAGTGAGACCCTGTTTCTAAATAAAATATGAAATAGGGCTGGGGATTCAGGTCAGTGATTGAATGCCCCTGAGATCAATCCACAGTATCGCCCCCCCACAAAACACTTGCCATTTGCTTTTTATTCCCTCAGAAAATGTGACGTTTTACTACTAAGCACTTTATGTATCTGTCTTAACAAGGACATTTTCCCACATAATCATAGTCTTGTTATCTGACCCAAGACAATTTTATATTGAGCAAATAATATAGAATATTGCATGTTCAGATTTTTTGAGATTGTCCCTAAATGTCTTCTGTAAGTTGTTCGTTTAAATCTAGGATCTGTTCAGGGTTCATGCTTTTGTTTGGGTCTTGTGTCTCTTCAGTTTTTTGACTTGAGAATCCTTTGCTTTTTTGTTGTCTTTGTAGACATTGGTTTTTGTTTGTTTTTTACTCTGAGCCACATCCCCAATCTTTTTATTTTTTTATTTTTGAGATAGGGTCTCACTAAACTGCTTAGGGCCTCACTAAGGCTGCCCTTGAAACTTGTGATCTTCCTTTCTCACCCTCCTGAGTCTCTGGGATTACAGGCATGTGTTACCATACCCAGCGACATTGGCATTTTTGAAGGGCCTGGGACACTTGGATTGTAAAAGTCCTGCTCTCTAGGAATTTGTCTTCTTGTTGCTTCAAGATTAGATTTGTGTCAAATGCTTTTGATAGGAACGCTGTATGGGAGTGTCCTTCCAATTTCATCATCTCAGAAGGCACACAGTGTCACTTCTTCATTGTTGCCAGTGTGATGTATGATCACTTGGTTAAGTGATGTCTGTCCAACTTCCGATTATAAAAGCACCTTTTATCCTTTGTAATTAATAGGCCATCTGTGGGGTGGTATTTTGGGATCATATGATAATCTTATATTTTTAAAGCCTTTGTTTTACGTATTAGTTATTTCATTTGTGATTCTTGCCCAAATCAATTATTACTTCAGAGGTTTTCAAAATGGGGCTACACTTAAGTCATAGTTTGCCCTATGGTCTATGGAGAGGAGCAAAAGAAGCTCTCCTTTTATTTATGGGGTGATTTTGTTTTGACAGGATTCCTTGAAAGGGCAGCACATCTTGAGTTGTGTTATACTGGTCAACTTGATAGTTGCTAAAGACTACAGAGAGCAGGCTTATAATTTCAAATATCTCAT
Organism: Glaucomys volans; assembly: GCA_020662805.1. Taxonomy (NCBI): domain Eukaryota; kingdom Metazoa; phylum Chordata; class Mammalia; order Rodentia; family Sciuridae; genus Glaucomys; species Glaucomys volans. Next base: position 127,249 of record JAJEJO010050628.1, on the reverse strand, counting down.
TATCTTAAGGATTTAAAATTAGCATTTCTTCCTTTTTGTGTGTTTTGTTTTGTTTTTATGGTGCTGGGTATTAAATATAGGGCCTCACACATGCTAGGCAAGTATTCTATCACTGAACCACACCCTTAGATCCTGTTATTTTTTGAGACAGAGTCTTGTGCTTGCTATGTTGCCCAGACTGGCCCAGAACTTCTGGGCTCAAGTGATCCTCCCATCTCAGTCTCGCAAGCTGGGACCATAGGCATACTCCACTCCTGGGCACATTCCCTCCCATCTTGTTATTAACTTAAAAGAGGATTTCTCTTCTGTGGTTGGCAGAGGTCTTCACTGAAGCTGGGGCCTCAGGTGGGAGTACATTGTCCCCTCCTGTAGAGCAGAGTGAGGGAAACCTGGTTGATTTAAAGGGGTTATGTAATGGTGACATGCCTCCTCCGAACAGTGTAGTAGTCTGGTAAGGACACAAACAAGAAATGTCAGGACAGACATTTCTGTATATTTCATTCTTGACTGGTGCCATCTTTCAGTGCTAGTTTTGCTGATTAGAGTTGTGTTGCATAGTTGTTGAGATGCATGGTTATTGTGGTTTTTAGTCTTAATTGAGCTGTCATTTTCAGCATTCTTTTACTTTTGGTTCTCTTTTCTGATTCTCTTAAGTGTTCACTATAACGGCACCTTAAACACTCATTAAATATGTATTGAGTGATGTATATATAGTAGTACCTCTCTTTTTTTTATTGTTTGTTCTATTTAGTTATACATGACAGCAGAATGCATTTTGATTCATTGTACACAAATGGAGTACGACTTTTCATTTCTCTGGTTATGTGCCTTTTTTTTTTTTTTTTTTAAGATGGACACTTTAACCCTGAGGTGGTCAAGTATCGACAGCTATGCTTCAAGTCACAGTACAAACGATACCTCAGTTCTCAGCAGCAGTATTTCCATCGACTGCTAAAGCAGATTCTTGCTTCCCGGAGTGTAAGTAATGATGGGAACTGGATATAAAATGTGGGCAGTACACTCATAGGTATCATGACTTTAAGAAGTGGTTCAGAGGCAAAATATAGAAGATAATCATTAAGAGAAAAATGCTACAGTACATTTAAGCTGTATCTTTTTATTTTCCCTCCCCAGCTATGTCTTTTTTTTTCTTACCATTTATAAGATGTGTTCTGATTTCAGAGATGTTGAAACATGAAACAGTAAGTGCTTCCTAAAATTAATGAAATATAATAGCTTTCATATTTACTAAGGTAAACAAATGGATTTCAGATTCATCATGGGTTATTGAGGAAAACTAGGATGCTCTGGAATTGATGTGCAAGTGTACACTGCTGTGTCCATTCTGCTGTGATGGACCTATAGAACATAAAGCTCAGTGGCCTCTGGGTCTTTTCCAGCCAGGTAATTCTCAGAGGCAAAGTTGTTCTGAGTTCTTTTTTTTTTTTGTACTGGGGATGGACCCAGGAGCACTCCACCACTGAACCACATCCCTAGCCCTATTTTGTATTTTATTTAGAGACAGGGTCTCACTGAGTTGCTTAGGGCCTCGCTAAATTGCTGAGGCTGGCTTTGAACTCGCGATCCTCCTGCCTCAGTCTCCCAAGTGCTGGGATTACATGCGTATGCCACCGCACCTGGCCTTGTTCTGAGTTCTTTAAGTAGCTTTTTGAACTGAAATATAGAAATACTTGGATGTAGTGTAAGTATTCATTTTCTGCGGAGCAATTCAATGTGCAGATTTGGGATTTTTCATCATCTAATGCAGGTTGAGTAATCCTTATCTGAAAGGCTTGGAACTAGAAGTGTTTTGGGTTTCAGATTTTTTTTTCTTTGAGATTTTGGAATGTTTGCACACATGTAATGATATCTTGGGTATGAGACCCAAGTCTAAACATGAATTCACCTGTTTCACATATACCTTATATATATAGCCTAAAGGTAATTTACACATTATTTTCAGTACATTTTGTTTTTACTTCAGCCTGTTAAATGAGATCGGGTGTAGAATTTTCCACTTTCAGTGGCATGTTGGCACTCAAAGTTTTGGATTTTAGAGCACTTCAGATTATGGATTTTGGATTAGGGATGCTCAACCCTAATATGGGTCCTTTTTATTTGAACATATATATCTGCATCTTTCTTCGTGGGGAGTTTAACTTGAAATGTAGACTTACAGAGTATATGTTAAAGATTTGATGATCACATGTGTCCCCATCTGATTTCCACCTAGGACTTACTGGAGATGGCCCGCAGGAGTGGCCCAACCCTTCCCTTTCGGCAGAAGCGTCCTTCACCATCCCGTAGCCCTGAGGAGCGGGAGTGGCGGACCCAGCAGCGCTACTTGAAGGTCTTGAGGGAAGTGAAGGAGGAGTGCGGTGACACAGCCCTGTCCTCTGATGAAGAGGGTGAGTGTCCTTGGGCACTTGGGTTAGGTGGGGCATTGGAGCCAGTGGTAGCCATTTATCCCCTTAGTAAAGAAGTCCTCTGTGAGTTGTGTTGTCGGGGGGTGGGTGGATAGTGGGACTTATTAGCCCTTGGTCTTTGAGTCACTGAGATACTGCTGTTAGGTGAGAGTGACTCCATGCCCTCTTTACTCTGCTTATTCGGCACTTGAGTTAGATGAGAACCTCTTGGATGAATCCCTGCAGGGCAGGGTGTCTCCACAGTAGGCCTTCTGGTGCCATTGTGCCACTTGAGAGAACTGCTTTTCCCCTTACAGGAGAGTAGTAGTGACTGTTGGCCTGCTGCAATGCGACCCCATCACTCTGTTGAAGTCTCTCCTCTTCCTGGAAGAGCCGTTTAAATGACCTAAGTGTGCTCCAGCTCATCTGGGGAAGGGTCAGAAAGGAATGTGGAACCCTGGCCTCCATGTTGTTGGCTTAGCACTGTTGAACCCAAATGGCCACTTACCCAATCTCCCCTATTGGAGTCCACAGCCACGTTGGATTTACAAGAAAAATTTTCTTTTGAAGATCTCAGCTCATGGCTTCCGAGCTCTCCAGCGCGTTCTCCTAGTCCTGCGGTGCCCCTGAGGGTGGTGCCCACGCTTTCTACCACGGATATGAAAACCACAGGTGAGAACTGAGCTGATGCCACTGCTGTTCTGGGAATCACAGTGTAGAAGTGAGAACTCCTTAAAGGGAGGTGCTATCTAGATTCCTGAAATAAGCAGTGCTCCTTAAATAAAGGCGATGGGGAGAAGTATTTGTATCATTCTGCTTTTATACATCTAGAGGTAGCCCTCTTTCATTTAAAAAAAAAAATGGTCAGGAGCTGGTCAGCTGGTATTTTGGGTTATAGAAAGCAGAATCTTGAAATAACAATACTAGGGAAGAATTCAGTCATAGAACAAAAGGGATAACCAGAGCTTTGAATGTCTACGAATTTGGAGAAGAATTTGAATTTAGAATAGAAATCGAAGAATAATGTTAAGAAGCTTCAATGTGTTTTTAAACCAGCTAAATAACAAAATCGTTTATTGGCCAGTGTATAGAAAAGTAGAAGTACTGACTGTGACTGACTAAAAGTTTTTGGTACTCATAGTACACAGAAATCAGAAGGGAAACTCAGAGGATTATCTTACTTTTGAATGTCACAAGTGACCAGGAAGATCTAAATTAGAGCATTGTTGTAGTGAATTATCTAGTCCATGTGGTTTGGTTCATTTTCTCTCAGATAAAATAGAACTGGGGGACAGTGACCTGAAGATAATGTTAAAGAAGCACCATGAGAAGCGGAAACATCAACCAGTAAGATTGGGATGGGTGTGGCCAGTTGTGGTTTTCAGTTGACTGTCTTTGGCATGGTTGTCCTGAGAAAGATACTGGTAGTCACCACCTCTTTTTGTGAGTCTCTGTTATTCTTAGGGTTCAGGATCAACTAGAGAGGCTAATTATAATTAGCATCAGAGGTGAGAGGTGATGACAGGTATTTTGACTTTATAAGGCAAGCTTCAAGTTTCACCATGACACTGTTGGGTATATGAATGATCTCCTTGTCTTCATTGCTCAGCAAGGTTAAGGAGTTTGTCTTCAGTCATACAGCCAGTAAGTGCTAGAACTGAGAGTCAGACCCTGATTTCTCCCCACTTTTTACTATTTCTATTATTCCACTCAACTAAACCAAGCTAGAGTGTACTATAGAGAAAAGAGGGCAGTCTGGGGCAGAGCAGTGAGATAGGAAGAGTCCCACATTGGAAGTCAGAACATTGAGCAGATCCTTTAACTCTTCTGAACACTTTTTTCAGATTTTTAAAAAAATAAAACAATAATAGAAAGACTGCTTGAAGAGCACATGAGATAAGGAATGCAGAAAAGCTTTATTTTAACTGTAAATGCCTTGCAACAGAATATCAGTTTCCCCTGTGCACCATTATGAAGAGCAGTTATTTTTATCTCTGTATTTTTAATTCAACATGATTTCCTCAGGTGTCTGGGACATCTGGTTGCTAGGTAAATTGGCATAGTCATCATCAGTTTTTGCTCCCTTTCTGGGCCTCCATAACCACATCTCTGAATATCACATCTAGGATCACCCGGACCTTTTGACAGGGGACCTGACCCTCAGTGACATCATGACTCGAGTAAATGCTGGCAGGAAGGGTTCACTAGCAGGTAAAGGACTGTGGGTCCCTTCCTCCAGATGGTCTTTACCTGACTGTGATGTTGAATTGTATTAGTCTGTCTACATGTGGCAAAAATAAATGAATTGACATCTTTCATGCTGACGGCTTTTGCTTTGTTACTGCCTTTAGGAATTCAAAATTAGTACAAAGGATCATTAGATGTTAAAATTAAGCTATAAATCACTCATTCCATTTTGTCTTAAAAACATTAAAGACAATATTAAATATTACTGAGACTTTTCTGTCTTCGGTGGGTTTTAGGAAATGTGCAGATAAGACCTCTAATTTCCTGATACAGAAGAAGCAGTTCAGTGACTTGTGTTCCTTTTTCTTCCCAGTTTTATATGACTTGGCTGTCCTTAAAAAAAAGGTGAAGGAAAAAGAAGAAAAGAAGAAGAAGAAAATAAAACTGATCAAATCAGAGGCAGAGGATCTGGCTGAAACCTTGAGCAACACTGAAGGGGTCCCACCTCTCTCACAGGCCCCATCTCCACTGGCAATACCTTCTATCAAGGAAGAGTAAGTGAGCAACAGATTACATGGTGCTCAGGGTGGGTGATGAAGCCATGGGCCTTACCAGTTCCTTTGGGGCATGTGTGAGTTGGCTGAGTGTTGGACCTGCAAACCTTGAGTGCCAGGGATCCTGCTAGGAAAATATGTGCCCCTTTCTTGAGCTTTTATAACTGCTAGGAGGTTCAGGGGATGTGAACAAATCTAGAATGTGTTCTTGGTCTTTTTGGTTGTTCTTATATTTTTCTTTCCTCATTAGGCCCCTGGAAGACCTTAAGCCTTGCCTTGGAATCAATGAGATATCTTCCAGTTTTTTCTCTCTTCTATTAGAGATCTTGCTTTTGGAGAATCAGGCTAGCCTTCCTATGGTAAGAGTTTTGGAAAAGTCAGATGTGCATCAAAGGGTTTTTTTTTTTTTAAATAGTTATAGATGGACACAATAACTTTTTTCATTTATTTATTTACTTATTTTTTTGTGGTGCTGAGGATCAAACCAGTGCCTCCCACATGCTAGGCAAGCGCTCTGCCACTGAGCCACAACCCCAGCCCTATACATCAAAGTTTTGAAATTGTTGACATCCCCAACTTGAGGGGATTCCTTCCAAAGCTCTGCAGCCAGCTTGCTCTGGGATTTGGGCAACCTTAGTAAATGGACCCAGCTTGCTCTGGCACATCTTAAATTGCTGATGTAGAAGAGAACTCTGAGTTCTGTCTTTCCTCTCCCTCAGCTAGAGGAACGAGTTTTGGACTGGCAGTCATCTCCAGCCAGCTCTCTCAACAGCTGGTTCTCTGCAGCCCCCAACTGGGCTGAGTTGGTATTGCCTGCCCTCCAATATCTTGCTGGAGAAAGCCGAGGTAAGGTCATTTTTTTGAAGGGTCACTGTTTTTCTTTTTTGTATAAACAATACTTTTTTGTGGTGCTGGGGATTGAACCCAGAGCTTTGTGCATGCAAGGCAAGCACTCTGCCAACTAAGCCCTGTGTGAATAATTCTTAAGTAATACCTGTGCTCATTTGGTCCATTTTGCCTTTGCATCATGTTATGTCTTCTGCTAACCATAATGTTCTCAGAAGCTCTCAGAGCTCAGGGATGCAGCCTTTTATCCTGAGCTTAGCCTGCTCTGTGACCTATGTGGTTTGTTCATGTGATTCATTTCTTGCAGCTGTTCCTTCAAGTTTCTCTCCATTTGTTGAATTCAAAGAGAAAACCCAGCAGTGGAAATTGCTTGGTAAGTAATTCATATTACCTGTCTTTCTCATGTTCCCTAGCTTCTTTTGTGTTCTACTCAGTAAGTGCAGGAGGCTGGCAAGAAGGGCAATATTTAGACTTCATTTTTGTCTGTGAAGGAATCCTTTAAGACCCCCTGTACTCTTATTAAAGTATGGGTTTCATCTCCACTTCCATTTGGACTTTTTTCCCAAAGATGAAGTGGAATAGTCTTTTTATTATGATATAGTCTGGTGATGGTATTTTACAATAGCATCAGCATTTATATTATACCAGTGATTTGGGATTAATTTGTAATATAGTTATTTTTCTTTACTAAAAATGGGCTTTGCCATTTAGGAAGATGTGCATTGAGATATAGGGCTGCCTCAAGTAAAGCTATTTCTAATGAACAGGGTTCTTTAGTTTTAAATTTATAAAGATCTGCTCACTATATTGTTGTAAGATGCACCTTAAATAACTTTGCTGTTAAGTGATAAGAGAGTAATTCAATTCAGTATTGGTTTTCTACTGAAATTTGCAGACATGGAACCTTTGGGTACAGAGAGTTGTCTGTGTATACCAGAAGAGCACAGATGAGGCTGTCCTATAGGGAAAAAGTATTAAGTGAGGAGAAAAGAGAGTTGAAGACTGAGACTTGAGAAACTCCACAGTAGAGACAGCTGAATGCAGCTCATGTGGAGAGGGCATGGCTACAGAGACAGGAGGAAAATCCTGAGATTGTTGATTCTTGGGAGCCAAGTGACTAAAAGGTGCAGTAGGGTAAAGATAAGATATAGTGGATGTGGAAGAAATTGCAAATATTTTAATAAGAGTGAAACCTTAGTGAAAGGATGAGGGTTGAGGACAGTGTGAGTTGAAGATGATTCATGGTGCTGCTGTGCTTGTGGTCTTCAGGCTGGTGGCTGGAGTCAGCCATAGTGACAGTATTTTTACTGGCTCTGCAACCTGTCCTTATAGGACCAATAATAAGTACTTTAAGCTTGTGGAGTAGATGCTTTCTGTTATTACTCCTCAGTCCTGCCATTATAATCCTGAGCATCCAGACAGTAGGGGCTGTGTTCTACAAAAATACATTTACAAAAGCAGGTGGCTGGTTTGCCATCTATTGGTGTATACCATGGAAATCTGCAAGTATGACCAGTCAGGGCCCCCTTTCCTGTAAGCAGTTAAACATTTACCAACACATCACTGATAACGAGCCAGTGAATCTAAACAGTTCCTTCTAGAGATTTTGCTGGGCAAGGGCAGGGTAGTAAGGGAGATTTGTGGCTGAGAGAGGAGTTTTAAATGGGAGAACTCTTGAGTGAGTTTAAATGTTGATGGGAAGGGTGCTGTGGACCTTGAGGAGGAGATTGAACATGCAGAAGAGAAAATGCATCACATACATTCCCGAGAAGTGGGGCCTCAGAAGTAGGCTCTGCATGGCAGGAGCTAGCACATTTCTTCTTATCTAGCAGGAGGAGAGGAGGAAATAATGGATATACAGCAGTGGGCTTATTGGTCTTTTGTGGGAAGTTTGGTTTGATGACTGTTCAGTGTGAAGTAGGAGGTGAGAGAGGTGAGGTTTTCTGTTGTTGATGAGAAGTGAAGTCTGAGGAGAGTGGGAGATGTGTGAAGCAGTGTCACCACAGATGACATAGGATAGCCAGGCAGCCATGAAGTGTCAGCAGAGGCTGCTCATCGTTCACCTCTTTGGCCCTCTTCCGCCTGTTTGTGTGCTTTTTTTCTGGCAGTCTTCAGCTGCTTGGTTTGAAGCCTAGAGAATGTGGATAGCTCAGAATTTGAATTTTGTAAGATTGGGATGATGCAGAAGATCAGAGGTCAGAGGTAAAAGTATTACTCTTTTGGTTCACTACTGAAATAGTGGACCTGAAATCTGCACTGAAGGGAGAGAAAAGAGAGATGGACCTGGGCCAGTGGCAGCTGAGGAGTAGAGGTACCAGTGGGAACCATCCTGCTGGGTCAGTGAAGCTTTGATGGGAGTAAACAGGCAAGGCAAAGTCCAAGCCATTATGTTTAGAAAGAAGAGTATGGGTTCTCCACCCTGGCTGGTGTATACTGTGGTCAGTTAAATTTTTAAAAAATACTGATGCCTGGGCCTCAGAGATTCTGATTAATTGGTTGGGATGGGGTCTGAACTTTGGTGTTTTCAGAAGTTTCCAGATAATTCTTTTAAGTGCAACCCCAGTTGAGAAACACTGAACTAGGCATTTTGAAAAAAGAACAGCTTTAGGAAATGGTAGAATCCACTTGTACTTGTGGGATTGAGTGAGTGGCATGGAGTGGAGGGAGGAGTTATTGTGGAGGAGGAGTTGTTACCCACTGAGAGGTTAGGATATTGGGTGTACTGCGCATGTACTACACACAGTGGTAGGGTGTGGAGTGGTGAGAGAAGGTGAGCCAGTGCCTATGAGGAGGGAGGACCAGGCGCAAAACTGCAGGAGTGGGGATTGGGATTTACAGGGGGAGAGCAAAAACCTCAGGGAACAGGCTTCCCCCCAGCTTTATTGATGTATAATTGATACATTAAAAACTTTATTTAATATATATATAATTTGATGAGTTTGGACATATGTATACATCTGTGAATCATCTCCACAGTCAAGATAATAGACCCATCCAAACCTTCCAAATTTCTGTATCCCCTTCCGCCCTTTTTCTGGTAAGAACATTAACATGACATACATCTTCTTAACAAGTTTTGAAGTACACAGTACAGTTTTATTAAGTATAGGACTATGTCCTACAGCAGGTCTCTAGAACTTATTCATCCTGACATTTCATAATGGAAGCTTCATACCTGTGGAGCAACTACTCCCCTATTTTAATTTTATCACTCCTTTTCCTGGTAACTATCATTCTGTTCTCTGTTTCTGTGCATTTGAGCATTTGAGGCACCTTGTGTAAGTGTAATAATGCAGTCCTGTAATTGATTTATTTCACTTGATATAGTGTCCGGTAGGTTTATCCATGTTGCAAGTGGCAGAATTTCCTCTTTTCTATAATACTCCATTTTATGTTATAGCATGTTTTCTTTATTCATTCATCCATTGATGGACATTTAGGTTGTTTTCATATCTTGGCTATTGTGAATATGCTACAGTGAACATTAGAGTGCAGATATGTGTTTGAGGTCCTGATTTCAGGTTTTTATTTGGCATTCAATTAGAAGCGGAATTGCTTGACTATATGGTAGTTCTGTTTTTAAATTTTTTGAGGCGCCTTCATACTATTTCTCATGGTCACTGCACCATTGTACATTCCGACCAACAGTGCATAAGGGTTCCCCTTTCTCCACATCCATGCCACTACTATTTTCTTTTCTTCTCTTTCTTTCTTTCTTTTTTTTTTTTTTTTTTTTTTAATGTGGTGCTGGGGATTGAACCCAGGGCCTTGTGTTTGCGAGGCAAACACTCTACCAACTAAGCTATATCCCCAGCCCTCTTTTCTTTTTTATAGTAACCATCTTAACAGGTGTGAGGTGATAACCTCATAGTACTTTTGATTTGCAATTCCTTGATGATTAGTAATATTGAACACCTTTTCATGTACCTGTTAGCCATTCATATTTCTTTTTTTGGAGTAGAAATATGAGAAATATCTATTCAGGTTCTTTGTTCCTTTTTTGGTCATGTTGGTGGTTTTCTTGTTATTTATTTGTAGGTGTTCCTTATATATTTTAGATGTTTTAGTCCTTTATCACATATATGGTTTGCAGTAATTTTCTTCTATGCGGTTTATAGCTTGGCTTTTCCCTCTGTTGATTGTTTCTTTGTTGTGCAGAAACTTTCTAGTTTCCTGCAATCCCAATTACTTGTTTTTGCTTTGGTTGCCTGCACTTTTGGTATCATATCAAAAAAATCAAGACTAATCTCATGGAGTTTTCTGCTGTTTTCTCCTAGAAGTTTTATACTTTCAGGCTATGTGTTCAAATCATTGAACCATTGATTTTTGCATCTAGTGATGTAAGAACCTAATTTCATTCTTTTTTTAAAAAATATTTTTAGTTGTAGATGCACATGATATCTATATTTATTTTTTTATGTGGTGCTGAGAATTGAACCCAGTGCCTCACATGTGCTAGGCAAACACTCTACCACTGAGCCCCAGGCCCAGCCCCTAATTTCATTCTTTTAAATGTAGATATCAAGTTTCCCCAATACTGCTTTTCCAGACTGTCCTTACCTCATTGAATGTTTTTAACACCCTGGCCAAAAATGAATTAACTGTATGTGTGGGTTTATTTCTGTGTTCTGTGTTTTGGGAACAGGCTTTTGTTTTTATTTTTCTAAAAGAACTAGGAGAAATGTCTGAAATCTTTGAAGGATCTCACCTCTGCCTCCTGACTCCATTGTAGGACATGGCTATGAGAGAATGAGCAGTCAGCCTCCCCACAGCTAATGATCAAGGAAGAATCAGTTTTTTCCTTAGAAAATACTTGCAAACCATATATGTGATAAAGGGCTAATATCTAAAATATATAAGGGACACCAAACAGGAGAAAAAGATGGGGGGGGGGCAATGGGGGATCACCTGATTTTGAATGAAAGGCACAGCAGGACAAGGAAGAGCACAGGAGAGCACAGGCGTTCCTAGAGATGGATATTGGTGGTATTGTGTGCTGAGTAGTGAAATCAAAGAAAAGCATCTTGGTGAATATGACCTCTTTTGGGAAGCACAGGAGCATTCTCTCATAAGCAGACCTGGATGATGCTGATTACATGGCAACTTCTAGCCTGGGCAGGAGATTTAGGTACATTATTTGCCAAGAACTTCAGGAGGAGTCTGAACAAAGTGACATGTGAGGAGAGCACAGACAGAGTGGTTTTCCTTTCTAGGCAAGCCAGGAGTCTTTTTTTTTTTTTTCTGCTTCAGGCTTCTTATTGCTGTGCCAGTGTGTAGAATGCCTTTGTGGCCCACTTATCATTCCTTGTTCTAAGTTATCATAATATCCTTTGTGATGTCTACCACTTTCCATATTGGTTTTATTTGATATGTGCTCTTTCCTCATTCAACTGTAAACCCCATGAGAGCAGAGACTGAATTCACTGGGTGACTCCAGCTTCTCCACATGCGGTACCTGGCACATGGTGGTTACTCAGCAAATACCTGTTGAGTCAGCTGTCTAAGGAGATATGACATGCAGCAGTAATGGTGCAGACTGTGAGGGGAAGAGCAGTGCAAAGGGTCTTAGCAGCAGTCCTGATATAGTCTTTCTTTGTTATAGATAGGGCAGGTGAAGAGAAAGTGGAATTTCAAGTAACACCTTAGATTTTGTTTTTTTTCTCCCCTTTTCTTATAGGCCAGTCTCAAGATAATGAAAAGGAATTAGCTGCACTCTTCCAGCTATGGCTAGAGACCAAAGACCAGGCCTTTTGTAAGGTATGGTTTTTAAAAATACTAGCTCCTCCTTTTTGGGTTTCCAGAACCCTCAAGTTAGTGAAAATTCTCTAGTCCATTTACCTGTTAATGTTTTCCTTTTCTCCAGCAAGAAAATGAAGACAGCTCAGATGCCACAACACCTATCCCTCGGGTGTGAGTATAGCACTCTAATGGTGGGTGGTGTCCCATGAAACCATGGTTCCTGGTACTGCCATGGTTCCCCTGACATGTCTTAGTATGTTAGAGCTGTAGTGGGCCTGAGAGATCATAAGAATCTATTAATTTTCACCTGCAAAATATACCTAAGGAGGGCAATATATATTCATTGATATGAGTGGCTCCCTGTGGAAGGACTTCTTGATTCCAGAATGGAGTGTGCAGTAGAGTCTCTGAGGGGACTTGATCTACCTTGTAGATGAACATACTATTTTCCATATATAATCCTCCTGGGTTTCCCCATTTGAGAATGAATTATGTAATCCAACCTCCTCATTTCTACTATAAAGAAATTGGGTTATGAAGATTAGTGACAGGAATGATCTCCACTAGAATTTACATCCCTTGACTCTTAGTACTGCTCTTTCCTGTCTCCTGTGGTTCTGCAGATAGATTTTTATTTTTTATTTTTGCAGTGCTGGGGATTGAACCCAGGGCCTCGTGCATGTTAGGCCAGTGCTCTACCACTGGGCTACAGCCCACCCTGTGTATTTAGTAGAAGTGGATGTAGAACTCAAGTTCTGTGTAATTTTCCTGGGAGCCAGGAAAAATACCCTTGCTCTGTAACATTTTTGTTGCCATTAAATTGGACTTAGTAGCAAGATACCAGCTTAATATCCACCTGCCCAGTACTTTTCTGAATTTCTAAGAATCAAGTAATTTTTGAAAATACCAACAACAGTTACTTGGTAGGAGCTGGAGAGTAGACTTTGTAAGAGTTGAGTACTTCTGAAGGGTATTTCTGAAGGGACATTTTTTTCATGTTGCAAAGAGAATGGTTCTGCGTGTTAAGGGAGATGGATCTGTGACCCATCTTCTAGCACTCAGAGTTAAAATTCTTTATGTTTCAGAAGAACTGACTATGTGGTGCGGCCCAGCACAGGGGAGGAGAAACGGGTTTTCCAGGAGCAGGTAAGAAATATGGAGTAGCTAGAGTAAGTCTCTGCCTCTGTGAGGCCCTGCAGAGAGAAGTGCTGAGCCTGATTCTCCTTGAGTCCACCTTCTTGGAGGAAGTTCATACGTTCACTTTGGATATTCTGTTGTTTGGGATTGATAGCTGGGATCAGAAGTGGTATGGGGAAAGGCATGAGAACTACTTTGGTGATTTCTTTATTAGCAAAATGCAAATTTTACTTCCTCATCCTTTGCTCAATGACTGGTTCTGAAGGCCATCCTTTTCCCACTGCGGATTGGCTGTTCATCCATAGGGGAATTTTCTGTTCCCTTCCTGTTTTAATCTCCCCATGTGGATCTAGAGTGAACACTACTGATTCTGACTCAGAAGCCTTTTCCCTTTTCTCTGGGTAGGAGCGTTACAGATACAGCCAACCCCATAAGGCCTTCACCTTTCGCATGCATGGCTTTGAGTCTGTGGTGGGGCCAGTGAAGGGTGTGTTTGACAAGGAGACCTCCCTCAACAAAGCTCGTGAGCATTCCCTGCTGCGTTCTGATCGGCCTGCCTATGTCACCATCCTGTCTCTTGGTATGTGGTGATTTATTTTTTTCACCTTGAATCTTTTCTCAAGTCAGCTCTGTCCTCCCTGCATACCTCCACCTGCCTTCTCCACTTTGGGGTGAGTCAGGCATAGCATTCGAAAGCTTTGGATTTGGGAGATGAAGAGGGGATTCTGCCCTTAGAGATTGATGGCAAGAATCAGTGTTCTTTTCTCAAGTTGTGCTCCTATTTATGTTCATTCAAGAAGTGCTCAAGGGCCAGCTGAATAGGTTAACTGTAGCACTTTACTTCCTTAAAGACTTTTTTTTTGGTTCCATGAATCCCTTTGGCAGTCTGGTGAAACTTATGGGTCCCTTCCCAGAGTTATGCTAATTCTAAATGCATAAATAAAATGCTTAGAGTTAGAAAAGAAGCCCGTCATGTTGAAATAGTTATCACAATAATTAAAATAACGTGCAGAAATAAGAGTTTTTATTTTAATATTAAACGGCAAGGTCTAGCAACAGGCCTTACAGATTTCTTTAACTTCCAAATCTGTAATGTATGAAAATATTTGATTTCTCTTACATTGCAGCACTGACAATACATGGCTGATGATCTTATGTTTATAATCAAAGGAGATGCTAAATTTTAGTGAAAGATAAATTTTTTTTTTACCTGAATTCATGGGCCCTCTGAATTCTAAGGTGTCTGCGGACCTTCATTCTTGCCTGTGTGAAAAGTGTGTAGGAAATACCAGTAGCAGAGCTGCCAGTCACTAGGGGGCAGTGTGCCTCTGATGCTGAGTTGGGAGGCTGAGGAGCACTAACTGCAGGGAGTACCACCCCACTAGAGCAAGTGTGGGGATGTTGCTTGACTCCTGGGCTTTGCATTTCCTAATGTTATCAGTTCGGGATGCTGCAGCTCGGCTGCCTAATGGAGAAGGCACAAGGGCAGAGATCTGTGAACTGCTCAAGGACTCCCAGTTTCTTGCACCAGATGTTACCAGCACTCAGGTAAGTTGAGGAAACAACTTTGCTTTGCTTTGTTCCAGAATCAAGTTAAGAAAACTTATTAGGAAATTAGGAGAATTACAAGTTCAAAGCCAACCTCAGCAACTCAGAAAGGCCCTAAGAATTTAGCAAGACCCTGTGTCAACATAAAAAGTAAAAATGGGCTAGGGATGTGGCTCAGTGGTTAAGCACCTCTGGGTTCAGTCCCTGGTCACTCCCTCCCACCCCTCCCCCCAAAAAAAACCTGAATGAAGAAAGTTAGGTGCAGTGGTGTGTACCTGTAATTCCAGCTAATCAGGAGGCTGAGGCAGGAGGATTATGAGTTTGAGGCCAGCCTGGGTAACATAGTCTCAAAAGAAAAAACACAACTAAACAAAGAAGGGGAAAAAGGACATCTTGAAAAATGCAGGCAATGATGACCAAAATCCCTACTGTCAGTGAAGCACAAATGCAGCTCTAAGCTTTCCTTTAGCTTATAGTAAAGGAAAAATTGCTATAGTCATCGAGTTCACAATATTCTTACAGTGAAAACATCCCTGTCTCAGGACTATTACAGCATTTTTGTTTTGCCAAGTGATTTGGTGAGCCATTGGGAAAACATACCTAGACTGAGATATAGTCTATTAGCTGTGACTCATTCAGGGATTTTTCTCTGGATTCCAAATAGTTTGTATTATCTGGGTCTGGCCTTACCCTTATTCACCTTTCCTCTGTTCTCAGGTGAACACAGTAGTGAGTGGTGCCCTGGATAGACTACATTATGAAAAAGATCCTTGTGTGAAATATGACATTGGACGGAAGCTATGGATCTACCTGCATCGTGACCGGAGCGAGGAAGAGTTTGGTGTGTGAGGCTTCTGGGTAGTGTGTCCAAGTAGACCAGTGATGATTGTGACTTTCTGTCCCAGTTTCATCATTCTTTTCATTGGCATTCAGGCAGGCTAGGATTATGAAGCAGGGTCCTCCCACCAGCAAGGCCTTGAGTTTTAGCATACTTCCCACCATCCCCACCCCTTTAGTATGCTAAGGTCCAACTCTTGCTGAAGCTTCCCACTCTTGTTTATAGAGCGGATTCATCAAGCACAAGCAGCTGCAGCTAAAGCCAGAAAAGCCCTTCAGCAAAAACCTAAGCCCCCATCCAAGATGGTAAGTGATCTTATGAAAGCACCCTCTTGGGAGTCTTTTTGGGGTGGGGCAACTAAGTCTAGGTATTCAGCATTCACTTAACTCTGCAGCAAGAGCTGCAGAGCCCTCACCTTCCTTCCTGGAACCTTCTTGACACATGTGGTTAATTTCCCTTTCTCATCTTTTCTAGAAGTCCAGTAGCAAGGAGACTTCATTAAAAGTCCTCAGCAGTGGACCTTCTGAGCAGAGCCAGATGAGCCTCAGTGACTCAAGTATGCCACCCACCCCGGTCACTCCTGTAACCCCCACCACACCAGCATTGCCTACCACCCCAATTTCCCCTCCGCCTGTGTCATCAGTGAACAAAAGTGGCCCTACCTCTGTCTCAGAACCAGCTAAGTCTAGTTCAGGGTAAGTGCCTCCATTTCATTTCTGTATTTTCCCCTCCAAAATCCTATTGTATGCATGTCCCAAGGTTGTGTGTGTGTGTGTGTGTGTGTGTGTGTGTGTGTGTATGGGTATGGGCATGCGCATGCGCATGTTTTTGTTGGTATTGGAGATTGAACTCAGGAGCATTATATGAGCTACACCTCCAGCCCTTTTTTAAAAAAATTTTGTTTTTGAGATAGGGTATTGCTGAATTGCCCAGGCTGGACTCAAACTTTTGATCCTCTTGCCTCAGCCTCCTGCGTAGATGGAATTACAGGTGTATGCTACCACCTAAGTTCCCCGCCCCCTTATGTTCCTCATAGGGTTCTTCTGGTATCCTCACCAACAATGCCACAGCTAGGAACAATGCTTTCCCCAGCTTCCAGCCAGACTCCACCCAGTTCACAGGCTGCTGCCCGGGTCGTAAGCCACTCTGGTTCAGCTGGACTGCCCCAGGTGCGGGTGGTGGCCCAGCCCAGCCTTCCTGCTGTCCCCCAGCAGTCAGCAGGGCCAGCACAGACACTGCCACAGATGCCAGGAGGACCACAGATACGGGTGCCAGCCACTGCCACACAGACCAAAGTAGTACCCCAGGTAAATGGAAACTGCAGGTCATTGGGAAACAGGATTGTGGACTGGGAGGTAGGCTGATGAGTCAAATGGTCAGAGTCTGGGGAAGGACCAGTGAATCCTAGATTATTGCTACTGAGGATAAAGTTCACCAAGAAAACTCATTCTGTGTTTAAAGCTGAGTAAGCTTTTTTAGATATTCTGTTTTATATGTTGGAAATCAGATCTTCAGAGAAGTATAGTAATTTTCCATGGTTCAAACATTAGGACCCTTGTGGAGGTGGCATGTAAATCTAAACCTTCTTAGGCTAAATCTCAGGCTCCTTCCATTATGCCTTAGCCATGTGTCTTGACCATGCCACTGATTTGCTGTATGATATAACAAAAGATTTTTATCCTCTTTGCCTCAGTTTCTTTTGTTATAGGCAAAAGGAGTATAATTGTATTTGCCTTGAGTATGTAGGAATAACATGAGATGTTAAATGTAAAGATGTTCTGAAAATTAAAGTGTTCTATACAAACATAGGAAATTTACAGTGTCTATTGCAGAGAATCTTGAGCCTTGAACACAGAGTAGTAGTAAGACTTTTAAAAGAACCTTCTTGGGTGGTCACACATGGGGAGACCTGCTTTGGAGTGCTGATTTCTATCTCAGGGTCTAATTGAGCTCTCTGCCTCGCACCTTGAACTAGGCAGTCATGGCCACTGTTCCAATCAAAGCGCAAGCTGGGGCACCCACTGTGCAGCGGCCTGGACCCATGCAGACAGGGCTTACGGTGTCAAGTCTCCCTGCTGCAGCCAGCCCTGTGAGCAAGCCATCCACAAGTTCCCCCGGGAGCTCAGCTCCAAGTGCCTCCACAACTGCAGTCATTCAAAATGTTACAGGGCAGAACATCATCAAGCAGGTATGTGGAATTCTCCAGGTGTTTCTTTTTTTTTTTGTCCCAAAGCGAAGGACCACTGGGGTAGGAGGTCTCTGAACAGACAGATGTCTGTGGAAAAAAGATTTGTTGTCTTGGGCACTTTGTTTATAGACACTTCAGGCGTAATTTTCCATCCAAGGCAGTTGCAACTTCTATGGATGCCCAAGGGATTTCTCCCATTTCTTTCCATATAATTCAGCATTTGGTAGTAGTTTCTGGATTTAGTGTAGACTCTCCATGGACTTATTTAGTAAAACTCCCATGGCAATATTTTGACTGGCTCTTCAGTTTACCACCAGTAAAGGTAGAAGACATTTGTATTTTCTTTGTTGTGAATATAAAAGGACCATCATTGTACTTCAGAGAACTGAGGCAAGCTAGAAGGAGTACTGATAGGAGTGCTTCCTGTGTGCCTGTACCATTCCTTGCATTTTATAGATGTTAGTGGTCTGTCTCTCAAGCACTGTGGGGAAGTAGACACTTCTGTTATCCTCATTGTATAGATGAAGAAGTGGAGCTACATGACAGTGAAGTAGACTTTTCATTCAGTAGTTGTTCACTGTCTCTTGTGGCAGGCACTATGTGAAGGATTGGGGATTTAGTAGTCTGTTAAGTAGACTGAGCCCTTGCCTTTGTGGAACTCGTGTTCTCATAGGGCAGGGAGACAAATATGTACATCAGAGAGTAGGAGATACTGTGAGGGTCAGTAGACAGGGCAGTGGTAGAGTAGTAGCATGCCATTTCATCCATGCAGATGGGAGATGGCCTGTATGAGGAGATGACATTTGAGGGAGATAAATAAAGTTGGTGTGCTGTGGTTACAATGATGACTGGGAGATAAACCATTCCAGGCTTAGGCATGGAAATTGAACACATTTGAGGAACAACAGGAAAACCATTGTAGCTGGGACTTAGCAGGCATGAACATGTTAGAAGGTAAGGACAGGAGAGGTTGCCAGTGGTTAGATTCTGTTGGGCTTTGGTTTTTAAGTTAAATGTGGTGGGAAACTGCTGGCAGATTGTGGGCCAGGGTGATGAGATCTGGTGTGTATTTAAAGAACCCCTGGCCGCTGAGTCTGGTGAGCTGTGTGGGACAGGAACAGAAGTAGGGAAACTAGGGAGGAGCCATTGCAGTAGCCCAGGTGAGAGGTGTAAGAGTAGTCATTGGACATGGTGAGAAGTTGAAGGTAGAGCCAATGCTGGTGGTTCAAGCATGGTGGCTCAAGAAAAGGGAGTTGAAAATGGCCCCCATGGACTTTGGTGGCAAGAAAATTGAAGTGGGACTGCAGGGCAGACAAGACAGAAAGGTGTACTCATGGAGGAGGAAGCAGTGCTTGTATTGGGTGTAAGAGGAGACTCACCATATATGCAGTTGAATGGACAAGACTAGTTCCAGGGATTTGGGGCTTTTTTGGGAGTGGGTTCAAAAGAATATAAGGTGAAGAAATAGGAAAGCAGAGAACTGGGCTGGAGTGGAATATGGAGGGGAGGGGAGGAGAGGAGAGGGGAAGTGAGCAGGGAGAGCAGTAAGGAGCAGAGCCAGGTTGTTTGTATTTAGGATGGCCAGTGTCACAGCATGTCTGTGTCTCTGGCAGTGGTCCAGTAGAGGAGCCACAGAGAGGAGGGCCCTGAGCAGGCTAAAGGAGTTGATCTGTTACACATGGGACATTTGACCTTTTCTTGGAGTTGGTGTGAACCCACGGAGTCTGGCTCTAGAGCCTGTACTACAGCCACCTCTCCATACTATTGCTCTCAAAATGGAGGTGGCCCAAACATAAGTAGAATGACATGTGCTTGAGACTGATGGGGAAATACAATTATATACAGATGTAATTATGTTGGGTAGTCATGATAGCATTGTGATTTTTTTTTCCAATTTTTTTTTTTTTTTTTTTTTTTTAAGTTTTAAAAATCCTTCCCTGGGTTAGGGAATGTATAGATGAGTCTTTAAAATTTTTATTTGTTCTTTTCAGTTACACATGACAGTAGAATCTATTTTGATATATTTATACAAATGTGGACTATATCTTATTCTAATTAAGATCCTAGTCTTGTGGATGTACACAATATTGAGATTCATTATATTCCTACATGTACATAGGAAATTATGTCAGATTCATTCCACTCTTTCCTATCCTTTCTCCCTTCCCTTCATTCCTCTTCGTCTAATCTACTGAACTTCTGTATAGGTAAGTCTTGATCAATAAAATGGTCAATCTTGGATTTATCTTAAAATATTCCAGTTCTTAGGGGCTAAGGATTTAGGTGTGACTTAGTAATAAGGCCCTGGATTTAAACCCCAACATCCACCCCCTCAAAAAAATTACAGTTCCTCCCTTCTACCCTTCTCTCCCCAAGGTGGGAAAGGATACAAAGTGATTACTCATGAAGCTGGGAGAAGGGTGTATGCTATGCTCTTCTCTACTTTTGTGCGTGTTTATCATTTTCAAAATAAAAAGGTTAAGATATATGAATCATACATAAGTAAAATGGAGGTTTGCCTAATTCTGCTATGTGACCAGCTCAACATCATGAACCCCTTCATTAGTGCTGTGTCTCCCCCAATACAGGTGGCCATCACTGGGCAGCTTGGTGTGAAGCCCCAGGCAGGCAACAGCATTCCTCTCACAGCCACGAACTTCCGTATACAGGGTAAGGATGTACTGAGACTGCCGCCCTCTTCCATCACCACAGATGCCAAGGGCCAGACGGTTCTGCGAATCACACCGGACATGATGGCCACGTTGGCCAAGTCCCAGGTTACCACAGTAAAGTTGACCCAGGACCTCTTCGGGACAGGAGGCGGTACTGCAGGCAAAGGCATCTCTGCCACCTTACACGTCACTTCCAATCCAGTCCATGCAACTGATAGCCCTGCCAAGGCCAGTTCAGCCAGTGCCCCTTCATCTGCTCCAGCAGGCACCACTGTGGTCAAAGTGACTCCTGACCTCAAGCCAGCAGAGCCCTCTAGTTCAGCTTTTCGCTTGATGCCAGCCCTTGGTGTGAGTGTGGCAGATCAGAAGGGAAAAAACACAGTGGTCTCTTCAGAAGCGAAGCCAGCTGCCACAATCCGCATCGTGCAGGGCCTGGGAGTGATGCCTCCCAAAGCAGGCCAGACCATCACTGTTGCAGCCCATGCCAAGCAAGGGGCCTCAGTGGCCAGTGGGTCTGGAACTGTCCATTCTTCAGCGGTATCCTTGCCCAGTATGAATGCTGCCGTGTCCAAGACTGTGGCTGTAGCTTCTGGGGCTGCAAACACGCCCATCAGCATCGGGACAGGAGCCCCTACTGTGCGGCAGGTTCCCGTCAGCACCACGGTTGTGTCCACGTCCCAGGCTGTGAGTAATATCAGTGGTAAAGAGTAGCCCTCTGTTCAGGAAATCTCTTAAGGTTGTTAGCTCCCCAGCCCTCAGAAACCTCTGTAGAACCAAAGAAACTTCTTTTTAGGAATGGAAATTAGAAGTCCTGTCCATATTCTCTTTGATCCAAAAATATTTATAAATTTTTCTGAACCACAGTTTATAATAGTGTGATACATGCATACATTTTTACATAAAACTAAGTGCTAACAGTATAGAGTAAAATGTAAAATTTATTTCACCCCCCTACCAGTTCTTCCTTCATAACTGCTAATTCTTAGTAATGCAGCATTTATCCTATGAGTCCTTTTCCTGTGCATTTTCATACAAATGCACGTAATTTAAAGAAAAACAAAAAATAACCTACAAGAGCCCTTATTCTATTTTTTAAGAAGTCTTGGGGATCATAGGCCACAGATTTTGGCTACATCCTTTCTGGTGATGTAGCAATCCATAGAAGGGATTGTGTTAAAGAATACATTTCTAAGCTGGGCGTGGTGGTAATGCTAGCAGCTTGGGAGGCTGAGGCAGGAGGATCACAAATTCAAAGCCAGCCTCAGCAACTTAGTGAGACCCTATCTCTAAATAAAATACAAAAAAAAAAAAGGGACTGGGGATGTGGCTCAGTGGTTGAGTGCCCTGGGTTGAATCCCCACTACCAAAAAAAAAAAGAATACATTTCCACTGTTCCAGCACCATAGTGAATATTCTGGTATGTGTTTGAACGTGTATGTATTTCTGGGTTGTCTGTATTTAGGATGGAGATTGTGAGGAGGAGACACAATGGGACACATATTGGAGCTATCAGAAAGACCACACATGGTCTTTTACATTCCCATCAACAAGTCTCCAACTCCAAGCGGAACTAGTTGGTTTAAGTTAGAAGTCTGTTTAACTTTATGTTCCTGACTTACTGGTGGAAAGGGTGTTCCTTTTCAGTTTCATTTCCATTAAGTGAGGTTAAGCATCCATTCATGTGGAGACTGGCATGTGGAGAATAAATTTTTGCTTGGTTTTGAGGGAAGGGAGATATTTGACTTCTACTTTTTGAGGTGGATATTTGTATCTTTATGTATACAGAAAATGTTTCTTTCAGTCTGTCATGTGTCATCTTTCATCCTTGAATTGGTACCCCTCACTTTAAGGTATTTGCAATATTATTGATTAAATCTATCAACATTTTGCTTTTACATCTTTTAGGTTTTGTGCCTGTGCCTACCTTTCTCCAGGGTTATAGAGAAAATTAAGAATTTTTTTTTCATAAGCTTCTGAGTTTAAAAAAAGAGTCTGTAGTTATTGTCCATTTGAAACAGTTCTGTCATGAAATAGCAATCTCGTTTTATATTTTTCAAATTGTCCCCAAATCATCAACCAGTTTTTCCTTTTCTCACCAATGTGAAATGATTTGTTTACTATGAACCAGCTCCCCATATCAACATCAGTGTCTTTCTAGATGTGTGTTTTCTTTGATTTCAGAGTAAGGAGCACCATTCTAGTGTATGGAAAATATAAAACATGTCTTCATTTTTCTAAGCACTCTACATAGGAAAAGTTGAATAATTTAGGATAAAAGCTAGGGTAATGAAGGAATGTGGATATACATGTCCTTAAAACAAAGAAACAAACAAAAACCCTTACATAGTGTGGTTAAGGGAAAATAATTTAAATTTCAAAATCACAAAGGGTAAAGTAAGGAAGTGAGGAAACAATGCTTACCCAATCTACCTCTGCCCTCCTCCTGACACCAAAATGTCCCACCCAGTGGCATCTCCCTGTGAGACTCGGACACTCAGTCTAGGCAAATATAACTGGGTCCTCTAACTACTCAGCTTCCCGAGTAGTTAGAATTATATGCATGCCCATCCATGTCTTTGCTTAGCATCTTATCAACTGTGTCCCTCTCTTTTTTTTGGTGGTGGTGGTTCTAGAGATTGAACCCAGGGGCATTCTATAACTGAACTACATCCCTGGTCCTTTTTGTATTTTGTTTTGAGACAGGTTGATAAGTTGCTCAGGATAGCCCTGAACCTGGGATCTTCCTGCCTCAGCCTTTGGAGTTGCTGGGATTACAGGTGTGCACCACCACTCCTGGCTCAACCACCTCTTGAATTTTTTTTAAAAGATTAGATTTAATTTACCTAAGATTTTACTACATAGAAATTGTATTACTGGACTTGGGGTATAGCTCAGTGGGACATGCATGAGGCCTTGGGTTCCATCCCCAGCGCTGCCCAAAGCAAATTGTATTATTAACCATGCATTAGTATTCTACCATGCATTAAAAACTTTATTATTCCCATGCATGGGAACCGGTGACCATTATGTCTCTCCCAAGGCTCCTAAGGTATTGGCCTTTACCCTTTTATTCATCTAGGTTCTTGGGACTTACTAGCTTTAGTGGACTTTCTACTTGGTTGAGTTTATTACTGGTGTCCCCTAACTGACCTCTCTTATCTTGGAGAAACAGAAAGCACTTGGAGAGTGTGACTTGTTCTTCATCCTGCATGCCTGGCTATTCGTTCCTCCTCAGTGAGCCTGCATTGTAGTGAGTGGGTAGCTGTGCCCTTTCTCTGTTAACTCTTGGGCTCCTCTGTCCTTCCTCATGTTTGTTCCACCACATAGTTACTGTGCGCCGAGCACTGCACCATGTCTTGGGGGATATTGAGACACATAAGACTCCTCTCCTAGGGGCTCAGAGCTTAGGACTGTGGTGAGTGAACACACACTTTCCTTTGTAGTTCAGGTACAGGTTTTATCCCCATGAAAGAAGATGCTAACATAATAGCAGGCCAGGTGACACACACTACCAGTGTGAACCCTTTTATGTTAGGGCTGCCTGGGCCCAGACCTCAGGAATATTTGGATCATGGTAGAAATAGGGACAGAAAGTGTCTGCAGTGCTTGCTCCTCATTTCTTGTTCTCTGTACTGATGCTTGGTGGTGTTCCTTAACTCCTATTCCTCCAAAAACTGATTCCTTTTCCTCTGCAGGGGAAGCTGCCTACGCGGATCACAGTTCCACTCTCTGTGATTAGCCAGCCAATGAAGGGCAAGAGTGTGGTCACAGCCCCTATAATCAAAGGCAACCTTGGAGCCAAGTGAGTCCTTTTGTAGTGAAGGAGCAAACTTGGGTGGAGGTGGGGGCAGCATGGAAGTGTCAGTCCTTGACACAGAATGGGATAGCAGCTCGTATTTCTGTGCCCTCCTGCCACCCCGATGCCTCTTCTTTGCCGTGCTCATCAATATTTATTGAACATCTAGTACTGTTTTAGGTGCTCTAATTAAAATACACAAAAATCTATGCTGTCTCCAAAGTTAGATTACAGAATGAGGAGAGGAATAATAATAATAACAATAATAATAACAACAACAACTAATGTATTAAGTGGTAGAAAAGGAGTGTAAGGAGCCTGCCTTTGACATTTGAGCTCTGAAGCCAGGACAGTTCAGAGGATGATGTCTTCCTGTGGCCCTGACTTAAACAAGGATGAAGGGCAGGATGGAATCAGTCTCCCATTGCCGTACCAGCTTGTGTGATACCGCTGTTCGTGGTGAGGGCTTCATTTTCTTTTTCCTTTTTTTTTGGTACCAGGGATTGAACCCAGGGGTGTTTTGCCACTGAGCCACATCCCCAGCCCTTTTTAATTTTTATTTTGAGGCAGGGTATCACTAGGTTGCTTATAGCCTAGCTAAGTTGCTGAGTCTGGCTTCCAACCTGCAGTTTCCTGCCTCAGCCTCCTGAGCTGCTGGGATTACAGGTGTGTGCCACCATGCCTGGCTTGTTTTCTTGTTATAAAAGTTGAGGTCTTGCTATATTGCCCAGGCTGGCCCTGAACTTTTGGGTTCAAGTGATCCCTGTCTCAGCCTCCTGAGTAGCACAACACTACCCCTGACTCAGGAGGGTTTTTTAGCAGGAGCACGCACCCTTCTGGGCCCTGTCTTCTTCCTGGTTAGGTTATAGAGTCTAGGACCATTTTATCCAGAGTGCTAGGGCCTTCTGTACTTGCCCTTTTCTTCCACGGAAAGCATAGAAACTGAAAAAGAGTGGTCTTAGCAGCTTGTGTCCATGTGAATCCAGAATGCTGGCGTTTTTACTGAGCACCAGACCTCCCTGTTGTCCTTCAATGCATGGCCTAAATCTGGGCCAGAGAGACTATCCCATGATATGGTTATACCTTACTCCTGCTTTCCCTCCACAGCCTGAGTGGGTTGGGCCGCAATATCATCCTCACCACCATGCCAGCAGGTACTAAGCTCATTGCTGGCAATAAGCCTGTTAGTTTCCTCACTGCCCAGCAGTTGCAGCAACTTCAGCAACAAGGTCAGGCCACACAGGTAAGGTCTAAGGCAGACTTTTGGCCACATCAGACTTTTCTGTTTCCTTTGCTGTTCTTAACTGATGCACCTACTTGTAGTCCACTGACCATATCTTCTCTTTGCAAACAGGTGCGCATCCAAACTGTCCCTGCATCCCATCTCCAGCAAGGCACAGCTTCTGGTTCCTCCAAAGCAGTCTCCACTGTTGTTGTGACCACAGCTCCATCTCCTAAACAAGCACCTGAACAGCAGTGATTGTAACAGAGGTGGCTTCTGTAAAAGACCGCTCAGGTCTGCCCTGGCTCAGAGGAAGGGAGCAGGGAGGTTACACTATTCCTCCAGGCTTGTCTGTTGAAGGCATGCCAGTGGGGGATGATAGCAACGGCTTCAATTCTGCTGCCATACACCACAGCGGAGCCCTGAGAATGGTTTGCTCCAGGTTCCTGAGTCTGCTCTGACCAATCCAGAAGAAGATTCTGTTAAGAGTCGTGGAAGGTCTTGGTTCCATCATTCAAGCCAAAGTTCTCTCCTGAGAATAGGATGCCCAGGGAAGGCTTACTAGTTAGAGTGGGCAGGCAGTGTGTAAACCTTGTTCTAAGGGTTGTATTTTTTAGTTTCTGGTTTTCTTTGTGACTTGTGATCTAGATATGAATGTTTGTGTTCTGAAAATTTTGTGTAACTTATTTTTTTAAAAATCTTATTGCACATCATCATCAAATAGAAATGTGGGCTTTAGCCCCCCTCTAAAATGACCACTTGTTCTTTCGACCAGAATGAGAGAATCCTAGCCAGTTGGTGGTTGATTTGATAACTATATAGTAGTTGAGAATCCATAAGATGGGAAGAAACATAGAAGTTAGGTAGCATGGATCCCCAAAATGTAATTGTTCTGGCATCATCTCTTTGTTGGGATCTTGATTGTGGTCTATACCTTCCTTTGCCCATGCTGTCCTTCTTGGCAAGTCTGTTCATATGGAAGTCCAGAGCCAGTGGGCAGAGTAGGGCAATGACAGAGACATGCTTGTTTTGCAGCACCAACTTTGTTGCAGTTGAGAGATTCTGCATTCTGTTTTGTTCTAGAGCTGGGTCATAAACCCCAGGCCCTTGTGCCCAGCTACCAGTTTTTGTAAATAAAGTTTTATTGGAACACAGCCCACACCCATTTGTTTATGTAGTATCTATGACTGCTTTCAAGTTAGCAGGCAGAATTGAGTAGATGTCATAGAAACTATGGCTTTCAAGTCTGAAGTGTTTCTTTTATAGCCCTTTAAGAAAAAGTATGTTGATCTCTAGCAGGAAAGATGGAGAGTTGCCAGTGTACAGGGTTGGGCACTACCTTGCATTACCAGCTTCAGAAGAGGTTAGTTTGGATTTGAAGTCATTTATTCCGGATTATTGCAGTCCTCAGCCATCTTTGGCTATAGGTGGAACTCAGAATGATGTTTTAAAATTCCTAAGTACTTAAGGCAGTGGTCATTACCAACATATGCCTCTCCCGTCAGGGGGAAGGGATAGGTAGGAATGCTTTTTCGCAGTGAAAGGGTTTCCCTATCTCTTTTGAAATTATTCATATTACGAAATTTATCTTGAACCTGTGGACTGTTGTGATGGGCTTAGATGGGATCTGGGTGGGGAAGTAGAGCTAGAGGATGTAGAATGGAAATGGCCTGGTTTAGAGGGTAGCTGTGTTGCAGGTGGGCATTAGATAAGGTGCTGAGGAGCAGAAAAAGTTAGTGACTTTTTGGTTGCCCAGTGGTTTTACAATTTCATATAGCAGTTCTGTGTAGTAGATGTGTCATCCTCCTTTCAACGGTGTGAAGAAGAGTGTGAGCTGAAGATAAACAGAACCAAAGTGAAAACTCAGACTTCTGATTCTAAGATTCCTTCTCTGCTGCATTCTTAAGGGGAGGGTGGCTAGGATGTATTATGGAGAGCCTTGGGGACAGAGTTGGAAGATGGGAACTTATTTAAATTATAGAGGGCCAAGGAGACAGAGGAGAGATAGAGCTCTTGATGGATGTGTGGAAGACTGGCACTGAAATATGACTGGAAATGGTGAGAGGTAGGGACCACAGGTAGGGAACAACAGGGTGTTTCACCTGAGTAAAGGAGAGTTCATTTGTGTTTTATAATATAGAGCATGGTTATTTCCAAGAGTCACTTTTCACATAGAAAGCCATGTGGCATGTGACAAAAAAGAGAAAAAGATTGAAATTTAAGATATTCTGTCTCAGATGTTTACTGATGGTTTAAAACAAACCTTCTGAATTTACTTAACAAATGATGCCATAAAAGTAGCTGTGGCATTCAGCCTCACCCCTACCCTACATGTTAATCTACCGAAGTTACCTAACTGCTTTGTGCTGCAGACTTGTATGTTCTAGAGAGCAGGGATGTGAAATATAGGCCTGTTTCAGGATGTCAGTGTGGGTTGACTCCCTGAGAAATCTAATTTTGGCACTACCCGGCCTGATGGTGGAAGAGCATAGAATGGGAAGCTCCTATGGTAGTTGTTCATGGTGCTAGCACCAGTATTTGTACTTTACATACTTTCTTCATATGTAGGCTTCAGGGCTCCAGGTGATGGTGCATCTGTGGTGGGGAACAGTTCTTAAAACATCTTAAAACAGCCATTGAGCTGGTTGACAGAGGTTGGTAAAATTATTCAGACAACATATCCAAGAGAGGATTTGATGAACAGCGTCATGATCCATTTGGGCTTCCATATCACATCTAAGAAGATTTATGCTGGGGTTGGTCACTTCCATTAGGTATCCCAAACCATGATGCATGATGCCTCAAAATAAATTTTAATATCTCATATGATCTTCACACCTTAATCCCTCACTCTAGTGAGTATTACATTTCTTAGTCTACCCTTTAAAAAAAAATCTCAGATGTGTATCTTTTCTCTGAAAATAAAACACACTAGGTTCCTCTTCCCACCTCCAATCCCTATAGAAGGTACATATTTTACATTAATTGCTAATAGTGGGTCCTTCAGTACTTTTTTGTGGTACTAGAGATTGAACCTAGAGGTGATTTACCACTGAGCCACATCCCTAGCCCTTTTATATATTTTATTCTGAGACAGGATCTTACTGAGTTGCTTAGGGCCTCACTAAGTTGCTGAGACTAGCCTCAAACTTGTGATCCTCCTGCCTTAGCCTCCTGAGCTGCTGGGATTACAGTCCTGTACAACTGTGCCTGGCACTGTTTGTTGAATGAATGGTTGAATTCCCATTCAGCTGGCAAGACCAAGGTGGATGGTAAAAGGGAATCCGGTTCTCTAATAACTAAATCAATGTTTTTAGTAGCTCATTTTTAATCCCTAAGCTGTGACTTCAACTTTGAAAGACAGTCGTGAGAACCAATGAGAGCATGCATCTCATCCAGAAAATGCTGTACAAACAAAAGGTGTTAGGTGGTCTCTAAGACCCTTCAGCTTTGTGGTAGTCCACTTTATCTGCCTGTAGAACTTCATTTATGTAATTATCCGTGTTCTTTCCTGCTTTTCACATACTGTTTTCTGTACCTGGAACGAGCTTCCTGTAGGAACTCCTCTCTTGCTTCTTCTGTTGTCATGGTTTGGGTTTACCCCTCAAAGCACGACCACACTGTGTAACTGTCTGCACTGTCTCCCCCTAACAGTAGGCTGTCAGCGCCTTGCTGGAAATATTTCATTACTTCTGACAACCATTTCAGAGCAGTGCAAACTGGACGTTTAATAAATATCTGTTGAAAGAAGTTAAAAAAAACAAAACAGATCTGGAACCAAGACTATAATATCACGATTTTATATTACTAATTCAGAATTCATGTCTTTTGCTTTCAGCTACATTGAAATTCAAGGCCTTCCATAACCTGATGTTTTTCTCTGTACCTCACTGTACAGATTTCCTCTTGGCACCCTCTTTTGGGTGACTTTAGGAGTCAGAACAGCCGAGTTCCACACCCTTGGCTGTGCCACTAACTACCTTTCTGATTTAAAATATATATATATATATTTTTTTTTTTCTCTCACATCTCTACATAAAAAATAAAAAAAACACACACACACATGTATATTACATATATATGTGTGTGTGTGTGTGTGTGTGGTGCTGGGAATTGAACCCCAGGACCTTGCGAGGCAAGCACTCTACCAACTGAGCTATATCCCCAGCCCATACACACACACACACACACACACACACACACACACATTTGGCCTAATTTTGTCCCTTATCAACAGTGGCATTGTAGTGCTATAGTAAGATTAGTTAGAAAATGTTTAATAAGTAATATTTAAAATACCAAAGCTTGTAAATTGCTTTACTTAAAAAAAAAAAATTCAAGTTAGAATTGTAACTCTAAGGTAAAGGCACTGTCATTCACATATGTCCTGATGTTTTTCTGATAAGAAAGTACCTGTTTTCTTGAAGGAAAAGCAGCAAGTTATCAAAAATAGCATGCTGTTCTGCTGGACTCATTTCGTTTACAAGGTCACTTCCTGTTTTAGGTTTTCAGTCTTGGGTTTCTCTACACAGATGCACAGGCTTGTTACTTACAGGTACTACTTCATTTCTCTTTATAAAGGATCTTACACTAACACAATTAAGTTAATTTTTGTTTAAAAATCCAAACACAAGATACACAAAATACCAGGGGCCTAATTTCCTTTACTAGAGCCTCCAGCCTTGTATTAAATGGGGAGGTACAAATGTATGGAGCCTTAGGAGCAGACCAAGGTAAGCCTCAAAATGAGGGGATAAGCTACATTCTCTCCTTCAGACTCAAATGGGTGGGAGGTCTCCCATAACCCTGTGGCCTAATCTCGTTCCTCATCCGAGCCACTCAAAAGTGCAGTCTGGTAAGTGTGATTGGACTTCAGTGTCTGAATCCCAATGATTTCTCCTCCATGTTTCTTTATCCGTGTCAGAAGGCTGTAATAGAAAAACCAATGAGGTCCAATCAGATTTGGCAGAAAAATCTCCTTCCTCATCTGAGGATGTGAAAGCACCTATTGGTTCTTAAAGCATTTTCTTCACATCTCTATTAAATATTGTGATTATGTGTCTACATGTTTTTCATCTCAGACAATACTCAGGGTCACTGAAATGTCATAACTGACAATTATCAGGTCTGCTGTCCAGTTTGCTGTTTCACTGACCAGGGACTAGACTGACAGTAACCATGACTATAACTCCCTTCCGTTTGGTCTGTGTGGACTCTTCTGGGTGTAGTGTATTTGCTTTGGGTCTAGGGAAATAAGCACCTAGGAAAAAAGGAGGGGCAGTTACAACAGTAGAACTGTAAAACCATATGCTATAAGTCATCCTTGCACTGCACAGCACTGGCATTTACTGGTTGGATGACCTTGATAAAGTTACTCAGT
The DNA here is from genome assembly GCA_020662805.1 of Glaucomys volans. NCBI lineage: Eukaryota > Metazoa > Chordata > Mammalia > Rodentia > Sciuridae > Glaucomys > Glaucomys volans. The sequence goes on along the minus strand of JAJEJO010050628.1, from coordinate 96,737 downwards.
CTTTTGGAACTTTGATTTCCCCATCTGTAAAAAGTGTAACAGTTCATCATAAAGCTATGGGGCAAAGTGGAGTGATACAGCTTTGAGAGTTTTCTATGCCTGTGACATAGTCCATGTACTGTTAGGTAGCATTCTAGAGAGCACTTTCTGCCATGGCTTATGTTTTGATAGTTATTACATTTCTGGGAAGTAGGCAAAGCAAATCCAGAAATTAGTGATGGGTCCCAGATGAACCAGTAACAGCAGGGTCTACAACCCAGTACTGATCCCTACTTCAAAGTTTTCCCCATTGTACTATAATCTTAATATCTATCAGAACTACATGTGAGACTTGGGTCTGTCAGGTTAATGTGACATTTTAACATCACAAAGACTTATCCTCACTGGCAAAATAAGAGTTGTAATACCTACTCTGCAGCCTTACCTAGAATTTGGCACTCATTAATAGATAAGTAGAAGCTAATCAGCACTGCATAGGGATTAGCACTTGACAAAAGTTTTATTTTCTCAGAACCTACCAGTAAACAAGAGAGTAGTTGATGGCCACAATGCAGAGGGCAACCAAGTAGTGCCAGCAGAAGCACATGGTGATGAACATGATGTTGGTCTCGTCTTTCTGGTCCCACTCAGGTGTTCCAAAAGGCGGGAATAGCACAAACCCAATCTGGTGGGTTAGATGAAGAAGAAATTGGTCTTTTGGTTAGTTGTCCTGAGAAGCAACACAGCCTTCTCCAGTGGCCACCAGGTTGACTCAAGCTCCCCACTACCTCAGGCCTTTTCACACAGGAATGTTAATTGTGAGAAAGTTAGGAAGTGGGACCCTATACAAAGTACCAGTGCCTATACTGGGGAAGGCTTGCCATGTGTGTTCCACAGGTTAATGCAGCAGCAGGATATTAACAGAAAAATTACACAGGTCATGGTGTGGGCCTGGGGAGAAGAGGGCCATCTGAACCATTGCTGTGGGGTGTGCTGCATTTCCAGACAACATTTTGCCTTCAGAATTTCTCTTGGGCACACTTGAGGGGCCGCCTCAATCCATACCATATGAAGAGTGTTGGTGTGAATAATCACCTGCCAGAACCAAGTTCCCTGAAGGATAACCAGACTGGTTCGGAAAAGTTCCAGCACAATATTGTCCCGAAAGATCACCTCTAGGGAGATACTGACACTCCCTCCAAACAAGGCGTACAGCAGGAGTGAGTGGATATGCTGGTCCAGTGGAGATCGGTTATGAACATGGTAGTAGAAGAGAAAACCTGCCAGGAACCAAATGACAGCCATCAGAGACTTGCTTGTTAATACTTCAAAAGAATTCACCCTGGGCTTTTCTGGTTATTAGAATTTACTCCTAGATGTCTCAAAGCTAGAATCTTCATTTAGGAAGTGTTCCAAGGCAACAAACGGGTGCCGATTAAGTTTATTCCATAGGTATAGTAAGAGTATCACGAAGGATGTATTCTTAATAAATCTACAGGATCCATGGTAAGGTTCCATGCAGAATGGATAGGTGATACATGGTGATGCTTTGTAACAAGTAGTGTGTATGTGTACTTGAAATTCAGTTTTGCCCTCCTTCAATCTTCTGTTTCAACTCTGCTGAGGTGGAAGTGATTAGATTACAAAATGCTTCCTTCATGCTTCAGTTAATGTGAGGTTATACTGGAATTCTGTCCCTCTTCCCTGAGCAACTGGGTGGGTGCTATGGTTTGAGTGTCTCCCAAAGATCAAAATGTAAAGGCTTGGCCCCCAAGGGTGCTGGTATTAAGAGTAGCTGTAGATCTTTAAGAGGAAGGGTCTAGTGGGAGGTCTTTAGGTCATGGGGAAGGGGAAACCCAATCTCTCATTCTCTTTGCTCCTGGTTCAAAATGTGATCATTTTGCTCTTACATATACTCTCGCCTTGATATGCAGTCTTCATGATTTGAGGTCAGACAGGGTTGCTCAGTCTTGGACTTGAACCTTCAAAACTATGAGCCAGATGAACCTCTCTTCATTAAGTAGCTTATGTCAGGTGTTTACTAATAGTGATAGTTGACTAATGCAGTGGGTTTCTTGAGACTTGGAATGGAGGCCAACATAACACCCCAAGTAGTGGAGTAGGGTTTAGTATCTCTTCCTTAATCAAAAGGATTTACCTCATGTACAGCAGCAGTCAGTTCTGAGCATTTTGTATGTATGTGAGTGTATGTGCACACACACACCCATGCAAGAGAGTGTGCACATATGTAAGTGCAGGGTTGGTGGCAGTGGGAAGACAGGGAGGGTCTGTGCAGTGTTAGCCAGAACCTTTGATAAGTGTCTACAGGCCTCAAGCTTTCATGAGCTGCTTTATGGAATATGTGAGTGGACCATCCAGAGCATAGGATGAAGTCCTATTCAAGGTTTGGAAGTCCTGAGTTGAATTTCTGGGGAAGGTTATTTATATCTGCAATATTTTTGGTCATTTATGTCCTGATCTCATACATTCAACTTGTTTGATTCTCCCTTTTCTCCATCCATTTTACAAGTTACCTTCAGTGAATACTGCCACAGCCAAAACCAATCTGTCTACCCCCAGGGGGACGTGGGAGACAAGGTAGGTGAGCATGTCAATGATTCCTGAGACTGTGAAGAATAAGTACATGGTGCAATGCTGCCAGTTCATTAGCTTCATCCAGTGGTTTTCATGGTAGAGGTGGAGGTGGGGCCCATCAGGAACAAACTGTTCTGCCAGGATTCCTACCAGAAATGAGAATGGAAAGTGAGTAGAGAGAGTAGCTCCAAGACAATTTAAATAATAAAAAAAGGCCCAAAGGCATTGTTTTAGTTAGCTTTGTCCCTGCTGTGACTGAACAACCCAACCTGAAAAACCATAGAGGAGTAAAAGTTTATTTAGGGGCTCATGGTTCAGAGGTCCCAATCCATATATAGCAGACTCCATTCCTTGGGGCTTGAGGTGAGACAGGACATCACGGTGGAAGCATGTGGCCGAGGGAACCAGCTCACATGATCAGGAAGCAGAGACTCCATTCTCCAGATATAAAGTATATGCCTCAAAGCCATGCCCCCAAGGCCCTACCTCCTCCAATTACCAGTCAGTTAATCCCATCAGGGGATTAATACACTGATTGGATTAAGGTTCATGCCCTGATACTTCTTCTCTTAACTTTCTTGCATTGTCTCACACACGAGCTTTTGGGGGACACCTCACATCCAAACCATAAGAGGCATGAACCAAGTCTAAATGGGGGTGAGGATGGCCCATGCTTTGCTGCCTTGGGTGTAGCTCCTTCAGTATGAAATAAGGTATTGGCCAAGTAATCTGTGTAGATAACTGGCCTTTGTTGCTCCTTTTAGAGAGTTGTGTGGGGAAAGATAAGCAGACACACACAGGTCTCCAGGGAATTTGTTTAGAAGCAGAGATGAACACAAACCCATACCACTTACATGAGAATGCAGCTGATCACTCATCTTTGGGCTCCCTTGCTAAGTGAGCTGTGAAAGTTATCCCCAAACAATCAGGCTGAACTAGACTCCAAGCAGAGACACACTGTGGTGAAGATCCCTGTACATGCCTAGGGAGGGCAGCAGCTCCCATGTGTGTCTGTAGGGGTGACTTCAAGAAGGGGTTCTCAGCACCAAGCAAGCTCTGCAACCTGTGGGCTCCTCCAGCGCTGTGTTTACACACTAACAGGGTGAAGGTGTTGCAATTTGTTTTGGCCATACTGTTCAAGAAGAAAACCCTGCCAGAAGTTTTTACAGCTGTAACCCAGTGCCTTGTACTCTTACCACTCTTAGAAGATTTGCCTGTACTCTAAATGTTCTTGGGGAAGCCTGGGAATCCTCCACAACAACATTCTGGATGCTGTTCCTCAAACCTTTGTTTCTCAAACCAGCCCCTTTCTGAACTCATTTATAAGGGTTCAGGGAGTTGGTGAAAATGACCTAGGAAAAATGCCAGTGACAGCAGAATGGAAACCTTGTGAGTGGAGTCTGTTTTGTTCCTTGCTGTGTTCCTAATATTCAGAAGTTTCCACACATGGGAGGAGTTCACGAGATGGCTATGGAACAAGTATCACTTTCACCCAGCTGAGATGCCAAATACAATTATTCTAGCTTTATTTAGGCAAAATTGAGGCTATCTCTTCCATGTAAATCATTACGGTCCCTGTCATTTCTCAACTCCAGAAAGATCTCTGATGCCTGAAATGAGAACATGAAATCTCAGCGAGGTGAGCAAAGCTGGGTGAGCTTTGCTTCCTCCAAGGGAACCTATTGCCCTTACTTCATTCCCTCCTGGAAAACTAGGCCAAGGATGGCAAGTGACCAAGCACAATTGTGGAACCAGAGCCCTAATTAACTTCGTGCAGTGCAGGATTGATCCTGAGGAGGAACTATTACTGTTATCAGTGCTCCTTCCTTGAGCACTGCCAGTGGATGAACAAACAAGGTTGGGTCTTTGTCAGGATGAGACAGTAAGAAAATCCCTCTGAGCTCTTTGTTGGCTTTTTTCAGTCTGATCCACTGCTTACCTTATTAACACCCCCTGTGTAAACTTCCCCTCCCTATAGTTACTTGAAATTTGAGGAGGGAAGGCATGCCAACCAGCTGAATGTTAATTACCCTCAGATTCTAGAGGGAAAGAAAGGGGTGAAAAATGATTTTTTCCTAGACTAATTATAAACTCCATTTAGTACTTTTTACTTCATGTACATAAGTTTACTCTGCTTTAATGTATTTCTTTGCATTTTCAGGTGTTATATCTTTTTTCATACAGTATGCGGTTTGCTTCAACAACCTCCTATACCTGTGTCCTTTTAGGACAAAGAGTACAGTTTATTTGGTAGTTTTTCATAGTCTATATACAATGGAAGGCTCTATTAACAATATAACCCAGTAGGTGTTATGATAAAACAGCCTAGTGGCTACTTGAAAATCCTTGTTGTATTGTCTCTGCCAGTGAAAGATCTATTTCACAGAGTCCAGAAAATGGATTAAAGGTTCTGGGAATGATGGGAAGATTCCCCCAACCAAATGACCCTGCTCTTACCAATGACTGAAAACAGAATCCTGACTGCAGCCTCGATGATCTCTAGACGCTGGTAATAATGGTTGAGCCTGTTGTGCTTCCCCTTCTGGTGAAAGTGCTTCAGTGGGTACTTCACTGACCACCACAGTCCAACTATCAAGAAGAAGCTCCCTGGGAGAGCATGGCCTTTGAAGTTTGCCATCAATGTTATAGGACACCTAAAAAATTGGGGACAGTTGTTAGGTGACCATTCAAGAAGACATATAAATGTATATTCTAGCAGGAAATAAATTACATGCCTGAGGAGTTCAAATCATAAGCCACATCAAGAAAGGTCAACTCACTTTCATCAAATATGCCTTTATGTTCTGTCATTGAAAGCTTGTTCATGAGGTGAGTTATGTGATGAAGAGATTATTACTAACCCTAAGACTATAGTAAAAAGACTGCAGTGGGGAATGGGTAAATATTCATTGGTCTCAGGGTAGAGAAACCTTCCTAGTGTAAACAAATGAGGGAAATAAAAAAGAAAAATATCCAGTTGCATCAGCATTTTATGTATCAAAAAGAGTAAAAAAAAAAAGTTTATAGTAGCTATATGGTAAATGGCTATTACACTAGAGAGCTTTTACAAATTAATAAAAAAAATGAACGAAAGACATGAATAGATTCATAAAATAATACAAATTGATGACAAATCTTACTGTAATTAGATATGTACAAATGGAATCACAATGCCATTTTTCATCTAATTTGAAAATAATTTGGAAAATAAGACTTTGGGCATGGCACTGTATTTACAGAAGAATATGGTTAATATGATTCAAATTTATAAATGTCAAAGTAATTATATAAACACATTCTAAAAATATTTCAGGCATGATTTGCTTTTATCTCATTTACAATAGTGTGAGACTATTAGATCAAAATTTTGAGTGTTAGTTAGGATTTATTCAGAAGAAAAACGTTTATTTTTCCCTGGGGCATAAAGAATATGTAGTATAGGAGGAAAATAACTGTTTTGGTGACTACCATGGTTTGAATGTGGCCCTCCAAAAAGCAGGTGTTGGGGTTGGAATTGGGGCTCAGTGGTAGAGTGCTTGCCTGACATGTGGAAAGCCCTGGGTTTGACACTCAGCATCACACATAAATAAAATAAAAGATCCATTAAAAAGATTCAGGCATTGCCAGCATGGTAGCATTAAGAGAGTTGGGGCCTTTAAGAGGTGATTAAACCATGACGATTCCTCCATCATGAATGGGATTAGGTACCCTTGTAAAGGAGTTTGATGAATGGGGTTGGTCCCCCTTTTGCCATTCTATCATGTGAGAATGTAGCCCTCACCAGGTCCCATATTGCTGGGGCCTTGATCTTAGACTTCTTAGTCTCCAGAGCTGTGAGAAAGTTCTGCATTACCCAGTTTGTGGTATTCTGTTATAGAAGCAGAAGACAGACCAAGACTGATGGAGAAAAGATTCCCTAGGAACATAAAGTGCCCATGATCTATACAGTTTTTTACTTTGCATCTGGAGTATCCTACAAAGTCCCATGAGCTAAGGCTTGGTCCCCAGCTTGGCACCTTGGGAGGTGTTGGAACCTTCAGGATGTGGGGCTTAGTGGGAGGAATTTAGGTCATTCTGGGTGTACACTTTAAGGGGATATTGGGATTCTAGTCCCTTCCTATTTCTTTGCTGTCACAGTGTGAGCAGCTTTGCTATACCATGTGTTTTGTGCGATCATGTACTGTTTTGCTATAGGTTCAAAAGCAACAAACCAACCAACCATGAACTGGAACCTCCAAAACTGGGAATCAAAATAAATCTTTGCTCCCTTAAGTTGATTATCTCAGAAGTATTTGTCACAGCATCAGAAAGCTGACTAACAGAACCACTGTTCCAGTCCTAGCTATTGGCTTATTTGTCATCACCCACTGGATTTTCAGGATGATTTCATGTCTTGCACATTGACAGTTAAGGGATCTCCCCTGACCCAACATTGAGATTTTTCACAATTGAAAAATGCATATAGTTTCAAAAAATCAAGTATTATGAGAGACTTATGATGCCAAGCAGCAGTTTCATGCTTCATCCCTCCTCACCTCTTTAGTGAAGTCACTTTCAACTCTCAGCTATTTCTTCTGGCATTTACCTCCATAGGTCTAGCTACTGTGTGCATGCTGTAAGCTATTAATTTCTCATTGCCAGGCATTATCTACCAACTTCCTGGTGCTCTCCTACAACTTCCTTTTTTTTGCCTCTTTATTTTCATAGTGGTTACAATATACATGTTATTTCAATCATTAGTTTCACTGTTATGGCTCTATAAATCCAAAGTCCTCACCAGGGCCAGGAAGGGCCTTTATGGTCTAGTCCTGGGCTATCTCCTTGATCATGCCCAGCTCTCCACCTGCCACCCTCCATCCCTGTTCTTTCAAACAATTGAATACAGTCCATTTCTGTGTCAGGCTCTTGGACTCTCTGTTCTTTCTAGAACAGTGTTCCACAGAGGACCAATGGTTCATTTTCATTCTACATGGGTCTTAATTCAAGTGTCACTTTATTTCCTGGCTATTCTCTGGAAAATAGCAGGTGTGGCCCACTTTTCAATCCATACATACTTGCAGGTTTTACTTAACCTATGAATCACTTATGTTACAGTTTCCTTTTCAAGCATCTATTTCCATCCACTAAAATGTAAACCCCTTAAAAGGGGTTTGATCTATTTTGTTGTTGCTATCAGACCAGTGCCTACAACATGGCCAGGCAATAGGGAGTACTCAGTAAATGACCTTGAAATGAATGACTGCTTAACCAATTAGCATATTTAAGGGTTGTTTTCTTCAATCTTGCTGTGTTTTCCAGAGTTAACAGTTGCCTTATTTTGTATTTGTTTAGTTTCCCACATCCTTTTCACTTTGTTTATCCATAGAAGAACTAACAGATCTGTCAAGTGTCTACCAAATAAAATTCTAGACATTGTCAGTTGTTTTATTCCTAGAGACTGGGAATTCTCCAGAACTGAGCTGATTGCCATCCTAGAGCATCCAGCCCCACCTTTCACATTCCCTTTGCCTTGTTCCTATTTTGACTGTCTTGTATCTTGTATGTCATTTATTTTCCTTTTTCAGTTTACCTCCATTAATATTTTTCTATTATTCTCCAAAAATGTACATAAAAGATTCTTTGAGAATATGCATGGTTTGGTTGATAATCCCTGACTTTTTATTGGACTGGTTTATTTAGCCCACTAATATGAATTAATTTAGCCTATTCATATTAATGGGCTAAATAAAATAATTATTGATGTGGTTATATTGTATCTGTCTATGTCTCTCATGCTTTTTTCCTGATGTTAGAATGTCTAGAATTTAATTTTTTGTTCCTCATTTCTTGCTATCTTTTGAATATAAAAAATAATATATAAGTAATTTAATAATAACATGCCATTTAAATTCCACTTTTGGGGGCTATATTTAATTATTTTTCTAGTGCTTGCTCCAGGAATATATCTTTGTTATAGTCTACTCTATTTAATACTAAATTTTGATAAAAATTACAACTTTGTTCCAACATGGCTCCATTTTCCTACCCTTTATTCATGCCTGGATACATACTTATATACACACACATACATATATGTAATGAACTAATTATAACATGAATATAAACACACACACATGAACCATTAATGTGAAAGAACTAAACTATTCCAATGAAAAGGTAGTTTCTTTACACACACATACACACACACATGCACACACACATGCAGTCCAACAGTGTTGCAATTATTGCTCTGAACAATATTCTTCAAAGAATGAATATACAAATTCTCCTAGACTTACAATGGAATTATGTCCCCAAAACTCAAAAGATGAAAAATTTAAGTTCAAAATGCATTTAATACATCAATCTACCAAATATTATAGCTCAATGTGTGGTGTAGCCTCCCTTAAACATGTTCAGAATGCTTACATTAGCCTAACAGGCAAACTCACCTAACACAGCCTATTTTGTAGTAAGATGTTGCATATCTCATGAAATTTACTGAACACAGTACATCAGAGTATGATATTGGTTGGTGACTCCAGGATTTTGTGGCTGGTTCTTTGTGGCTTACTGCTGAAACATTACCACATAACACTATCCAGGGAAAGCATCAAAATTCAGAATTTGAAGTATGGTTTCTACTGCATGTATGTAACTTTCACACCATTAAAAAGTTGAAAAATCCTAAACGGAGACTTTGTTAAGTCAGGGGATGTCTGTTTATTCTTTCATATTTAATCACATATTTGCCATTTCCAATGCTCTTCCTCACTTCCTATCCATTTGAATAAGTCTATAACTTCATCATCTTTCAACACAAAGGATATCTATCAGTATTTTTAGCCCTATTGAGGTATATAATCATGCTTTTGTACCCCCTGCAGATAGCAAAATATGTGGATGCTCAAGTCCCTTATATAAAATGGCATAATATTTGCACCTAACCAATACACATCTTCCTGAATACTTTAAATCATCTCTAGAATACTTGTGACAACTAACAGAATGTAAATGCTGGGTAAACAGTTGTTATCCTGTATTGGGAGTACTGACAAGAGAAAAAGTCTACATGTTTAATACAAACACGATTTTTTCCCAAAGATTTTTAACCCTCAGTTGAATGAATTCAGTAATACAGAACCCATGAATAAGGAGAGCTGTCTTGGAGAATGTTCCTTGCGTACGTGAGAAGAATGTGTGTTCTACTGTTAATGGAATTTCTGTATATATGTGTGTTAGGTTCATTTGATCTAAAGTGTAGTTAAAGTTCGATTCTTCTTTATTGATTTTCTGTCTGAATAATCCATCCATTATTGAATGTGGGGTATTGAAATCCCCTGTTACTATATTGTCTTTTTTTCCTTTTAGATCTATTAATATTTGCTTTATATATTTAGGTGCTCCAATATTGTGTGCATACTTATTTACAATTATTACATTCTCTTGATGAATTGACCCATTTGTCATTGTTTGATGCCTTTCTTTGTCACTTTTTACAGGTTTTTTGTTTTTTATTTAACAGCTATTTTGTCTGATGTAATTATAGCTGCCCCTGCTTTCTGTTTGTATAGAGTATCTTTTCTCATCTTTTCATTTTCAGTTTATGTATGTCCTTAAAGGTGAAGAGAGTCTCTTGTATATTCAGCATATACAAGAGCATATTTAGGTTTTTTTAAAAAATGATTCAGCCACTTTGTGTCTTTCAACTGAAGAATTTAATCCATTTACATTTAAGGTAATTATTGAAAGGTATGGACTTCCTATAGCTATTTTGCTAATTGTTTTCAGGCTGTTTCAATGACCATTTGTTTGTTTCTTCATCCTCTGTCCTTTGTGATTTGATGGCTTTCTGTAAGGGTATGCTTTGATTATATTTTTATCTTCTGTGTATCTACTTTAAGTTTTTGCTTTTTGGTTACCATGAGGCTTACATATCAGCTCATTTTAAGCTGATAACAATTTATCTTTCATCTCACATGAAAATTCTACATTTATTTCCCACTTTGTTTTGAATGTCACAGTTTACTATGTATTCACATTATTTTTGCTATAGCTATTTTTAATATTTTGTCTTTAATCCTTATATTAGAGATACAAGTGATCTGTATATCACCATTCCAATATTAGAATACTATGAATGTGATTACATATTTACTTTTATCAGAGAGTTTTATATTTTCATATGTTTTGTGTTACTTATTATCAACCTTTTGTTTTAGCCTATAGGTGGACCTTGGAGCTCCTAGTAGCATTGTGAGGTAGTTCTAGAGGTGATAAACTCCCTCAGCTTTTGCTTGAGAAATCTTAATCTCGCCTTTATTTTTGAAGCACATCTTTGCCTGGTAAATTATTCTTGGCTGAGAGTTTTTCTTTTCCTGTTGTCATAGTTCTGGGAGCTGGAAGATCCAAAGTCAAAGCACCAGCAGATTCAGTGTTTGGTGGGGACTGCTCTCTAGTTCATAGGTGGTGTCTTCTCCCTCTGTCCTCAAATGGTGGAAGCAAGCTCCCTTGAGACCATTTTAGAAGGGCATTAATGCTAATTAGAAGGGCTCCATCCATGTGATCTTATCACCTGCCTCAAAACACCTCCTTGGAGTGGGGCCTGATGACCTTAGGGTTTAGGATTTTGACATGAATTTTGGGGTGAGAGGGGCACAAACATTTAGGCCATAGCAGTCATTTTAAAATATAAATATTTGGATCAGACCAACCAGAAAAAATAAATCCAAATACATTTTTTACTAACTACAACAAAGTTCAAAGACATTTTCTTTTGTTCCTGGGACTGGGGATTGAACTCAGGGCCTGACATGTGCTAAGCAAATGCTTTACCACTGAGCCACATCGCCAGACTATTTATTTATTTAGAGACAGGGTCTTACCAAGTTGCTGAGTTTGACCTCAAACTTGTGAGCCTCCTGCCTCAGCTTCTTGAGTAGCTGGGATTATAGGCCTGCACCATTGCATCTGGCTGAAGATATTTTCATGATGCATCAGTATATGAATTTTGCAATGAAGTGGAATAGTGGGAAAAACAAAACAAACAAACAAACAAAAAACAGGCTACTAATCAGACCACCTTATGCTCCTATTACAAGGCTAGGTTCTTCCAGAAAACAGGCAATGCAAAGACCCCCTTTCAAATCCCAATTCTTGTGATCAAGTCAGAAATATTTCAAACATGTCACTCAGAATGATAGGCAATGAGTTTATTACAAGGGATGGGAAAGGAGAAAGGGGGACACTCAAGGGTTAGAGTGGTTCCTCTCAGAGAGGAGAGGGACAGTGAGCCTCTCCTGCACTCCAGTTTTACTGGGGATCCCAGAGCCATTTCCAGAGAGTCCTGCCCAGGTCTACCTCTTGACTTTGACTGACAGCAAAATGACATCAGACTTTCAACTCCCAACTGCTGTGACAACTCAAGGTTACTTTGGCCCATGCTAACCGGTTCTAATTTGGGTTCTTAACCATAAATTACTTCTTAGTAAAAGCATGTGGGGGTCAGCATAGTAGGCCCATTTATAGAATTATTCCCTTAACCTTGTGTTCCTATCACTTGGATCTGTCTGTTCCCTGTCACTTCCATGTTAATGACTGATTAGTGGTATGGCTCTTCTACTTTCAGAATGGAAGGTACAGTAGAGCAGTGGCCAGTAGTTTACCTGAACGTGGATCACCAGTGCTCCAAAGCCTCTTTGTACATTCTCTACTTTTGACCCTGTTTCTTAAGATTGGCCTTATACACCTCTCAGATGTTTCCTCAGGAACACTGTTTTCTGGGATTCCTGCCATGGTATCTTGTACATGCCATCTTTTCCACCAAGAAACAGACTTCTCTCACAGAAGATCAAATGAAATGACCCTGGGTAGTTTGCTGATGGAGTGCCAGGAACCTGTCTTTCTTATAAATACTCCTGCTAGGGCTTCCCAGTGAAACACAAATAACCAGGACCTATTGGCTCTTTTCCCATTTACTTCCTTCACCATCTCCCACCTATTAGATTTGTTTCATTGCCTGTTCCCAATAAGGTAATGGAGACCCACAGGTCAAGGGATAGGCTCAGAATACAGAGCCCCAATCCAAACCACACCTGGAGATTACTAAGGATTTTTTTGTAATCTCATCTTTCTTTTGGTGAAGACTTATTTTGACATCAAAAGATGCTGGTCCATTAATCATTTAACCATTCTCCATCCTCCCATAGGTCTTTAAGTTGCTCTCAGCTAGTTTCAGGTTTCAGTTCAGAGTTACTTGCCTTTGGTGGGCATATAGTGAGGTAGAACATCATAGCTGAAGGATGTGGCAGAAGAAAGCTGCTTACCTCATGGTGGTTAGGCAGCAGAGAGAGGGCATTGACCGTTTTTTTTTTTGTTGTTGTTGTTGTTCAGTACTTTCAAGATATCATCCTACTCTCTCCTGATCTGCAAAGTTCCTACTGAGAAATTTTCTGGTATCCTTTTTTTTGTGTGTGTGGTTCTGGGAATTGAACCCAGGGCCTTGTACTTGTGAGGCAAGCACTCTACCAACTGGGCTGTATCCCCAGCCCCGTTCTGGTATCCTTATTGGTATTCCTTTGTATGCAAGGAACACCTTCTTTTGCTGCTTCCAAGATTCTCTTTGTCTTTTCTCTTTGTTTGAAGGACTAAACCTTTAATAGATGGACATTTGGGGGAATACTCATCCAAACTATAGCATCACTTCAATGTATCTCTTCTTGGATTTTATTATTCAACAGTCCCCTAGAACTTCTCCATTAGACTTCTAACACCTACAAAGATACATTTTATCAGGAGCAGTGAATGAATCATTGCTTCAAACTGACCCCTGGACAGAGTGACACTGCTTCTGGGAATTTCTTGTGGGAAAGTGCCCATTGAAAAGTGCCCAGTTGATGGTGACCCATCAAAAAGAATTCTGTGCTTGCCATAGAATTCTTGAGCTCATCGCTTTGCGTTCAGTTGCCAGCTCCCAGGAATAGAGGATTCTGAGCATCGCAAGATAACTACAATGTTTCATCAGTGCTATAACCTTCAAGACTTCCTTCTTAGTAGATACTTTGAACAATGGGCTTCCTGGATGCCACAGGAAGCCCCAAACATTGCAACAGTGAAGTAGCTACCAGAATGTTTCTAGTCTTGTAACTTTCTAGTGCACAAAGAACAATGTCTCTATAGTCTTTTACTTCTTGATTATGAGATCCTATATAAATAAACTTGCTAGGCCAACTCTTTAGTTGCTGTTTCTCCATCGGAGCAGTGTTCCACCTGATCCCAGCCTTTTATTCTTAATATCTCTGTATGTGTGTTATTCTTAATCCCCCATCATCTCTTGCCCTTTCTCTGGTTCAGCTGTGCAGGTTACAGCACATTTGTCTGTGAATAGTTGTCTAAATTGATGCATTGGTGTGGGGAATGCTTTAGTTAGCTTTTATTGCTGTGACCAAAATACCTGACTAGAACAATACAGAAATGGAAATGTTTATTTGTAGCTATGATTTCAGAGGTCTGAGTCCATAGATGGCTGATTCCATTGCTCTGGGCCTAACATGAGGCAGTACATCATGGTAGAAGGGTTCAGAGGAGAAGGAGGAGCACTGCTCAGCTCATAGCAGGGCCAGGAAGCAGGATGGTCAAGGGAAGGAGCCACAGAGAAAATACACCCTTTCCAGGGAACACCTGCAATGACCCACCTCCTCCAGTCACACCGCATCTGCCTACATTTACCACTCACTCAGTTCATTCGAACTAGGATAGACTGATTGTTACAGTTCTCACAATCCAATTATTTCACCTCTGAACATCTGTGCATCAATACAGGAAATTTTGGGGAACACCTCATATTCAAACCATAACAGCTTACACCATGAGCCAGGAAGCAAAGAGAAAGAAACCAGTGTGCCACAATAACTTTTGAAGGTGTATGCCCAATGACCTGAAGACCTCCCACATAGCCCCACCTCTTAACAATTCTACCACTTCCCAATTGCTCCACCTAGTAGCTATTTAATACATAGACCTCTGGGGGACACTTTTCCAAACTATAGCACTTCTTCAATGTACCTATCTTGGATTTTATTATTCAACAGTGTGCTAGAACTTCTCCATTAGACTCTTAGCTTCCTATGAGGATGCACTTTCCCATAGGTAGTTGTCTGAATTGATGCTTTGGTTGGGGGAAGATGGAAGAAAGCTTGTATTATCATCTTCCTTATATACTTCCCTTTTTTTCTTTTAGGGAAGTCCTGTTACCAGTGAGATTCTTTTAATTTTACTTATTTGGAAATACCTTCATTTGATCTGCATCATTTTGGTCGACTACAGACTGCATACATGGTCTGTAGGTTGTTCCCATAAGATTATATTGGCTAGTCACATTGTAGCTGTCTTTTGTACATAACAACAAAATTACCTAATGATGTGTTTCCTTGAACATATCCTTGTTGTTAAACGATGCCTGATTGTAGTTAGGTTGGATATAGAATCCTAGATTGATAGATTTTCCTTTCAATACTTTTCATATGTTATTCCACTGGCTATGCCTTCTAATGGTATTGATGAGAAATAAGTCATTAATCATATTGTCATTCTCCTATATATAGTGAATCATTTTTCTCCTACTGCTTTCAATCTTTTCTTGTTGTCTTTGGTATTTTGACTATATGTGGTTCTGTTTGTGTTTTTTAAAATTTGCTATTGGTTGAACTTTTTAGATTTATAAGCTAATATTTTGCATCAAATTTGGGAAGTTCCAGACAATATTTCTTTAATTTTCTCTCTCCTGCCTTTTGAAGCTTAGTCAGCTGGGTATGGAAGGGGTTATCTGAACCCTTTTGTGATTTCCTTATTTCCAGGATCTCTTGTTAAATTCTCAGTTGGCCTGATGATTGCCCCAACAGAGACTGAAGGCTTAGGGTAGCAAAGCTGTAGATTTCCCATTGCTCATTTCCAAGTATTCATTCCCATATTTAGCCAACTTAGTGAAAGATTTTCAACCCCTCAACCTCCTCTCTGGATTGAGTCTTTCATGTGGCACTGAAGGCACTGTTTTTATGGCCAGTTCCATCTTACTTAAAAGTCACTGACTGAGATAGAAGCTGATGGAAGTAGCCCCAGGCAAAAATGCCACAGTCTCCTACCAGTCTTACATGAAGATCTAGTAGCTTTTTAAGAATAAATGCTTTTCAATTTGTTTGCATTTGGTCAATTTTCAGTTCCATGAAATGGTTGGTTTTGACAATGTTGTATAGTATTATACATTTTTGTTTTTTGTTTTTTTTCTTTTTGTAGAAAAAAAAATTGCCTACATCTTCATATGGCCATATGAAGGCCCTCTTCTGGAAGGCCCTCTTCTGATTCTTTGTGAAACCTTTTTTTTTTTTTTTTTTTTTAAAAAAAAAAAACAAAACAAAACAAGAGACTTAAGTTTTAGTTTAAAATATGCAAGACTGAACAAGGGAACAGATATTCCCACGAAGGTGAATCCCAATCTGATATAGGTGAACTGCTTCCATGTATGTGCATGTGCATCCTCTGACAATGGAACTGCCCACCTATTCTACAGTTAAATCCTAGGAAAGTCTAATCCTCAATCTGGGCACAGGTTTCAAAATGGGCAATTAGGTACAAGTGTGTAGGAAGGATGGAGGGCAAATAAAAAACATAGGAGTGGTGAACAGGAGAAAATATCTTAATTGCAATAAAGGTTTCTATTCAAAACCCAATCAGGGTCCAGAAAGGGATAAAAGGTACAAAATTAACAGGAAGACAACAGGAACAAAACCCACATGAATCACTGTGGCATCCAGTTTCTATTCACAAAGAAAAAGCTCCAGTCCATCTTTAAATTTTTTTGAAAAATTCCTGACATTACAGAACTAAACAGAAATGTATTAATAGTCCACTCTTACATTTCCATGACAAACAGAAAAATTCATGAGCCAAAAAACAACAACAAACAAACAAACAAACAACAACAACAACAACAAAAGGGCTGGGGGAGAAGCTTATAAAACTAAATATGGATCTCATCATTAACAGCTGAACAGAGAAAGGAATTAAAACGTTTTAATTAAAAAATCACGAGTGGATGATAAAGTATGTAGAAACTGAAAATTCACAAACTATTTAAAACCTGGAATCGTTGACTGTTCAGAAACTACACAGATGGATCATGGGTGGTGGTGAACAGCAGAAAGGGATTATGGATGAATCTGCATTGTTCTAGCTGCTCCCCATGCCACCTGTCTCCGAGGAAAGCCTGACGTTGATTAGATACCGAGCCAGGCTAATGCTGGCAGCAGATCCAGAGATGGTGACCTGCCTATCAGTAGATCCTTCCACTGGGTTCGCAATTTTGATATGCGCCCTGACATCTGACGGATCTCATTGATTTTGGCGCCTTGACGCCCGATTATACAGCCAATCAAGTCGTTTGGAATGGTGAGTTCATGAGAAGTAGTCTGAGCAGATGCATCCAAACCCCAATAGCCTTTCACCTCTGGAGAGCTGGATTCAATGCCACTGAATCCGGTGTTGCCATGCGTCACAGGAAACTGAGACTGTTGCACTGCCAACTAGTGCAGCTTGGTCAAATCTGGCTGTGGAATGGCATACTGTCCTTGAATGGTATAGGCCTCTAGAGGTGGCCCTCCAGGTCAGGGTTGAGGCACATGGACGGGGTGGTGTGGGGAAAGCTCGCACTGTCGCTGCCTGTGCTGTACCTGTCCTGACCACCAGCAAAGATGACTGGAGAACTTGACGGCTTGGGCCGGTACGGGATGGTCACACCCTTCGGGGGAGACTCCAACATGACCGCGCAGATCTGTTGACACACTCAATGATGGATTGCGGAATGCCAGCAATAGTGATGGCCCGCTCAGTTGAATTGGGGAGTATATACCCTGCCACCTGGACTTGAGCCCCTGTACTCTCGTATTTCCTTAATCTTGCAACCACCTTTTCCAATGAGAGAGCCACACTGACTATAGCAGGGACCACCACGATCAGAGCGACCAGGGGTCAACTGGCAGCGGTGCTATTGGTCATAGAGCTGCTGATGTCCTCTTCCAGTTTGTCGATGACCATAGCAAAGGCTTTGAAGATGGCTTTAGTAGGTCCAGCCAAAGTGATAATTCTCTCAGGACGATTCCCTTCTGAGATGTTGACACGTGCACCACTCTCCTCGCGCATCTTCTTAACTGATTCTCCTTTCTTTCCGATGATACTGCCAACTTCCTTTCCATGCATAAGTAGCCGAATGGTGAGAGTGACATTTAATCCACCTTCAATCACACCGGTGTCCATGTCAAGCAATGTTATGGGGAGCTGGACTTTGAGTGGTCAAGTCTTTGGTCACTGGTGGGGATGAAAGCCAAAAACTGCAGGCGTGAGACGACTGAGGGGAAAGGGGAGCGGGCGGGAAGGGTAAGGGCGGGAGGTGGGGGGGAACAATAGGGGCGGGTGGGAAGGCGAGGGGGGCCCCCGCGGGCGGGGATGGCGGAGGAGGAAGGGGGGCGAGGAGGAGGAGGAGGAGGAAGGGGGAAAGAGACCCCGGGGCGGGTGGAGGGCGGCGGAGTGCCGCGGGTGGAGTGGCGGCTGAGATGGCGCAGGCTGCTGCGGCTGCTCCGGCCGCTGCCTCTGCTGGTCTGGGCCTTTGTGAACCCTTTTTTGCTCAAGATAAAACAAAACAAAACAAAAAAAAAAACTCCACTTTTGTTTAATGTTTAACACATATTTCTTTCAAGATCAAACCTGTTGTACTCCTTTGTCTTACTGTCCAAGGGTACAGAAACACCAGCTTTGCAAATATGTGTCAGAACATACATGGGTTAGCAGACTTGCTTTTTTCCCTGCCATTTCTCATTTCTTTGAAATGTCCCATGTGAGGACTGAGTCTGTCTCTATATATTTGATAGCAGTTTGTCAACCTCCATCTTTTTTTACATTGTCTAAAACACACATCAGTAGATAGTTGAACCTGTAGCATGTTGTGGAAAGGTCTTTTAAATTTATGAATGCTTCATGGAAGACTGAGTACCTTGATTTTCTGGGGAGAAGTAGGGGAGATAGATTTCCTCCCTTCACAAATTAATTCATTAGATTACCTATTGTGGACTGTGTGATAGAGATATGGGATGGTTAC
>JAJEJO010050628.1:52512-77940 GCA_020662805.1 Glaucomys volans | reverse complement strand
AGGGGTACTTGGACACTGAGCCACATCCCCAGCCCTATTTTGTATTTAATTAGAGACAGGGTCTCACTGAGTTGCTTAGGGCCTCACTTTTGCTGAGGCTGGCTGTGAACTCATGACCCTCTTACCTCAGTCTTCCAAGTTGCTGGGATACAGGTGTGGGCCCTGTGAAGGTTCTGTTTTATTCCCAGGAAAAACCAGGGAATAACTAACTTCAAATAGAACAAGAAAAATTTAGACTTCTAATACTTTGGATAATCAAACAGGCCAAGCTCCCGAGAAGTTCTAACTTTAAAAATAATTTAAATCAAATATTTATTTAAACTCAATATTAAAAAAGGCAAATGCTTCATGATGTGCAAATATACACAAATGGTGTGGCCATTACACAATAAAATGTGATGAAAAAGTCATAAACAGGAAAAAAAAAGAAAGTACCTTCACAAAGACAATTCACCAAATTTCTTATTTCAATATAGTTACTCTCTTTTGATGTTCATATGAGTTATGATGGAGGTGTGAAAGGAATGTGAAATATTTTGGAGAGGTAGCAACTTTGAGTTAAATCTGGTAGCCCAAAAAGCTGGAGGGTTTAGGCAACTATTTCTTTTCATTGTGTATCTAGGGAGATCACTGGAAAAAAAATATAATTTTATTAAGAGATTTTGACCTGATTTTCCTTGTTTTTAACCTCTTTCTCAATCAACATTCTCTGTCTGTGTCTCTCATTTGTGAAAAGTGAAATGGAAGAAAAGGTTGCAGGTCAGAGAAAAAGGAGGTATGAGTAAGGAAGAATGGGGAATAAAGAAATGATCTAACAAAAGAGGTGAAAGACCTCTATAATGAAAACTGCAGAACACTAAAGAAAGAAATTGAAGAAGACTTTAGAAGATGGAAAGATATCCCATTGTGGGAAGCCACCTAAGGCTTCGAATCAAGAGAAGTCGGACCATTGATCAGGAAAATCTGGTTTTAGGAATGTCAGCTACCAGAACTGATCCAGACTGCCTGAGTCAAGAGATTATCCTGTGTTAGTTCATCAGGGAAATTCAAATGCAGGCCCTGGATGTGGGAATGACCCAGTACAGCCAACTGACTTGCTTAACTCCACCCTTTATCCTGTTTTTCATAGAAGAAGCTCCTACCCCACCCCCTTTTGATCTGTACCACTATAAAAAAACAAAGCCTGGGTTCCTTCCTTTGTTAGAGTGAGACCCTTCTGAATGGTTCAACTGGTCGTGCCCTATTCTAAAGATAATTCTGTCTCCTGTCATTATTTCTGATAAATTTCTTAGCTATTATTTTGCAGCCAGCCCATCCCTCCGACAGGAACCCTTTTCCTTGCCCATGTGGGATGTGAGCAAGATCCCATGTTCTTGCATAGGCACAATTAATATTGTCAAAATGGCCATACTACCAAAAGTGCTATACAGATTCAATGCAATTCCTATTGAAATTCCTATTATGTTCTTCAGAGAAATAGAAAAAAACAGTCATGAAATTCATTTGGAAAAGTAAGGGGCCCAGAATCACTAAAGCATTTCTTAGCAAGAAAAGTGATGCACGAGGCATCACAATACCAGACCTTAAATTATACTATAGAGCTATAGTAACAAAAACGGCATAGTGTTGGCACAAAAAAAGACATGGAGACCAACGGAACAGAATAGAAGACACAGAGTCATACCAACATAAATACAATTATCTCATGCTAGACAAAGGTGTCATAAACATATTTGGAGAAGAGATAGCCTCTTCAACAAATGGTGCTGAAAATCCATATGTAGTAGAATAAAACTGAACCTCTATCTCTCACCCTGCACAAAACTCAAAGTGGATTTAGTACCTTAGGCATTAGACCAGAGACTCTGTGCCTATTAGAAGGAAAAGTAAGCCCAACTATCCACCATGTTGGCTTAGGAACTGACTTCCTCAATAAGACTCCTAATGTACAAGAAATAAAATCCAGAATCAATATATGGGAGAGTATCAAACTAAAAAGCTTCTTCACAGCAAAGGAAACAATCAAGAATGTGAACAGAGAGCCCGCAAAATGGGAGAAAATCTTTACCACCAGTACCTCAGATAAAGCATTAATCTTCAGGATATACAAAGTACTCAAAAAACTTAACACCAATCAAAAAACCAACAACAAATAACCTAATCAATGAATGGGCTAAGGAACTGAATTGGCACTTCACAGAAGCATAAATGGTCTAAACATATTTTAAAAAGTGCTCAACATCTCTAGCAATTAAATACAAATCAAAAATACAAATCAAAACTACAATGAGATTCCATCTCACCCCAGTCAGAATGGCAATCATCAAGAATACAAGTAACAGTAAATGTTGGCAAGGGTGTGGGGGAAAAGGTACACTCATACGTTGCTGGTGGGACTGTAAATTGGTGCAACCACTGTGGGAAGCAGTGTGGAGATTCCTCAGAAAACTTGGAAATCACCATTTGACCCAGGTATCCCACTCCTCAGTTTATACCTAAAGGACTTAAAATCAGCATACTACAGTGATGCAGCCACATTAATGTTTATAGCACCTCAATTCACAATAGCCAAGCTATGGAACTAACCTAGATGCCCTTCAACAGATGAGTGGATAAAGAAATTGTGGTATATACACACAATGGAATGTTACTTAGCCATAAAGAAGAGTGAAATTATGGCATTTGAAGGTAAATGGATGGAGCTGGAGAATATCATGCTAAGTAAAATAAGCCAGTCCCAAAAAACCAAAGGCAAAATATTCTATTTGATATGTGGATGCTAACCCACAAGAAGGGAAGGGAAAATTAGAAGTTCATTGGACTAGACAAAGGGAAATGAAGGGAAGGGAAGCAGATGGGAACAGAAAAAATAGTAGAATGGGACATTATCTTTCCTGTCCTTTTATGTGAATTCATGACCAGTGTAACTCCAAATCATGTACAAACCCAATAATGGGATTCTAATTGGAACAAGTTAAACTTATTCTATGTATGTATGAGATGTCAAAATATACTCTACTGCCACATATATCTAGAAAGAACAAATAAAACAATTGGGAAGGTGAATCGTAGAAGAGGAAATGGTGTGGAGGAAAGGAGGAGTTATGGTTGATGCCATTTTCCTATTGTTAGAAAATAAAACTTGATATGGTGCTTTTAAAAAAGTAAAGCAGAATTTTCCCCTTATTTTAGAGGAGGACAATAGGAAGGGATGTGTTTAGATGAGTGGGAGTATCAGAAAAAGGGGGGATGTGCTCTTGAGAGCCAGGGATTTGGCTTGCACTGCAAGGGAAACCGGTAAAGTCAAATTATGTCAATTTACAGTGACAGGGTACAAAATGTACAGACTATCAAATTTCACAGAGAGACTGGACCATTACTTAGTTCTAAACATATTTTTGACTGAATGAATTATATATTATCATCACCATGTAATTCTATGTAACCATTGAAAAGAATAAATCAGACCTATACCAACTGTCTTGGACAGTTTCCCACATGGTATTCTTGACTGAGACAAGCAAGGTAAAAAGGACTTCTATGGCCCAGTGCAGTGCCTCATACCTGTAATTCTAGCAACTTTGGAGGCTAAGGCAGGAGGATTGCACCTTTGAGGCCAGCCTCAGCAACCTAGGCCCTAAGCAACTTAGCAAGACCCTGTTTCAAAATAAAAAATAAAAAAGAACTGGTATGTGCTCAGTGGGAAAGCACCTCTGGGTTCAATTCCCAGTACAAAAAAAAGTACTGTGACCCTGTTTTATGAAACAACAACATCATATGTGTATATATGTATATGTATATATATATACACACACACAAACACATACACACAATACATATATACACACACACATATATATGTATAGTGTGTGTGTGTGTGTGTGTGTGTGTGTGTGTGATTATATGAGCAAGAAAGCAATATGGAGGAGTAAATGGTACTCAAGTCTTGTATTCCAGGATTTGGTATGATTGACTTTCTGGCCCCCTTATGGTTGGGGAGTAGGGTGTGGGGCCTTAGGGAAAGCCAGTGAGCTTAGAATGGACCTGTCACATGGTCCATTCTACCTCTGGACTGAAGCAACATGCAATGTCAGTTCACAACTCCCTGGGAACACTCTTCTCTCTCCCACACTGATTTTCAGTGTTCACCAGGGTAGTTCCTCATACAGTCTACATTCCAGAGGGAAGAAACCTGGAGCAGAACCCCAAGGATACCATGATTAATACATGGCATTCAAACAAACAGTTGAAAAGAGCCAGTAAACTTTGTGGACTGCTTTGGATCCAGCATCACCTAATGTATTCTGAATTATAGTTATATACCAGTTAAACATGTTACGATGTAAAATACTCAGGCTTATGTGGTTAACAAAAAAAGTACTGAAAAGCTTTATTAAATCCAGAGGAGATGTATGGTGTCATAAAAATGGCAGAAATTGTACTCCAAATTCAGATATCGAAGTCCTAATTCCTGGTACCCTAAATGTGACTGAATTTAGAGATAGGATCTTTCAAGACGCAATTAAATTAAAATCTGCCTGTCTTAGTCTGTTTTCCTTTGATATAGCAATACCACAGATGGGGTAATTCATAAACAAGTTTATTTGGCCCATGGTTCTGGAGGCTGGGAAGGCCAATATCAAGACATCAGCATGTGGTGAAGGCCTTTGTGCTGCATCACCCCATGGTGGAAGGCAAAAGGAAAAGCAAGTGCAAGCTTCAAAGTGCAAGGGGCAGACTTGCTGTGCAGCAACCTGTTCTTGAGGGACTGGATCCATTTTCATGAGTGGGTTGTTACTCCTTTAATGTACCTGCTTGCCCTTCTACTTCTCTGCCAAGGCTGTGAAGCTGCATCATGCTCTTACCACATGTGGCTGCCTGATCTTGGGCATCCCAGCTTTTGGTCCTCTTCTTTGTAAATTACCCAATCTCAGGTATTCCATTATAGCAATAGAAAATGAACTAACCCATCCTCCCATAAAATTCAGAAGGGCCTAACCCACTAGATAAGAGGGTCTTCCACAGACTCTGCATCTGACTTATTCTGACAAAGTTGATTATAACCATGAGTCACATTGGTAATCTTTTTAGATGTCCAGCCACACCCTTGATATTCTCTCCAGAATCTGCCTTCTGATTTTTTTCCATATGGATAGGCTGAAAAATTTCCAAATCTTTGGTTCCTTTTTTGTTAAAAATTCCCTGTTCAGTTTATCTTTCTCCTCTTACATTTTACTATAAGCAACTAGGAGAAACTATATTATATATTCAACACTTAGCTTAGATATCTTGTCTGCCAAATGTTCAGGTTTATTACTTGTAAGTTCTACTTTCCACAAACACTAGACTACAATTCAACCAAATTCTTTGATACTTTAAACAAGGCTCACCTCTTGAACTGTTTCCAATAACACATTACTCATTTTTATCTAAGACATCAGCAGAAGTACCTTTAACATTCATATTTCTGCCAACCTTCTGTCCACAATTATCTTAGTCCATTTTGTGTCACTATGATAGAATACCTGAGGCAAGGCATTAGAAATTACCTAGAGAACAGAAATTTTGGTTCCCACTTTTGAAGCCTGGGAAGTTCAATATCAAGGTGTTGGCATTTGGCAAAGGCATTATTGCTGTGTTGTCCTATGGCAGGAGAGTGGAAGGGCAAAGAGAGGGAGGTGTGAGAAAAAGAGAGGGAGTGAGCAAGTGCACATGCAAGAGGACACTGAAGTCATCTTTTTATAAGGAACCCATTCCCTTAATAATGAACCTACTCCTGCAGTAATGACATTGATCTATTCATGAAGGAAAAGTAACACCCATAATTCATATACCATAAGATCCACCCTTTAATTTTTTAATTAATTTTTTAATTTTTTTGAGGATTTAACTACTTTATTTTCTGATTAAAACACACACACACACACACACATACACACACACACACACATATATATATATATATATATATAAAGGGAGGGGATAAGGGGAAGTAGAAATTGCACTGTTCTGAAACAGAGACCTGAAATCCTAGACAGAGTTAAGACCAATAACTGATGGTTTAAAGAAAATAACTACAAGGATTTTGATGGAGGCATAGGTGAATTGAGTCTCACTGTTAGCCTCAAAAATGTACAAAAACAATTCTCAACAAAATTGGAGTCCATAGTTGTCAGGTATGCTCTGTTAGGCATGGGTAGGTAAGTCTGTCCCTGGTCTGATGTAAGGAGCAGCTCCTGTTGCCAATAGCATCTGCAGCTCACAGTGGGTTTCCACAGTGGAATCCAGTGGAGAACTTAGGAGATACCGGCACTGTCAGAGGCTGGTCACTTGACTTTACCTCCACAGCCTGGCACTTGCATATTGGATTTGCCTGTGCACCAGTTCTTTCCGTAGCCTGGCCAGTTCATCCTTCCTCTGCTCTTCTTCCTGTTGCCTGGCCTCCTCCAGCTGCTGGATTTTCTGGGCTTCTACCTCAGTCATTCTCTTTTCCAGCTCTTGCCGCTCTCTTCTCAGTGGCCAAATGAAAAGGTTCCTGAACTAGAGAACCAGAAAGACCCTCAGCAATTGATTTTTTCTCTTTCTTAGGAACAAAGGGCTCCTGGGAGGTGATGGTATTTGGATGAGCCTTGAAGCAAGCTGCTTCTTTCTGTTGTTTCAGTTCTTCCTCCAGCTGGTGCTTCCACATCTGTGCCTTAAGAGCACCTCTTTTATCAGTCTCCAAGCAGAAAGACTCAGTCTGGGTCACATTCTTCACCTTCTTCTCTGGCAGGCTAATGGTGTCAGAATGAGGCACAGGAAGTGCCTTAAACTTGGGAACCTCCCTTTTCTGCAGTTCTTTTATTTTCTTCTCCTTCTGCAACTGTCGTTCTTTGTCCCGAGAATCAAAGGAGAAAGGGCACATTTCCACAGTTCTTGCCTCTGGGATTTGGGGCTTAAAAGGCACCCCATGATGTGGCACAGGTTGAGCATCCTCTTCCTCATCCTCTTTGGTCGGTATTCGGATTCTGTTTTTCAATGCAAAAGCTGGTGACTTGGGGACAGTGATTGGAATTACCTTCTTTTCAGGAACACCCACAACATCTTCCAAGATCTTGGTAGGACATGGTCTGGAATGAAATTCAAAGTATTCGTCCTCTGATTTCTTCTTTGACTCTTGCTCCTGAATTCTTTTCTCAATTTCCAAAACAAAGCCAATAGGCTGAGTGGGTGGTTTCACAGGTGGTTTCTTGGGTAAGATGGGCCCACCTTCAAGAATTCTGGGATCAAGTTCCCATGCTTTGAATTTGTTTTGTTGCAGTTTCTCAAGCTCCTCAGCCTCCTATTTTGCTGCACTTTTGTAAGTCACAGGCCTTACACGATATTTGGTTTGTAATAGGGGAGTCTGTGGGTCTCTGGACATCTTGGTCACAGAAGATTTGGAGGGTAACACGCTAAAATCATCCTTTTCGCTCCTCAAATGATATCTGTTAGGGGTTCGTTTATGGAAGGCTTCAACTTGCTGTGCAAGGGGCACATCTGTAGAAGCTGTTTCATCAAACGTTCTCTTCTTTCCTTGGGACAGGTTAAAAGGTTTTGTAATGGTACATCCCTTAGCCACTCGAGCAGGAGATGAAGGATGCTTTCGAAGTTCAGATACAGTTTTCTTCCTTATACTTCTCCTGGTTCCTAGGGTGCTGTTTGATCCGCTCATCTGTGTTGAAGTGGAAGTCAACTGATTTGGCTGCCTGGCTCATTCATTTCTTCACTGGTTGCCCTGCTCCTGCAAGAGCAAGTTTCTTGAATTCTTTATTCTTTTTCCGCATCTCCACCACCTGCTGCTACATTTTCATTCTCTTCTCCAACTCTTGTTCCTCAGTACTTTTTAAAACCTTCTGCTTTGAGTGGTGCACAAGTCATAGTATGTCTGCCCTTCACTTTCTCTGGGGAAGATTCAGTCTTTTGAGAAGTATCTTGAGAAATGCCTTCTTCTTCTTCCTCAGGTTTCTTTTTGTTGGTAGAAATTTTCATTCTTTTGGAAGGTGGAATTTCACTGTTGATGACGGGAGTGGCATATCTCTTCGTTTTCATTTGAACATGGTGTTTTTCTTTTTGCTCCAAATCCTTCTGAGCAGAGAGTCTAATAGATCTTCTTTGAGGCTGGGCTGGAGTATTACTTGATATGGCTCTCAATTTCCAGGGAAGAACAAGCATTTGATGGAATGGAATGTTCGGTAAGATTTTCTTTTTCAGCTTCTTTATAATAAATGTTGTCAACTGCTCTCAAAGGTGTGTCATTAGCTTGCTGAAGATTAGGTGTTTTTTGTTTTGCGGTGCTGGGGATTGAACCCAGGGCCTTGTGCTTGTGAGGCAAGCACTCTACCAACTGAGCTATATCCCCAGCCCAGATTAGTCTTTTTCACAGAAGTTTTGCCCTGAAAAAGCTCTTCTGTCCCATTCTTCCAAGGATACTTGTTCTCAAAATTGGCCTTCTCATCAAACCATGAATCTGTTTTCAGATTCTTCCTCATCATCCAAGAATGTAAAATTAATGAAGTCCGTGGGAGCATCAAAAGAGTAAGTGGTTTTAACTTGTGACATAGTCCACCCTTAATTCAGAAGAGCAGGTTTTTTCCAATATTTATATCACTTTTCTCAACAGGTCACTTTCTGTGGTTTAATGGATCTGTCAGTCCACTTGCCTATAGGCTTGAATTAAAGTTGCAAAATACTCTCCTGAAATCTTGAAGTCTGGCAGACACTTCTTGTTAAGAACCTCACCTCGCCTCCCCATGGTTCTGCCAGTGCCACGAGCCCGCTGTGGGACTCATTCAGTTCCGTTGAAAATTTGAACCCAGACAGCCTAGTTGAATGCACCAATCAGAGCTCTGGGAACGTTTAATTCCAGCCTCTCAATTCAATTTTTAAATTCTAATTGGTTATACATGACAGTAGAATGCAATTTTGACATACACAAATGGAGCATAACTTCTCATTTCTCTGTACATGGTGCTTAGTCACACCAGTAATGCAATCATACATGTATATAGGGTAATAATATCTGTCTCATTCTATGGTCTTCCCATCCCCACCACCCTACTCCTCCCCTCACTCCCCTCTGCAAAACCCAAAGTTCCTTCATTCTTCCCTACCCATGCCCAGCTATGGATGAGCATCCACTTATCACAGAAAATGTTCGGCCTTTGGATTTTGGGGATTGGCTTATTTCACTTAGCATGATATTCTCTAGTTCCATCCATTTACCAGCAAATGCATAATTTCATTCTTCTTTAAGTCTGAGTAATATTCCATTGTGCATATATACCACAGTTTCTTTATCCATTCATCTGTTGAAGGGCATCTAGGTTGGTTCCATAGATTAGCTATTGTGAATTGAGCTGCTAAAAACATTAATGTGGCTACATCACTGTAGTATGCTAATTTTAAGTCCTTTGGGTATAAACTGAGGAGTGGGATAACTTGGTCAAATGGTGGTTCCATTCCAAGTTTTCTGAGGAATCTCCATACTGCTTTCCATAGTGGTTGCACCAATTTATAGTCCCACCGGCAATGTATGAATGTACCTTTTCCCCCACACCCTTGCCAACATTTACTGTTACTTGTATTCTTGATGATTGCCATTCTGACTGGGGTGAGATGGAATCTTAGAGGAGTTTTGATTTGCATTTCTCTAATTGCTGGACATGATGAACATTTTTTCATATGTTTGTTGATTGATTGTATTTCCTCTTTTGTGAAGTGTCTGTTCTGTTCCTTGGCCCATTTATTGATTAGATTATTCATTTTTTGGTGTTAAGTTTTTTGAGTTCTTTGTATATCCTGAAGTGCTGTATTTGAAGTGTGTGTTGTAAAGATTTTCTCCTATTCTGTAGGCTCTCTCTTCATATTATTGATTGTTTCCTTTGCTAAGAAGCAGCTTTTTGGTTTGAATCCATCCCATTTATTGATTCTTAATTTTACTTCCTATGCTTTAGAAGTCTGGTTAAGGAAGATTTGGGCCTATTGTTTCTTCTATTAGGCTCAAGGTCTCTGTTTTAGTGCCTGTCTTTGATCCACTTTTGAGTTAATTTTTATGCAGGTTGAGAGAGTTTTAATGTCATTTTACTACATTTGGATTTCCAATTTTCCCAGCACCATTTGTTGAACAGGCTATCTTTTCTCCAATGTGTGTTTTCGGTACCTTTGTCTAGTATGAGATAACTGTATTTATGTGGGTTTGTCTCTGTGTCTTCTATTTTGTACCATTGGTCTATACGTCTATTTTGGTGCCAATATTATGCCGTTTTTGTTCCTATGGCTCTGTAGGATAATTTAAGGTCTGGTAACGTGATGCCTCCTGCTTCACTCTTCTTGCTAAGGATTGCCTTGGCTATTTTGGGTCTCTTATTTTTCCAAATGAATTTCATGACTGCTTTTTCTATTTCTATGAAGAACATCATTGGAATTTTAATAGGAATTGCATTAAATCTGTATAGCACTTTTGGTAGTATGGCCATCTTGACAATATCAATTCTGCCTATCCAAGAGTATGGGAGATCTTTCCATCTTCTAAGGTTTTCTTCAATTTCTTTCTTTAGTGTTCTGTAGTTTTCATTGTAGAGGTCTTTCACCTCTTTTGTTAGATGGATTCCTAAGTAGTTTTTTTGAGGGTATTATGAATGGGGTAGTTTCCCTAATTTCTCTTGCAGTGGATTCATTGCTTATGTATAAATGCATTTGATTTATGGGTATTAATTTTATATCCTGCTACTTTGCTGAATTCATTTATTAGTTCTAGAAGGTTTCTGATGGAACTTTTTGGATCTTCTAAATATAGAGTCCTGTCAAATTCACCTTTTTAAAGTGCACAGTTCAGTATTTTTAGTATAGTCACAGTTGTGCAATCATTACCATTATCTAATTTTAAACTAAGATTTCAACAATACAATTTAGGACATTTTTTTTGCCAACACAAAAAGAAATCTAATACACATTAGCAGTCATTTTCCCATTCCTTCCAGCCCTCCAGCCTTTGAAAATCACTAGCATACTTACTGTCTCTGTGAATTTTCCCATTCTAGATAGCTCATATAAATGCAATCATATGGAATCATACAATATGCAGTGTCTTTTACTTAGCATAATTCTTACATGGTTCATCCATATTGTAGCATGCATCAAAGATTCATTTCTTTTTATTAACAAATAATATTATATGGATATATCATATTTTTATCTATCTGTTCATGAATATTTGTTATGAATAATGATGTTATGAACATCTGTGTGCATAGTTCTATGTATAATGTGTTTGTATTTCTCTTGGGCATCTATGTAGTACTAGTGGGCAAATGGTAACTCAGAGTTTAATAGTTCAAGGAACTGCCAGACTTTTCCAGGGTGGCTATACCATTTTATAATCCCATCAGCAATGTATGATGTTTACAATATCTCTACATTCTTGTCAGCACTTATGTCTGTCTTTTTTTTATCTTAACCACCCTAGAGGATATGAAGTAAGTATTTCATTATTTTGTTTCCCTAATGATTAGTGATGTTGGTCATCTTTCAAGTGTGTTTATAGAGTCTCTCAATATCTTCTTGGGAGAAATACCTATTTAAATCCATTGCACCCATTTTAAATTGGGTCACTTGTTTTCTTGCTGAGTTGTAATAGTTCTGAATATATTCTAGACACAGGTACCTTATCAGATAAATGATTTGCAAAATACTTTCTCTTGTTACTTGAGATTGTCTTTTTACTTTCTTTCTTTTTCTTTTTTTTTCTTTTTTTTAGTACTGGGGATTGAACTCAGGGGCACTCCCACTGAGCCACATCCCCGGCCCTATTTTGTATTTTATTTAGAGACAGGGTCTCACTGAGTTGCTTAGGGTCTTGCTAAGTTGCTGAGGCTGGCTTTGAACTCGCGATCCTCCTGTCTCAGCCTCTCAAGTGCTGGGATTACAGGCGTGCGCCACCACGCCGGGATCTCTTTTTACTTTCTTGATAGTTTCCCTGAAGCACAGAAATGTTTAATTTTGATGAAATTCAATTTATCTATTTTTTTGTTTATGCTTTTGGGGTCACATCAAGAAACCATTACTTAACAAAAGGTCATGAAGATTCACTCCCATATTTTCTTCTAAGAGTTTATAGTTTTAGCTCTCTTATATTTATGTCAGTGATCCATTTTGAATGAACTTTTATTTATTTATTTATTTATTTTTAAACTTTTAGATGTTGATAGACCTTTATTTTATTCATTTATTTACATGTGGTGCTGAGAATCGAACCCAGTGCCTCACACATGCTAGGCAAGCGCTCCACCACTGAGCCACAACTCCAGCCCCTTGAATGAACTTTTATATATGATGTGAGGTAGGGATTCAACTTTTTCTTTCACTTATGAATATGAAGTATCCCACCCATTTGTTGAAGGACTGTTCTTTTATCTTCTACCCCCCCACTCAGTCAATTGTCTGGGCAACTTATCTACTCTCTGTTCTTGAAAGTAGATTTCATAAATCTTCAAAGAAGGAACTTGGCTTTAACCTGCTCAAACTGTGATTAATAAACTATTATGACACATATAATGAATACTCTAGTAGAGTCTACTGAGTGTTATGAAAGTAGAGGGAGGATTCCTAGTCAGTTGGGGAAATAGGACAAAGATTATAGAGGAAAGTGTCATGAAAGCTTCCCTGAAAAACAAGCAAGCGTAGTCAGGCAGTGTGGGTGGAGTACCAGGAAGAGCAAATAACACATAAAGGCTCAGAGACAATTGCACCAATGATTTGTGTGGTAGCATTGGGGCAGATAATATTACCTATTCTCTTTACCTGACACTACTTTTCTTACTAAGAAAAACCCTGTATCATCCTCCATGGGTCCACCCATATGTTATGTCTTGAAATTGTGTTGGATTAGGACTGATCAAAAGAGTATATTTAAAAGTCAGATCTATCGTATCTTATGGTCCGAGGTGCCAAAGAGTCTCTGGAAAAAGATATAAACCAATTCACACCTGGGCCCATGGAAGGCTGAGTTAGAAGAGGTAAGTGTTATATTAGTACAGGTGCATTCTATATCTAGATTTTTCTAAAGGAAACTGGGTTCCTAAATTTTAGAGGGAAATATATTCACATAATAGAAAGAATATCAACTGTGGAGTGTCAGATCTAAATTTATTTCTGTTTTGTCATTTCTGCTGGTAAAATCTTGGCCAATCTTCCCTAACCTCTCTGAATCTCCTTTTTCTAAAACAGGGACATTAATACCTACCTTCAGGGATTTTGTCAGGATTAACTGAAAATATCTAACAGCTGACCAGAGAAAGTGTTTTATAAGTGGGAATTTCTTCTCCAAGTCCAGTGCTCTGTATCTAGTCCTGATGTTCATGGGGGAGAAACCTGGATTTCTCTCCTCAGAGAAGTATACTTGTTTAAGTTATACTGCTCTCCTTTGCTTTTTAGTCACTGACCTCAGGAGGAACAAAAATGACTGATTGACATCACGTAATCCAGGAGGGTGCAGTGGCTTTTTAATAGGAATGGGATGTGTTTGGTTAGTGCAAAGCAGGTTATGTGGTGATCAGAGCATATTATTTTGCTGTAGAGCAAAAAGTTTTCATACTTTCCAAATCTGTCCTTTCTAGCAGGAACACTCAGATGGCTTCTATTTGAGTTTACTTTGGAACACAGCCAACCCTACCTGACTCAGCTTTTTGTTACCTTGAAAATAGTAAGGTGAATACCTTTTCCTGTTCTATTGGCTGCTTAGTAACAGAATGCAGGGGAAGCCCTAGCTCAGTGTTGAAAGTCTTCTCTTGCTCACTGGATGATGTGACTGTGGTCATGGTCCTGAACTTCAGCCCAGGCATAGCCCTGCTCTACAGCAGCTTAAGTAGGTCTTTGAAATGTGACAGCTGCTACCATCATTTCTACTTCCTCTATAGGTGGTTCTTAGGAACAACACAGAAGGAGTAAGACCAGAATAAGAGGTTGAACCTCATTTGGGCATGACTTCACTATGATATGGAGCAAAACTACTATGAACAACAGCTGTTGCCTAAGTATAAGATGGCCTCAACCCTGACTGGGTGCTCTCTCTCTCTCTCTCTCTCTCTCTCTCAAATATCTGGTTATACTGGATTGCAAGGAAATAATAAAATGAATAAGAATTAATCCCTACCCTCAAGAAGTTTATAACCTAACTGGGCTCAATGGTGCACATCTGCAATCTCAGTGACCTGGGAGGCTGAAGCAGGAGGATTGGAAGTTCAAGGCCAGCTTTAGCAAATTAGTGAGGCCCTAAGCAACATATCAAGACCCTGTCTTAGAATAAAAAATAAAAAGGGTTAGGGATATGACTCAGTGATGAAGTGCCACTGAGTTCAATCCCTGGTACCAAAAAAATATATTTTTATGATCTAGTAGAGAGCTGTATAACTGTCAGAGATTGAATGTCATGAGATATACTGATAGCAGTCCTTGGGTACATAGAATAGAAGGCAAAACTCATAGGATAATCTGAGAAGGCCTCATAAAGAGGGTGGTATTTGATCTGGGCTATTCCTCCTTGCTGCTTTCAAACTGTCATGAAAATTAGGCAACCTTACTGGAGTCCTAAATTATGGACTGAAGAACAAAGCTAGGCTAAATTCCATTGTTTGTCAACATCTAAAAAGAACACTGGCTTCTGGTCATAAGACCTGGCTTCTACCCCAAGTTCTATTATGACCTCTCTTTGACCTTGAGTGAGACACAACCTTTTGGGGTCATTATTTATTTATTTATTTATTTATTTATTTATCTTTGAACCAGGGATTGAACTCAGGGACACTCGGCCACTGAGCTACATCCCCAGCCTTATTTTGTATTTTATTTAGAGACAGGGTCTCACTGAGTTGCTTAGGGCCTCATTAAGTTGCTGAGGCTGGCTTTGAACTCTCGATTCTCCTGACTCAGCCTCCCAAGTCACTTGGATTACAGGCATGCACCACCACGCATAATTTTTTTTTTAAATGAGTAGTTTGGAAGAAGAAATTTCCATGACCCTTTCTAATTTTAAAATCCCCTTTGTCCTTATTACTATATCACAAAATTGAAATGTAGGAATTAGAGCATTGTAGGAAATGTAGGAATTGTGGCAATGGGAGAGAATGCAGGTTATGGATATTACCTACTACAATGTATTGGAGTTGACATGTCAGTGTGCATTAGAGTGAAAGTGTTTCCTTTCTCTGGGATTGAAAGGTTGCTTGTTTTCCAAGCAATTAGAAAGAGTTAAATATTTTTCAGTAATTAACATTATCTCCCACTTGGCCAAGCCAAAAAATACATTAAATTCAGAATTCTTTTTGTGGAGATGCAAGAGCAATAATAATGAAAGATCTCTCCAAAGTCATTGAGCCAAATTTCTAAGATGCCAGGCCATTGAGAAACATATTTCTGAGGCTGGGATTCTCTGCCTTCTCCAATTCTTAAAAAAGAGTTCAGGTGATTCATTCCTTCTGTTCCCCCTTCCCTCCTTTTCCCCCTACTTCCCTTCTCTCCTTTCCTTCCTTTTACATCTATTATCAGTGAACTTGTTTAGCCCTTCATTAGTGAACAAGGTGGGTGCTAGCTAGACCTTCTACTTTACCCAACAGCCCTTTTTGTCATGTGTAAGATCTTATTTCCATTTGCTCTTCCTCATACAAGAACTCATAGCCATAGATTAAGTACCACTTGTATACTGATGTCTTCCATAACTGTATCTTTAGACCTGACTTCATCCTTAATTTTCAGACTCATATCCAACCACCTGCTTATACACACAGAGATGTTTCTTAGACACTTCAAAGTCAACATGGCCCAAACTGAATTCACCATCTTCCTTCCCCACCAATTGGCTTCTCTTCCTATATCTCAAACTCAGAATGGCTTAACATCACATAAAGCCAGACTCCTGTGAATCATCCTGTACTCCTCTCCTTCCCTCACTATTTCCCACAGTGTCCTGGTTCCCCCATACACTCAAAATTCTGCTTTTTTCATTTCCCCAAATACTCTGATATTCTCTTTTTCCTTTTTATTCCTGCAACAATTATCTCATTTAGGCTCTCCTGTCTTTTGCCTGGACTACTACAAGGCCTCTGGTCTTACTGTCCACTAGGCCTTTTTCCACCTGTAGCAGTCATCACCCACAATGTGAACTTAATACTATAGAATGTAAGATATTCCATTGTTTAACCACCACAGGAGTCAGCCACATTCTTTTGCATTGCATATGTCCAGGACTCTTCCTTAGCCTCAACTCCCATTTCTCCCCATCATGAGCCTTATAGGGTATCTTCGCTCATATCTTTTGCTCACCTTATATATCTTTTTATTCTGTTGACCTGACGTACCTTTATTCATTTTCCAGGACTCTCCTCTAGAAAGTCCTCTATGGACCTACAGACTTTTCATGTGACCCACCTCTGTGCTACCACTGTGCCTTGTACATCGATTTTTATCACTTACTATGTGTTATGTCATGGATATAGTTTGGGCATGTCCCCCAAGGGTTCATGTATTGGGAGCTTGGTCTTCAGTGTGGCCAGGTTAAGAGTGGTGAGACCTTTTGCGGGTGGGGCCCGGTGGGTTGTTGTTACTGGGTCCTTCTCACACTCTGGTTTCCTGTCCTGTCATTGTGATGCCATCCACTATGGAGTCCTGACTAGAGCCAAGCTGATATTGGCACCTTGACCTTAATCTCCAGAATTTGGGGCTAAATGGACCTCTTTTCTTTTTGTTGTTCTGGGGACTGAATCCAGGGCTTTGCACATGCTAGGTAAGTGTTCTACCAGCTGAGCTACATTCCCAACCCTTAGACCTCTTTTCTTTCCCAGCTTCAGCTATTTTGTTATAGTAATGGAAGACAGACAAATGTATTAAAATTATGTATTTACATGTTTTGCCCATTAGACCTTAGGATTAAAATTATGTATTTACATATGTTTTGCCCATTAGACCAAGAGCAGAAACCTTGTTTACTTCATTGTAAATTTCTCATGACCTAGCATAAGCTTGATAAATAAAATAGTTCTTGAATTGAACTGATGGAAGTTGTGCTGTAGTTGTGAATCATAGAGGGCACCATCTCTTGAATCTAGTTACTGGTAAGGCTGCAAGTACCAACACTTTCTCACATAATTTGTAGAGATGAATCCTTTTATCATTTAGTACTGTTCCACCATAGACACGTGTATAGGTTAGCCTCTCTCCTCCCAACTTAGCAAGACCCTGTCTCAAAGAATAAAAAGGGCTAATGATGTAACTCAGTGGTAAAATACCCCTAGGTTCAGTCTTGAGTAACACACACACACATACACACACACACACAGAGAGAGAGAGAGAGAGAGAGAGAGAGAGAGAGAGAGAAGCATTTTGGTTTATGCCAGGCTGTTCTCAGTCAAGCCTCCATGTTCACAGTTTCCATCGTTAGTGGTAATGACTGAGAAGCACTAATACCCAGACAACCGCAAAATAAACAACCCCAGTGACACCAAAGCAGAAATGGTCTTAGGAACATCCAGAAGAGATGCACTTTCATCCTGAGTCTGAGTTAGGTCTAAAAAGGTGTTTTCATGATTGGCAAGGTAGGTTTTCTGAAATGAGGACAATAATGTGCTTTGTATGAGATATACAAGATAGCAGGGGGAAGGGACAAAAAATAATAGTGTGACATATCAAAGAGAAGATTTGAATCAAAGCGAGTGGAAGGAAGTACCATAGTTAAGGTGTGTAAGCTAAAGAAAGAAAAGAATTCCAATAGAACTGTGCTTAATGAAGGAACATGTTTGTTGAGAACCTAAGAAATAATTACAGATTTAGTAAAGTGATGTTGGAGAGTTTCAACCCTAGAAATTCGACTTAGAGGGGCTGGGAATATAGCTCAGTTGGTAGAGTGCTTGCCTCACAACCACAAGGCCCTGGGTTCAATCCCCAGCACCAAAAAGAAAACAAAAAAATTCTACTTAGAGTCCTACTATCTTGAGATCTTCCGAGTCTTCCAAGTCTATTTTCTCATAGCTGTTACATGCCATCAAATTTGAGAATAAGGAAGCAAGTGAAGGGAGGTGAAGTAAAAAGATATAAAAAACACAGGAAATAGCAAAGAACAAGTAGGAAAGACTAGTTTAAAATGGACAATGGGGTCAATTTAGTTTAACCAGTGTTTGTTGAATGCTTGTTATACATAAGGCATTGTTGTATGTTCTGGGGGAAACAGAGATAACAAGAACTGGGGCTTGGATTTCTGGGAGTTTATAGTCCTTTTTGAAGGTGCCCAAGAAGGTAAAGTCCATGGTAGAAAATCTAGTGACTAATGATATGCTTTCCAATTAAGAGATCTTAGAAAGTGAAACCAGGATTTGTTTTTGTAATGCATATTATCTGGTCCCTTCTCATATTTTAAAACTTTACCAGCATAAACAGCGATGTATCTGTTCTACAATTTGATGATCACATGTCAGAATGCATGGAAGAAGTGGTATGGATTTGGAGAGTTACTTTCAGAAAAGGCAGGAATTCTTTCCCAAATTCTGTTGCCAAGACATCCTCTAGTAGTATTAGGAAAATATTTTTCCCAATTTAATCTCTTAGAGAGAAACCCTGTGCTAATTATACTTTTCCATCTTAATTGAATTTTCTTATAAACAATTTGGCATGATGGAGAGTTTCCCCGAAGGCCCTAATTTATTCAGGATTAATAAGGATGTCATTGTAAGTGGGTAGTGAATATCTTGCAAATGGTTATTGTAAAATAATTAGTTGTACATGTGTTCAAAGAGCTTTCACTGCCCTAAAATCTTGGGGCTTTTTATTTGTATTTTTCAACAGAAAAGAAAATATACAAGCCAGGTGTGGTGGTACATGCCTGTAATCCCAGTGACTCAGGTGAGTGAGGCAGGGGGATTGCAAGTTCAAGGCGAGGTCCTACCTTAAAATAAAAAATAAAAAGGGCTGGGGATGTAGTTTAGTGGCAAAGCAACCCTGGGTTCAATTGCTAGTACCAAAAAAAGAGAAGAAAAAAAAAAAAAAGGAAAATACGCAGAAACACATCACTAACTTTAAGGTGGGAGCAGAGACAAGAAAAAAATTCAGTTTCGAGTCCTGGAGCACCATCTATTCACTTGCTATGGTTTGGGTCTGGAATGCTCTCTAAAGGCCCATATGGTTAAAGGCTTGGTCCCTAGCTTGGTGCTATTGGAAGGTGGTGGACCCTTTAAGAGGTGGGGCCTAGTGGGAGGTCACTGGAGGTGTGCCCTTAAGGAGGGTTGTGGAAGCCCAGCCCTTGTCACATCTTAGCTATTACAGTAGTTTTGCTCTGACCATGATTTGCTGCCACAGGCCCAAAGCAACTAATCATAGACTGAAACGTCTGAAATTGTGAGCCAAAACAAACTCTTCCTAAGTTGATTATCTCAGATATTTGTTATAGTAAGCTAACGCCTTGCAAGATCTTCTACTATTAAGTAAATTACATAATAAATAAATCTAAGTTATTAATGTCCTTTTCTCAAATAGAAATAAATGACTAGAGATGGGATTTTTCTACTGAAAACTGATTACATTACAGAGCTGCTAGAGACATTTAATAAGTCATTAAAAACCCTGCTCTGCCTAAGTATACTACATGAAGCCCACCAATCTATAGGACAAGTACATAGACTGTGTACACCATTCTTAACCATGAACATTTTAATAAAGCTTGCAATGTGAAATGAGGAACCAAAAATTACAGAAAAGGTCACTTTAATTCTATATCATAGGCAGAAAAATGGGAAATTATCCTCCATTATATATGATGTATCAAAGTGCATTCTACTGTCATGTATAACTAATTAAAACAAATTAAAAAACACACACTTTGTGGGTAACTAAACAAATCTTTTAAATGTTGCGAAAATAGAGTTAAAATTCTCAGATAAAAAAGAGATGATGCTATATTTGTGAAATAAGAAGAGGATACTATCAAAAGAGAAAATTTAGAAACGAGTACTGTCCTCCCCCACCATTGAAAGTTCTTGGGAATTAAAAATATGATGGTAGAAAAGTAAAGGTTTAATAGAAAGAATGGATGTCCTATTAGAAGTGAAATATAAGATATATTTTTAAAAATGGATGATATCTGAGGTCCAATATCTAAGAGATGTATGCTTCAGAAAGATATAACAGAGGAAATTATATAACATGGAAAAAATACCACTGAGGCCTGAAGAATACAATTTTAAGATAGAAAATGCCTATAAATTGACTAGTACAATGAAAAATAAAAGCCCCAACACCAAATAACAACATCATGATATATCAGAATATGAGGAATAAAGAAAAGGAAGTCCTACAAACTTCCAGAGGTTAAAACAAAGTACAAGGGATCTAGAATTAGAAAGGTATCGATTTCTCAATAGCACCATAAGACAGTGGAAGAGAATGGAGAAATGTCCTCAAAAATTGGAAAGAGAATTTTTTGCAATTAATATCCAAAAACCATTGTGTGAAGGAAGCAAAGTGGCATCTTAAATGTGCAAGGTCTCAAAAAGCAGCTGGGTCTTTGGGAGACTGAGACATATGATTTTGGGAGCCCTCTTTTAAAAAAGACTTAAAATTACAAATACAAAAGTAGGAATGAAAATGAATATTTATTTAGAAGGAGAAAAGAAATCACAACAAACTAGGACCATGGAGGGATCTTTCTTTTAAGATCTCTTAAGAAAATTTACCCAAAATGCTTCTTTTGGCAACCTGGTTTTCTCCTTCATTGGACAACCAGAAGCAATTGAAGGCACTCACAGGGGCTCCCTGAGCTTCCTCAGTTCCTGGGTAAAATCTGCCTTTGCCTCATTGTGCTCTTTCTGGAGCTATGCTTCAGTAAAACCAAGGAATCAGAGGGTGTGGTACCTAAGAAATGGCAATTCAGTACAATTCCCAGGGTGGCAGTGAGGAGAAAACCTAGTATAACTAGGAGCTCAAGAATAACCAGTCCCTGAGAATGGAGGACTGACCAGGGATGTTTTCAAGAGAAAAAATAAAATCAGACTGATTGATTACTTGATGTTTTACTCTATTGAAAGGAATTTATTCTGTCAAACTTTAAGCAAGAATTGGTGATAAGTACTCAAAACCCTAAGTGAAGAAAATGTAGCTATTACTAACTTCAGGAGAAACAAAAAGGTTGACAAAGACAAGAAAGGTAAAGGTTAGTGTAAATCACAGGTTTTCAATAAAAATTATATTTATTTAGTCATTGTAATGTAAACACTAACCACTGACATCAGTATATACATGTATTCTTTTTTCTTTTCTGTACTGGGGATTGAACCCTTTACCATTAAACTATATCCCAGACATTTTTCTTTTTTTAATTTGAGCAGATTCTTGCTAAGTTGCTGAGGCAGATCTCAAACTTGAGATCCTCCTGCCTCAGTCTCCTGAGTTGCTGGGTTTACAGGTGTGTGCCACCCAGCCCCCACAGAATACAATTATATTGGGAACTTATGAAAAAGGGAAAGTATTGTGAGATGTAATGATGGGATGTGAAAGATGCTACCCAGAACTGGAAAGGAGAAAACAAAATGGCCAGTATTATCAGATTATTTAGGAACATTGTGGTAAATATCAGAAAAATACAGCCAAAAGCATTGCTAGGAGAGGCAATTCAGTATAAACTCATGGAAAATCTTCTAGAACTAATGACTTCTGAAACTACACTGATTTATGTTGACCCAAGTAGAAAATTTAAAAAAGAAAGCAATAATCTCTAGAGTTGAATACTGGACTTGATAGTCTTTAAGGCTATACCTAGCTTTAAGATATTTTTGTGATTATATTGAACAAAGATAGGCACGAAATGGACCAAAGTGTCTCTAAATTTAGGATCTAAGAGTTCAAGTCAGAGAATATATTAAATAAATGTTGAGGAGAAACAAATCACAATTCCCCATTACAAAATTAGACAAACAGCAAACATTGACCAAACAAAAAACAAACAAACAAAAAAACCCCACCCTAGTGGGAGCTGTGGTATTCTGGAAGAAATTCTGGTTGGGGTCCTGGCTCAGCTACTTAATAACTGGAAAACCCTGGGCCACATACACAATACCTCTGTTTGTTCTTCTCTCACAGGACTGCTTACAGAAATCACTTTGCACACTGAAAGCCCCATTATGATTTGACTACCAGAAAGATATTGATAATGGCTTATAATGTCTAAATTCTGGCAAGGGAAAGACTGTGGCATGCCTTGATATCCTCAGTGTAATTCTGCATAACATGTAGGCGGCTGATAGATCTTCTGACTTTCTTTCTAGCCTCCCCAATAATGTGCCCTGTGGCTATTTAATTTTTACACAAGAGAATAGGTAAACAAACAAACAAACAAAAAACAGCTAAAATTTAAATGATCTCTTTTTGTTTGTTTCTAGCTCCAGTGAAGGTTTTGGGGAGAGTGCTGGCTGGTTAAAAGGGAGGAAGCTAAGATTTCAAGTAAAAAAGGCTGGGTATGTTGTTCAATGATAGAGCATTTGCTTGGCCTGCTGAAGCCCTGGGTTTGATCTCCAGCACCACACAAAAAAAAGAAAAGTTGGACTGGGTATGTAATTCTGTGGTAGAGCCAAACAGAGCCCTAGGTTCGATCCCTAGCAAAACACACACACGCACACACCCCAACCCCCTAACCCCCTCACACACAAATTAAAAAAAAGGAAGTATGGGATTTACAGTACTTACCTGGGGTCTCCAATTGTTCATATTCAGTATGGTCTAGAATGTGAATAATCTAGTGTTTGTCTTATAACCCGCCTATAGAAACATATAGATATAAAACGTGTCTATGTATGCACCTAATTTGTTGATACTTCAGTTTTCAGCATTTTTGCACTTAGAAACCTTCGTAACAGCAGGAACTTTGGCTATGGGAGTGGCTTATGATAAAACTGCCCTGGTCCACTTTCAACAAGCAAATGCATTTGAGGAAGAAGCAGTCCTTTGATTATACCCAATATACACAACATCTGTATTTTGAACAATTAAGCATGGTGGCCACTGTTACCCTTAAGTGGTGGAGAGATAAAAAATGGAAATCTCTCTCTTTGCCTCTTTTTATCTCCAGCCCTCATCAAATCCTGTCTCAAAGTTCAATTAAGCCAGAGTCGTGTCATAACCAAAGATATGGGGGCGCAAATGGAATAATTGGTGCCACATGTGAGATTTAAAAGCTTCACCAAAGGCATCACAACCAACATCCACCAGAAGGGTGGGGGTGGAACCCACAGAATATAAGGGAAAATGTGTGGTTTGAGGAAAAGTAAGTAGTTCCATTTCCATCTTCCACAGAAGAAATGAGAGGAAATCAAGCTCTTCAGAACAAAGGAAATTGAATGCTTGGCTCCTATAATACCAGAACAAATAATGTGCAACCAGAGATAATGTCTCACCCTCTACTTATCTCAGGCACTCCCTCCTCTGGTAAAAGCAAGGGGCCATATTCAATAAGCCTTAAAATCAATTCCATATCTTGTCTAGAAACTGTAGGAGCAGAGCGTGATCACATTATTATTAAGTCAAGAAACTCACTCATGGGGAGCCAAGTCTGAAGTGGCTCTGGGCTCCCCATCTCACCGTGTATTGTGTTTCACCACCTTAGTTCTCTGCACACAGGCGCAAAACCCAGATTCTACCGAACACAGAGCACAACTGGTTAAGCAAGTACACGTTTCTTATGGACAATAAACCATACCACTTATTAAAATAACTGTGTAATTACAGGCAAAATGGTATAGGCCTTCAGGTTTAGTCGACTCTGTCACTTGGGGAAGCCAATTAGCGCCCCGGGAGGGCAATACGGGAAATGTTGGAGGGAGAGGAAGAAAATGGCAGGAACTGACAAGAATGTGAAGGATATGGCCATTTTTGTGACTTTTCGGAGAAAGGCATGCCCCAAAAATTTAAAAATGATTTCTGTTTCATAAAGCGCTAGGTTTGCTGGCTGAAACCAAAATCTTTCGTTTAGGGGTAGATCATATTTCCACGGGTCATCCTCTGGACCCAGAGAGTGTTCTC
Source organism: Glaucomys volans (assembly GCA_020662805.1). Classification (NCBI taxonomy): domain Eukaryota; kingdom Metazoa; phylum Chordata; class Mammalia; order Rodentia; family Sciuridae; genus Glaucomys; species Glaucomys volans. Next base: position 53,874 of record JAJEJO010050628.1, on the reverse strand, counting down.
CGTTCAAATTTCTCCCACGGTTAAATTCAGCCTCTACTCCACAGAGCTTTTCTACCCATTGCTTTATAATAGTTGCTGGAAGAACTTTATTCATCGCCCCGCATTATTAGATACCAGACTTCCTGGCCTAAGGAAAGTCTCTGGTTCATGCATTAGTAGAGCGGAGCTAACAAGGAGTGGCAGTCGGGGTACAAGCTCCCACAGCTACACGGGCTGATTCAAAATAGCTCCAGGTCCCTGGGCCAGGTACCAGTCATCACCGCCGGCGGGTTGTCCTCTGAGCGATCCTGCGGGACAGGATGGAGGCCAGGGGCTTCTCGCCTTCCTCTCACCACGCAGCGTGGTCCAGCTGCCTCGTTGGGGACTCAGAATGATATTCAATTCCGGGTCTCCGGCAATGCGACCCAGGCGCGGAGCGCAGGTGGGAGCCTTGGACGCTTCCCAGCCACAACGGGCTTCCAGGCTGGCTTCCGCGACACCAGCATTCTCCCGACCCTTCCGTAGATGGGCTCTCCTCTCCATCCCAGCGCCTCTTCCTAGTCCGAGACCCCTCCAAATCTGAGGGCACTTCTGGGTCCGAGTGCCCTTCCCAGCGGGCCGTTTTCCCCTCCGAACTCCCTTTCCCTTTTCGAGCTCCTGTCCCACTCCCTACCCGCATCCCCGTCCGAACCCCTCTACCTAGTCGGGGTTCCCTGCCCGCAGTGGGAGTCTGACCTGAGCTGAGCTCCTCAGATGTGTCCGCTGCCAGCGCCGCAAATCAAGTGCAGCGGCAGGTGGCGGAGCAGGTGCAGGAGCAGGGAGCCCGCCGCCGGCCCCGCCCGCCCCGACTGGGGCTCTGCCCACCCTTGACCGCCCTTCCACCGCACCTACCAGCGTGTAGGACCTCCAGGCGCCGGAACTGTACTTCCCTCCCACTCGGTCCTCCCCTCTGGTCGGTGGTTACTGCGTAGGGTGTGTGCTTCACCAGGAGCGGGTTCCTGGGTGGACTATGTCCGACCAACCGTAACCTTCTACCATGCAAAACAATCACAATCACAGAGGCAGCAAGAACTCAGAGCAGAGATGGAAGCCGGCTTACCCAGGCCAAGCAACCACTGCAAACGCACTGGAAGCCAGTCGAGAACCAGAATCAAGTTCTGGTTAAAACTTGGTAGCTAACTTTGAGTGTCGCAGAGTCGCTCATTCATTCTTTTTTTTTCTTTTCTTTTCTTTTCTTTTCTTTTCTTTTCTTTTCTTTTCTTTTCTTTTCTTTTCTTTTCTTTTTTCTCTTCTCTCCTCTTTCTTCTTTCTTTCTTTCTTTCTTTCTTTCTTTCTTTCTTTCTTTCTTTCTTTCTTTCTTTCTTTCTTTCTTTCTTTCTTTCT